>JAUBOD010000140.1:5244290-5254976 GCA_032353885.1 Nothura maculosa
ACTATTTAAGTATTTTAGATGTTGAAGTCTACTGGACTACTCCAGTTTCTAGAGAGGGTCCCTTAAACTCTGGGATGTTCCCATAGCTCTGGCTGTACTTAGAGCTGAACAGTGAGACCAGTGTGACCAAACAGCCTTTGTGCAGAAGGGAAATACACAAGCACCGAGCACCCTAGGAGCCCCAAAGCCACGTTATTTCCACATCAACTTCATTTTTTTCGTTGGGATATTTTTGTGGTAGTATTACACAAAACAAGAGCATTCCTCACAATGGGCTGAAGACACAAACTCTACTCTTACTCAGAAGACAAACTGCGTATTTTAGAAACTCTTCTGTTCAAAGTATATTTTTACAGAATACCCTGCATTAGAATACCCTGTTTACTGACATTTTCAATTCTCCATTAAGCATTAAATCACTCTTTCCCTCCTCCTCCACGCTTGATTTCTAATTGCCAATTTCTAATTCAGCAAACTCAATTCACGCAACGTTCGGGAAGAAGAGATGAGTCCTTTCATGCTTCCAAGACTCCTTTCACACTATACGGGGGTATTTCAGTTGCTGCCTCTCTGTTGATGCAGAAAAGTGCTCGTTTTAAGAACTTCTACAAGGGAACCAGCACAGTGTGAATTACTCGCACACAGGACTGGAAGGCACCAGTTTTTCCTTCTGCTCTCCCTCCTTTGATGGCTCCCAGCACCAGATCAGGTGCTACCACCTACGAGGTTGAGGTGTTACATCCAGCAGCAGGTCCTGCATTGGTCTCTTCTCCACAGGTTGCTTCTCATCCCCTCTTTTCCAGGGACCAGACTCCTTCCCAAAGCTCACCTCAGCACCAAGTTGTTAGGTGGTTTCCTTGTCCAGGGCATTGCAAGCACAACAGAGGGGCAATTGGGGCACAGCAAAGGCCTAATAACGCAGCCCTGAAGAGCTGCAGAGCAGGGACTTTCCATCAGTTATTTTCTCCCATGCACTCGGTGTTTATTTCCTATAAACATCAAGCGCAGCCCTGACTCATTTCTGATGTCCCACGTGCAGCGTGTGCACTAGCCCCACAGTGTTCAGAGCTAGACTCTCACATTTCTCAAATTCATCATTTTATTATTACTTAAAGCAGCTGTTTGGGTAGTGTTTGTTTCCTAACCAAACTGATGTCAGTGTTGGAAAGAACTGTAAAAAGTTTGCCAGAAATCCTAAAAAGAAGTTCTTAATCCATTTCTCTGTTAAAGAAAAAAAATCATAACACAAACTTTATACTTTATTAGAAAGAACGAAAAAAAATCAACATTAGAATTAAAATAACTTTATTTCAATGTTCATGAACTGAAATAAAATATAATTTTTTCAACATACTTATAGAAATATATTGCTGGGCTGGCCACTCACAGGTGCTCGCCCTCGCTGTGGGGCAGGGGCTGCCCAGCCCCACTGCGGCGCTCCTGGGGGCAGCTGGGTTGCAGGGGCACCTCGGAAGGGCCCTTCAGCACACAGCAAACTGGTTATGAAAACTGAGAAGAAACTCATCATCCCCTCCTAGCAAGGCAGGAACCGCGCTTTATGCCGAGCTTTATGGAACGAGCATCCTAAGGAAGCTCTCCCTTGAAAATCCTATCGGTTACTGAAGAGCAGGACAAAGTTTGCTTCCAAACTGCCAGGACAGGCTTTTCTCAAATGCTTTTCTCTAGTCTACTCTCCTGTGCAAAGCGTCTGCTGTAGAATCCACACACTGGAAGCCTCAGAACTAAACAGCCCTGTGACCAACACTGTTCTCAGTGCTCTGCTCGCTATGTGCTACTGCCTGCTCTATCAGCTTTCACCCGCAGGGCACCTACATGGAAAAAGGCATTTCCCTTGACCACCTATTTCAAAAGTCACAGCAAGTTGGACTGTGTTACAACGCAGTGCAAGGCAGTTAAGTTGCTCAATGTTATGGTATGGCACCCTAAGATAAGCCATTGCTCGTTAAAAATGCAATTTCTGTACTAATTATTTGCAGTGCTTGCTATTAAGTCTCTTTCACCGAGAGTGTAAGTAATAATGAATTTAAAGAGATAGCTGGAAAAGGAGCTGATAAGAAGAAGCCTCATGTCTTCTTTCTTGTCTAATAAATAGCTCTTTTTTTTTCCTATCTGCTATCAGATTCTAGATTAACCAAACAGAGCAATTCTTCACACAAGGCATGGGTTGAACTGTGCCACACAATCTGGATGCTAAAGGCATCCAATGGGACTGAAAAGCAATTCCTCTCCATTTCTACCTAGCAAGTGTTTTCAGATAAACCTTCCCAATGCACACACTGCTCAGAGTAGGTTCTGGGAAAGCACCATTAGTCGCTTCCCCTGTTTCTGCTCTTCCCTGTGCATCTGCTTTTGGCCATCAAGACCAGATACCGGGGCCAGAGGAACCTTTGGTCTGACTTGGTACAGTTGTTTCTAACAGGGATTCCAAAGCACTCCATAAACTCATAGACAAAATTGAATTCACCACACGTTCCTTACTTTGAAGTACTCAGATTTCTGATTTACAAATAACTTCAAAAAGAAAAAAATATTTGAGTTTTCTTCTGCTGTGACTCAGTTGTATAAAACTGTATAGAAAAATGGGCATTATGTGCAGATGCAATGAAAAACAATGCGCTTTATAAAAAACATTCTTAGAAATGTACCAAGCATAAACAAAGGATGGTTTACAAATACGTTTAACTGTTCTTCTAGTCATCATCAGAATCGGAATCATATTTCTTCCCTCTGATGGTCTTCTTATCCAACTTTGTAAAGCTGGTTCCAAATTTCTTTTGGCTTTGAAAAGGGGGCTCCATCAAGTTTCCGCTGGAGAAAGAGAGGAAGAGAGGTCTATTTACACCATTTTTGCACAAAATGCAGCATCTCCAATTAGCTGTTTCTCCAGAATACCATTACAAGGGGGAAGCAACCCCTACTCTGATGCAAAACCCACGGACACATAGCTCTGCAGTGACACAGCAGGTGCTGGCATAGCCCAGCCTGGGCAAAATGCTCTGGATAACAGCCCTTGAAATAAGGCCAGAAGCAGAGACAGCACCTGGGAGCAGAACCCCAGGAACTCTGAGGGAAAAGGCTGCCCCAAGCAGCCACGGTAAAGACAACCACCCGCTGGCTTCAACACTAACCCGGGAAGTACAAAGAGGTTTTTTCCATTAAAATCCAGCTTGAAGGAAGTCTAAAAGCAGCATTAATGATTCACAACAGAGGGGAGAGACCTTGCAGCAGTGGCACCTGAGCCTGGCACTGCCAAGAGCCCCTTCACCCCCTGCAGCTCACAAAATTAATTCAGATAATGCAGTTTAAGATAAAGCAGAGACATTCAAAGCAAAACAGCAAAATTAAAAGATTAAATACATTAGAGTCTGTATTAATTAAGTAATATTAAGTTAAAAAAAAAAAAGCCTGGTAAGCAATCCTGCTGTAAAGTTAGGCTACCAAGAGGTCACTTACTTTCTAACGCCTTATATTCCATAGTCTTGAATGAAGATATTTATTGTGGTTATATCTTGCAGTGCTATGCAAATTTGCACTTCTCTGTATTTTTCATTGAAAATATCCTAAGCTGCAATTTATTTTATGTTACCTGTACAAATATATCATCTTCCTCCCAATTTTTCACTGAATTGGACCAAAATGCTCAGCCCTCACCACAACTAACTGTGGCACATAAGCATCTATAGTTTACATTAGACAAATGACTTAGGACTGGCCACAAAAAGCAGCAGTTACTCTATACACCTCATGGCAAGGTCTATATTTATTTTCATTACTCTGCAAAAAGATCCCAAAGAGGACAGTGTTACAGCTGCTCATTACAATATCTCAGTGTTTTGGCACACTCTTTTCTTTCCCTTTGTCAGAGTATTATGGATGAAGTAACTGGATTAGATTCAATTGTGTTTCAGGTGTACAAAATATCACTCAAACCCATGAACTGTTACAGATTCTCCATTTGCAAGCACATTCTCCTTAAATTGTATCCAAAACCAGCTTAATTACCTGTAATTAATTATGTCTGCACAGCCTAACCTCCATTCCAAGGTCTCTGTAGTGAAGTCATCGGTGTTGCCCAGGTCAGTAAAGCCAACAACGTAGTCCTGTGTTTTTCCATCTTTTACTAGTGCTAGGGTGGGAATTACTTTGATGCGCAGTCTCTCGCACAGGAACGGAGATTTTTCAGCATTTAATTTCAAGAATTTTGTCTCAATATGCTTTTTTGCCAATACAGTCAAGTGTCTATCCATTATTTGGCATCTGTGGGGAAAAAAAAGGATAGAAAATGTTAAGAGTGAATAAGCTGAAGAGTTTGTTTTAGGAAAAAATTAAAAGGAACAATAAAAGAGCTAGGTCTTAACTGCAAAGGCTGGGTCTAAGGAATTAGCACGACTGACAGAACTGAGTTCCAAGAGAAACCGTGTTTCAATGGCAGCCAGGTTCAATGACCAGTAGGGTAAGAATGTGGAGCACCATTGTCACACAACGAGACTATTCTCTTCTCTTGTCTCTCCTAATAAGGCCTGCAGACACACAAAAGCCTGTTTCTTGGGGCCTGCATTTATTGCAACACCACAAGAACCCCCCCAGACTCTGACTTCTATTCTCCCTGCAGTTCTCTCTCTAGTTTCATTGCCTGGGAGCTGGAAAAAAACCTCTGCATAATGAACTTCACCTTTGAAAAAACACTGTGAATAATTTAGAGAGATCTGCCCTTTTTTTCCAGCTACTACCTCTTCAACGGAAATGCACTAACTAGCTCTACAAAACCAATTTGCAGAGGGCTTCAGTGGTGCTACAAGCAACATTTCTCTTTTCCTAGTGCAATGGAATAGCAGCGAGCACACGATTACCCCTTCTCAACTGAGGGACCATAACATTTACTGCTCCAGATACTTGTCAGATCTGCAGACTCCTCACCTGGACTCTCTACATTTTGGATCATCTCGAGGAGTTTGTTTTAGCCGCATGAATTCTGCCACACGGCTGTTGTTTAACTCAAGAGGAGAGCAAAGATCAAAAGGCTGAGCTGGCAAGGGTGAAAATAACTCACAACTGTAGTTGGTAAACACAAAGCACTAGTTTCAAGCTGGCTGCCACCTTCTCTAATGTTTTCTCCCTTCTATTGCACAGACAATGTTTGCAAAAAACAACCCAACACCAACAAACAAGCTTGTTCTAAACTAGTCCATTTGTATGGATACCACGGGGTAAAAACATTAGCCAAATACCCTAACTGCTTCAGATATTCCTGAAATTCACAATTGCAACAGAGAAACTGTAAGGCACAGATAGATGCATCATTACATAATCTGGATTTGACCTCTTTCAATTTCTCACAACAAAGCTGTTTTACTTTACACCCTATAAACCAGAGAGAACATGACACCTTGGAAAGAAAAAAGGACAACCGGTTCCTCCTTCAACAAACAGTTCTGTTTTGCAACTACTTTCTAACAGAAGATATTGAGAAAAAGCCATCGAGAAACAGTCTTGCATACAGAACTTCTAAAAATTTTCCAAGGAAGTGGGAGATCTCATTTTAGGTTCTTGCTCCGAGTCAGGATGAGCCTATTCAGATCTTGGTCTCTCATACCCTGGACAAGTGCTATCATGACAGTGGTGCAGGCACCAAGGGAAAGCAGCTGCAACTTGTATCCAGATTCTTTCCAAGGCAAATAGTTACATTTTGAAGATGACTGGAGAGTTTTTGTTCATATTTTGATTTTCATTTGCCAGAAGTGCCCTACATATTATAAAGCTGGATTAACTCAAGTTTCGCTAATTATTCCTCCAAATTAAAATCACTAACAAAGCACAGCCTCTTCCATTATTCCCATATTTTGAGGAAAAAAAATGCTTAAAAAATTTATTAGCTAATATACTTTGAAAGAGGCTAATTATCAAGTCACATCTAGACTAACTGGACAGAAGAAAAGCACAAGTGCCATGGAGAGGAAGAGGTATTTCAAAAATGAAGGTATATAAACACCTTGTGATGCAAATCTCACAAACATAGACACACGTATAATTCTCAAAAATAAAATTATTTATGTGCTAGATTTGAAAGAACATATCTTTTTTTATAAATATCTAGAAATAAAATGTTTCTTGAGTGTAACTTATTTACTATACCTGAAAGTTGTATCTCTGTAGAAATGGCAAACCACGTTTTTACTTTCTTTGACTTCTTGGAAAAAGTCTCTCTCACTTGGAATTTCTCTGTATTCTCCATGTCCTTTTGACAGCCACTCCTGATGGCAAAACACAGAAGCAAATAATTAGCAAGGGGTTTGCTCGTGCTGCATCTATCATGCAAGGCCTACTGCTTGGAAAAACATGATAAAGATTTTAAAAGTTCACATATATCTTCCATTCAAATAAAAAATTCCTTAAAAAAAAAAAAATGGCCTTCACTGGAAGTCTATTCGTGCTAAGAAGGAGAAACAAATTACTTCTTTCCCATTCCCTCTTTTTTCTAAGGGCACTTTCGGATTGCCTCTTTCTCAACAAAGGGTAGGTAGAGATCAAGGAGGGAGGCAGAAGGAGGCTCTAAAATGTTTTCATACCTTTAAAGTACTCTGGCTATAATCAACCTAATCACAGCATGTACTGAGATACATTTTGTCTCATTTTTCACTGCATTAAAAATAAAGGGAGAAAAAAGGCCTAACTATTTACAAAACACAATGCTTATCTATTAAAGGTGCACTGAAAGTTTTCAGAAAATCATTTAAAAGTATAAAACACGCGGATACCATTAGTCACAAACTATGTGCGTAAACAGAACTTCACAAGTTCAAATTCACAAGGAACTTCATAAGCTGCCTAATTAAGGAGGCAAATATGCTCTAGAAAAATCTAAGTTTTCAAGATGTCAATAAATGGAAAGAAAGAAGAAAGAAAAGCAAACCCCAAATATCTCGTAAGCTGTAACTGGATCGAACAGAACAAAGCATTTCTGAACACTGTACACATTAAAGATGTCTAGACGTATGATCACCTGAAGACATTATCATGATGTAAACAAAAGCCTGATTTATCTTTCAGCAGTGGGTACATATTAATTGCATCTGCACAGTCTTGTTACAGGATAGGTTTGGTAGCTCATTCCTTTCATCAAGTGGTAATGCATTTCTGATTTGCATTTGAAAAAGGATGAGAATAGTGATTAAGATCAGCTAGTTCTTGTATTTGAGAACTACCACATGCTCACATGCAAGAAGGTCTAGCTGTTAGGATTTTTAAAAAATGAAAATACAACAGAACCAAATTAAAACTGAAATTCTGAAGAGAAGCATAAGTACCACCTCTACTTTCTCTTTTGCATGTTTAGAAAATGGAAGGTAATAACACTGCCTCTCCTTCAGTGTTCCAGCCGTGTAATGACATCATAGGTCCACCCACATTATCTATTTCCTTGTTTAGGTTTGCCCAGATTAAGTGAACAAGCCTGTGGCTTCCCTTAACAAACTCAGATCTCATACCATGTTAACAACATCCTGGGGTTTTGGCAGGGGAAGGAGAGTTGGAGGGGGCACAAAGGCTACAATTTAGCAGGAGACATTAGCTGGGGACCACAGTAGGATTTCTCTCCTGCAGGAAGGAATGAATATCCATATGCAGGTAAAACGTCATTAAGCTATAAACAGGACATACCATTTCAGTCCAAGAACGAGGAAAGACTCTATATCATTCTTCTTAGAGTACTTAGTACTTAAGCACTTAGAGAAAACCATGAAATCCTGAAGATAAAATATGCCCAAGCGTGGAAGCTGAGAGAGCTCATCACTGGGCTCCCCCTCTGGCTTATGCTTTCAGACAACAATGTTGAGTGACTAAGGGCACACTCCAATCCTAGTACTAGTCTCTTTACCCTGTCATTATTGTCAAATAATCAGAGAGGTTCCTGCCTTCCTTTTCAGAAAGGTAACAGACACGGACATTCACTTTCCTGGAATACGAATAAACATGAGAAACGATGAAAGGGGGAGGGAGAGGGATGGAAGAGTTTGTTTCCTGACAACTTCCTGAAGCTCTTCAAAGAGTCTGCTATAATGTATACATCAGGAGCCTGCATTACTACAAGAATTACTTGTTTCTGCTGCTGCGCCTTTTTTAATGCTTCCAGCCTCCTCTGCTTGAGGAGCTCCAATTCGTCCTCATCCATTTGGTCCAGTTTCTGCATTTCAGCATCCAGGCGTTCCTCCACTATCTTGGTGGTTTGAAGAATTTCATTCTCCAGGACTTTCTGAAGTATTTCAACAGAGGTATCAGCAGCCATCTTTACTCTTCAGAGCTCTGAGGAAAAACGATAAGAAGGAACATAAGGAATTACAATTTAAAGGGATGCTTTACATTAAAAGCCTGCCCTCCTTTACTTGCAATTCAAACTGTAGAAAATCAAAATGCCCCTCTCTCTAAAGATGGCCTTTCATTTTCTGTATTGTGTTTATTCCCCAAGGGGTGAGCAGAGAGCAATAAAGATTCCAGTCATGTCCTGTCTCTTGGTCGCACAGGCAGCTGCTGAAAGGGCACAGGAACCTCAAATGACTTGTCAGAAAAAAGAAACAAAATCAATCAATCCCACAGGGACTCTCAATCTGAGCCAAATACATGTTAATTCATAATTCATATTCCGAAGCCGGGTGATGTGATTAAAAAGCTGCAGCTCGCTTGGACAAGGCACAAGACACAGCAGAATAAATTTAAACATTGTTCAGTGCATACGTTTTCAGTAGCAGTTTACATTCAAAATATTTAAAATATCTGATAAGAATTAATATATTAAATCGGAACCAATATTCTTCTTTCCTTAGCCACAGCAAGGAGATAAGGAGTGCAACAGTCAATGCGCTGCTTCAGCTAGCACAAGAAAGCTGCTATTGCGAGTCCTATCCATAGCAGTCAGGAAAAGGTTTTTAAAAAAAACATCACTTAAATAACCACTACTTAACTGTATGAGGAAAAACAGCTAAAAACCATTTTCTGTGCAGATATTTCCTCCTCATAAAACCCTTCTAAAGGGGCAAAGCCCTAGTGGTGGTCAGCACGACGAGCTGCGGGGGCACATCCGTGTCTTTCCCCGGCAGCGCTCCCACCCTGCCCGGCAAGCAGCTGTCACTGGAACAAGCAGCCGGTTCCGAGCAGGAACACGGGCACTCTGGCGAGACCCCCAGCCCGCAGGCCGTGGGGCGGCTGTGACAACACCGGGTTCCAGAGCACTCTGGGTGGTGTTTTAGATTGGCCAAGCTAGCAGTGCCACTGGCTTTGTGAACACCTTGCACACAGGCCTGAGAACACGCTTTCAGTTCAGGGGGAACTTCTTTACTGTGAGGGTGACAGAGCAGTGGAACAGGCTGCCCAGGGAGGTTGTGGAGTCTCCTTCTCTGGAGGTCTCCAAACCCGCCTGGATGCCGCCCTGTGCCACCTGCTCTAGGTGTCCAACCTTCCCACTCCAGCAGGCCAGATGATCTCTAGAGGTCCCTTCCAACCTTGAGGATTCTGTGATTCGGTGATTCTGTAAGAGGTGATGGGCAAAATACCAGCAAAGTGGCAGCATTCCCAGCTTAATGCAGCATCAGCAACACCAGGCTCCTGCCACCCGCAAGGTGTGCCAGACTCTGGCTGGTTCGGACCTGCAGCACCTTGTCCCCGCTGCCTTGCCCAACAGCTGTGAGCTGTGGGCTCTCTCCTCCAGCTTTTCCTTTTCCATCTGCTTTACGCCATGCAGGGATGTGGGAAGTTCACCAGCACGACTCACAGGCTGCTAGACCTTCCCGAGTGGGAGGGAACTCTGCTAAACTAGGCTAAGAGGAGCCTTATTCCCCGTGCGAGCCGGGAACAAAAGGCACCCTCACCCTCCCGCAGCGCCGTCGCTGAACGCGACACCTGCGGGCGCAGCCCCTCCAAACACCGCACAACCCCGAGCGGCAGCAGCGGCTGCTCCCTACTCACCGGGACCCCTCGCCCCAGCCCTCCCGCCCTCGCTCCTTACTAAAACAGGGGGCGCGCCCACCCGCCCCTGCCCCGGGGCGCACGGGACGGGACGTTAGGCCGGGGTGTCACTGCGCAGGCGCCATGTGCCCCCGCGGCCGTTACCGCCAACCGTCGCCCGCTCAACGCGGAGCGCGGCAGCCGCGCCCCCCGACACGCTCGCCCGTTGGCCACGGTGCAGCCTCCCCTCCCTGCCCGCCGACAACCGCCGGCGCCGAGGCAGGGGAGCCCAACGGCCGCCGCTCACCGCGCTCCGCCCGCAGGTGCCGCCCGGCTCCGCTCCGCTGCGCTGCGCACCCGCCTCGCCGGTGCCGCCCTGCCGGAGTCTCGCGAGACCTCTGCCTCAAGCGCGAGAGCAGAAGCAACAGCGACTACGTGCGTGTACACGCAGTGCTACTCGGCGCTCTCATTGGCCGGGATAGCCACGTAACCCCACCCGCTGCGCGCGTGCGCAGACAGAAAAGCGTCCGCTCCCGGAGACTACACCTCCCGGCGTGCACCGCGGCTGCCCTCTCCCGGCATGCACTTCTCCCGCTGCGTCCCCTTGGCAACAGCGCGCGGCGGCGGCGGCGCGTTCCCGGCGTGCACAGCGGCGCTCCCGCTGCCGCCGAGGGCCGCGTGCGGGGCGCGAGGCGGGAGCGGCGCCGCTCCAGGCGGCCGGGCACACGCTGC
>JAUBOD010000140.1:5255328-5282807 GCA_032353885.1 Nothura maculosa
CGGCTCGGCATATGCCCGGCGCTGCGCGCGGGTGCGGGCGGCCGCTGCGGAGGCGCCGCCGTTGCCGTCGCCGCGATGGGCAAGAAGCAGAAGAACAAGAGCGAGGACAGGTGCGGCGGCGCCTCCGCTCCCCTCCCGTGCTGCTGCTGCCGCCTCCCCCCGCGCGCTCCCCTCGTGCCGCGGCGCTGAGTCAGGCCGCGCGGTGCCGGGCCCCGGCCTGCGCCGCGGGCAGCGGGTGCGGGGCGGGAGGCGGGAGCCGTTGGCGACCGTTGGCGGCCGTTGGGCGCGGGGGGCGGCGGCGTGTCCTTTAGGGAGGGGATCCGCCGGCGAGCACGCGGTGTGAGCGTCCTGCTCGCTTCCCAGTCTGTCCCCTCATGTGAGATCAGGAGCTATAGGTTATGGTGTATATTTCTGTGCTTCTTATATGTGTAATCAGTGCAGGCCATAGCGATAGCTTGCGATCGCACAAATATCCACCGGGATCTTCCCTACAGCCGGGATGTGGTCCTGTCAGTGAACTTTGCTTCTGCTTTTTTTAATACATGTTTTCCTCAAGGCAGCCCTGTTTATCCTATGGCTCACTGTTGGGTGAATCATGTCGCGTGTGTGCGAATTAGTAGGAGAGGAGGTGTTGTTCCTTGTCATTATGAAGTTACAAATGTGGAATCAATCTGTGGAGTTGCAAATATGGACGGGGGGTTAACTATCCAAGGAGGATTATTCTTTTAAAATGAGTATGGTCAAGAAACAGTTTGTACGCCTCGTTTTTTCCTACTCTTATCCTAGTTCTTTCTATATGCCCTTCTTGACTCACTAATTGTATTTAATGGAAAGTACCCAAAAAAAACTTCTGCCACAAACTTGTGTCTCTTTTTCTGATTCTCTTATCTCCTTTTTCTTCCTGGTTAGAATATGACTGCTTGTTAGTTGAGCAAATCTTAAGTATTCCTTTTTCCTTAGATGTCTTAATTCACTAGATATGCGTTACAGTGAGATACGAAGAAAAATGCTGGTGATCCAAAGCTCTTGCCCCTTCCCAGGTTAGGGTGTGAGCAGTTCTACTACTTTGTCTTCTGTCTTTCCTGATAATGACGGCTCTGCTAGCGAAGAGCTCTTGTCTGACCGACTTCCTCCCTCCATGTGCTGTTCCATGTGCCGCTTTGTAGCACAGGCTGTGTCCAGCAGCACTGCATGGCAGCTCCTGTGGCAGCAGCGCTGGGTAAGGAGGTGATTTGAGTGCAATTTGAGGAAGAGGAAAGGATTGCTGTGTTTTCTTTTTTGCTTTTGTGTGTGTGTTGTAGCTCTTTGCATAGGGTAGAGATGACACCAGTATCGGGCAGGAGCCTTCAGGCACAGGGTGCTGGTCTTTGGGACACTTTTGTGACAGTAGCTGGTTCATGGGCAAAGGGGTAGCAAACCCTGTAAGCAAAGCCAAAAAATAGTTGGGATGATTGGAGTCTTAAGAACATAGTTGTTAGTGCAGATCCAGTTTCTACAGAACAGGAAGAATAGTGATACATCTATTCAGACTTTTTGGTTTTTACTTGTTTTTCCTGGTGTTCTGTTTACCCTTCTGCTGCTCCCTAGGTCTGAAGGTTGGTGGCTTCATTCAACTGGTGATGGCTTTTTGCACCTGAAGTCCTTCACTGACAAGAATGTGATTGTTCATGTTGATGGCTTCTTTTCCCTCTGGGATCCACTTGGGATTGCTTTCACATGCCTGCTTTACATGCCTTGCTTTTGCTTCACTGGTCTGCAGCTCTGCTTTACATCCAAATTTACTCTACATGCTGCCTTTTAGGTGTTAAATGTTCTTGTTCTCGTTCCATTTCTCACGCCTAAACCCAGTTTTGTTCAGCTCCAGATCTGCATTGCTTTAACTGGACACTGGTGAGTTGTTTTTAGCTGTAGGGTCTGCAGCACCGGCTTGTGCCCCGTCGCTTATCACTCCTCTGCCGCACCCTGTGCTCCGCTTCAAGGCCTCTGCTATCAGACCAGGCCTCTATTTCTCTCCATCGGGGTATCAGAGTTGTAAATACCTTATTCTACACAGAGCAGCTGCTGGTTACTGCTGTCTATATGAAGCTGTGGTCCTTATACAAGGATAAACAACAACAAAGCAAATGTTAAAAAGGAGCACTACATATTCGGAGCAACTGCTGTTGCAGCTAAATTAAGTAAAAGGAAGCTGCAGGCAGGCCAAGGAGAGCTCAGCTGGAGCAAGGCTGGCAAAGCTTCAGTGTTAACATTTTGCAAGCTCAATGTCAAGCCTGTGTCCCATTGCTAGTGATGGCAATACCCTGTTCCAGAACTATTTGATGATGGGAGGGATAATGTGAAAAAAGAATTCACAGGTGTGTGTTGGAGAAGGGCAGGAAAACTGTTCTCTGTGTTTAACAGGAAAGTGTTTGAGGGGATGGGAATGAGGATGGGCATAGAAGGCCAATGATATTTTGGAATATCTCACTATCTGCAGTAGTAATAAAGGTGCTTCCCCATTATGCGAGGGTGTTAGGCTGGTCCAGTAGTTAATTTCTTTGCCCATGTTGGTTTCCACTGAATGAAATAGGGGTCATATTGATGAATGTTGGTATATGAAAATAAATATGCTGGTAAGTGAAACTGAGCAAGGATTTTGGCATGGGAGCAGGGTGTAAATACATAGGGTCAAGATAACTGCAGTAGGGAAAGAGTGGGAAGGTAGAAGTATTGCCAGTTTTCCATATATATCACTTGCTGTGAACCAATTTACCTATAAATCTGTTCCTGCTATGCAGCACTCTGCTATTATGCTCCTATGGAACCTTTTTGTTAACTCCTGCTGTTTCTTTTTGTTGTTGTTGTGCAGGGGTTCGTGGAGAACACATTTATCCAGATGGCCAGAGTTGTAGTCACTGTAGGAAAACTGTGTAGTGTGTTAGAGGCACCTTGAAAGCTGAAGTGTGTCCTGGATGATAAGAGGCCCTTAGGCCATATGGAGGTAGCCTTAATAGGCTGTTTGGAATCTTTATAGTTGTGTTACGTGCTCATTTTCGAACGAAACTGCAGAGTGAGCCTTGTCAGTAGAAAGAAGGACACAGATTTCTAGGCTTTCCTCGGGAAGTGGGAGTGTTGGGATGCAGCTCCTGCTGTGAGTGGCAGCTGTGCTGCAGCTCCTGGGCAGAGCTGAAAAGCAGCATGTGCACCAAGGGTCCCTCAGGCTGTTCTTGGGCGAGTTGGGGTCCGTGCTCCCTAATGGGTGGGAAGAAGGGCAGTTGTGGACGAAGCTTTGATTTCAAGCCTCAAGTTGGTGCCGTGCACTGAGAAGAAGGTTCTCTGTATATTCCAAATTACTGCCTGCCTAGAATCTTTATCTTTCCACTTTCATTACTGTTTTATGGGTTCTTTTCCCTCTCTGTCGTCTTCTCCCAGGTTTACCACTTCCTCCTCTTCTCAGTAGCACTTTTTAGTGTCCAAGACTTAGTCTTTAGGTGCATTCCCGTGCCCTTTCATGTTGGGAGCTGCTGCCTGGGTGTACTGCTCAGATCATTCATGCCTATGGCTTTAGGAGTCGCACATGCCAACTGTGCTCCTGCAGCCAAGAGTGAACACTGCTGCTAAAATAAGACTGGCAGTGCTGATGCTATATATTGCTTCCTCTTCTGCAAGTTAAACTGCTGGTGCTGTCTACTGAATGTTTCTATTTCTGCCTTTCTCTTTCGTGTGCTATATAAAATCTTAATATTCCTTTGGGAAGGACTGCAAAGGCCAGTGTTTTCTAGAAAGCTTACAAATAACCTGGAGTTTCAAAATGTTCTGTACTCCAGAAAATAGATAACTTTCGCTGTTTGCTTCTCAAAAATATTTCCAAGAGCAAAGCTTTTTGTAGTTCCAACAAAGAGAATGGCTGATATATTCTTGA
Organism: Nothura maculosa; assembly: GCA_032353885.1. Lineage (NCBI taxonomy): Eukaryota > Metazoa > Chordata > Aves > Tinamiformes > Tinamidae > Nothura > Nothura maculosa. The sequence continues at coordinate 5,259,230 of JAUBOD010000140.1, forward strand.
AGTCCCTGCTTTGCAAGTCTTGTCTGGAAGGAGCCTGGATTTTATACCAGAAGATGAAATACAGAAATGCAATATGAATGTATATTGGCCTCTCCTATGCAAGTGTAACTTTCTTTAAGAAAAAAGGGGGCATTTCTTATGCAAACACTTTGTGAAAACTCTTCTTACACTTTTGGATTTGTGTTTTTTTAAGCAAAGCATCACAACATCTTCTAAATTTGATGTAACTATTTATGAAAACTGTTTTTCTGGACATCTCAGGAAAACTTTACTTGGAAGAAGGAGCTGGTTTGCAGTAATTTAAACTTTGTTGTTGTTGACACTTGCCATGATAAGGCAGGCAAGCTGATGGCTCGATATCTGTCTTTTATAGTCACACTCACTGTCATGTTTTCTGACTCTGTGTGTAATTTTAAGGGTGATTCTTCTGTCTTAACATTGAAATGTGTTTCTTTTGAATATGATAGTTAAATGCAGACTTGAATTTAATTATGGTTCATGTGGGTGGGTCTCCTCTGCTATTCAGAATCATAGAGAATGTAAAGTCTCTTTCATGGAGAGATCTAGAGCATATTTTTGTGGTGTGCTTTGGCTATATAGCATAAGAAATGCATAGAGTATAGAAATTTTGGAATGGCACACTTGGAAGCAGCTTAAATTTTGTCACCTTGTGGCTTTTCTAAACAAACAAAAGAATGAATCCAGGCAAGTCTGAATGCTTGTTCACTACTTAGCATTTCATATTGCATGTTTTCAGTTGTGGTGTTCTCTTGGGACCTAAATATTTAAACTGAGCCTTGAAGAACTGTTTTTTTTCAGAGCTCTGTGTTGTCTGTTACTAACTATAACATAAGCTCTTTTCACCTTGACGCTCTTACAGCTTTAAAGGGGAGTTGTAGAGAGTGCAAGTGCCTTTTTAAGCGGGGGGAAAAAATCTAGGATGTATGAAGGAGACTTAACTTTGTTTTTCCCAGAATCTCCTGGGGCCCAAGTTAGGCTTTCTTTCAGGTTTTGCCTAACTAATAGTTACTCTTCTTGCCCACCTAAGCCTGAAAAGGAAGGCATGACTCTTTAATATTTTAAGATGGAATCATTGTCTTAAGAACAGGAGTAGAAACCAATTATACCTTTAGTCAAGTGCTGCTTCCTTGCTGTCTCATGTAATTAGTTAGCTTCACCAGCTTCCTTCATCCTACTAGGGCCAAGCTGTTAAGATGTAGTTTCATGTTGCACTTAGAGCTCACAGCAAGGCTGAATTTTCACACCGTGTAGTCTTTTGGTCCATAGCTGCATTTGGGCTTCTTTCCAACCACTGCCATTGTACTGGATCAAATGCGTATGTACAGCTCAGCTGAGATCTAACCTTATCAAACAAATACCTTTTTCTGTGAGATATTTTGCTTATCTGCAGCTGCCTGGTGAGAGGAGAAGGGGGATGGAAATTGTTTCTCAACAGCTTCAGCAGCTGCAGTGTTGGGTGGCATAGCCAGGGCTCCCCTCGACTCTCCTCGCTTTGCAGGCCAAGGAAGGAGTGTAGTGGAGCTGGGCTTTTTTTTTTCCCAAGCTTTCAAGCCATGCCAGGTGTATGTAAATGTAATCCAAATGTTTTCAGGAGAACTGTCTGCACCTTCCCCCTGCCCTGATCCCTCATCCCAAAATGAGATGTTTGTTGGTGTCCACATTTATTCTCTGATGGGTGAGAATGACAAAAAGGCTGCAACTTGTCATGCCTTGAATAGCCCTGCTGACCCAGCAAATGCTTGTACTTTGTGTTCGTAGCCCATGTAAAGATCAAGCTGGTGGGCCATAGTTTGGAATACTTAACAAAAATGCTGTGAAAGTTATTTGTTCTGTAGTGTTTGTACACCAGTTGTAGCAGAGCTGCTTTTTTGGAAGTTATAGCAGTTTAGCTTACTATCTAAAATTGAACAGCTCCAAATGTTTCGTTCAACCTTGAAATGCTCTAATTCTGCAATGAGGTTGTGTTTAAAATGGTAATTTTTCTTATTAGTGGCCTTACAAGCCACCAATGCAAAGAATGTGTAATGTGCTCTCCAGAACTAATGATCAAGACTTCTGTATAATAGTGTTAGTAAAGTAAGACAAGCCCAAATGAATAGAAATAGATGATTCAGCTTCTTTTAAATATTTGCATTTTTTTAAAACCCAAACAAAATGACTTAATGACGGTGTTCCACCAGAAGCGAGCTGGTGTCAGGCAAGTGATGCAAGGTCCCCAGAGCTGCCTCAGCACAAACAGACCTCATGACCCAGGAATGCAGGCAGTGAGTTTGCAGCACTCATGTGGCTTTCCTGTTCTCCTGGCTTGCTCATCCTGCCTCTTCCACTGCACGCACAAGCACACCCTCCCTTTTAATCATAGAATCTCAGGTTTGATCTTCATCTTCATCTTCATACAGGCAACTTGAAAGCAGTTTGGCTTTGGTTTAAAGCTAGCTGAGATAATAAACTAAGGCAAGTTTTACTAATTCTATTTGTATTGGTCACTGGCATGGATGAGAAAACCTTTGTAAGCTTTGAGTCTGCATGTGCCCTCTGGCTTCACTTCCATTAGGAGAGCACTTGTTGTCTTCCCTTGCAAAGCTGGATTTCCAGTCCTTACAGGCAGCTTCTCACCTAAGCTAAATTCTCCTCTGTGGCTTTTTTATTTATTTTTATCTGTAGATTAATTCACCTAACTGTAATGGATTTGGCTTGCTATAAATGAGGGCAACTTGTCTCCTTTTGTATGCTGCTAATTAATCCCATTTCTCCGCTCTTTCAGTTCATGCACAGGTTAAGGATGAAGTTTTATTTCTTACCACTGCTTTCCTAAGATGACATCTCTTAACACAGGGCTGATAGACCGAATGCTCTGGGTTTCAGGCTATGCAGTAAGTGCTATCATAGGTGTCCTCCAAGCCATGCTTGTAGATGATCTCAGAGAAGAGCCTGGATGAGAGCCTGCACATCTGCTCTCTGCAACGTGTCATCTGCTGTCAGAGGGCATTTGTGCAACGCTGCTGGTGCTGCTTGGCTCCCAGGCTGAACGTTGCCTGGAGTCTGCACGGAAGCTGGAGGAGCTTGTTTGACAAGGAAGGGCAGCCGAGCATTGGAATAGCGTGAGGTCACTGAGCAAAGTAAAGTGCAAAAGGTCTCTTGACAACTTGTTAGTAGCTGTGGATTTCTCTTCCCTGTGGTGGGCCTGCTTCTCTAAAACTGAGCACTTCTCAATTCTTACGCCTGGACTCCTGTTTGCTAAGGGGAGGTTATCTTGCTTCCAGTGTTTGTCGTTGGGATGGAAGCCTCATGACAAAAGTCCCCTGGTGTTGAACATACCGTGTTCTTGGAATCACTCTTAAGCTCTTGGGGAACCAAGAGGTGATAGGGAATTAATGTGAATTTAGAGTTGTTCTGAAGCGCTCCTAGGCTAGGATGTTCTTGCAGGTTTTTGCTTATGTCAGAGTTGCAACTTCAAATTGTGAACTGTAGCCTGATGACTTCTCTACTAATGAGATGCACATTAATTAACTGCTGTAAAAAAAAAGAATAGAATCCCAAACTTCTGGCCTCTGCAAAGATGTGACTTCTGAGTTGTAGAGAAGTGGTAGAAACTGTATAGTTTTATAGCAGGAGTTGCGGTCAAAATGTCAAAGAATCCCCTCAAAAGTCTAGAGCAAGCCACAGTATATGAAAGCAGAGATTGATGTAAGATTGAATGTTCTTTAATTTGTTTGTTTTAAGGTGAACTCTGCTCTCGTAATAGCTTCCACATGGAATTTCCACGCGCTAGCCGTTGCAGGCCATTGCATCAGCAAAGCAGCTTGCTCCAAATCCATGCATGCTGCTTTGTTTTTATTTTATTTTTTGAAACATGCTACAGTTTTTGTGTTAGATGTTATAATGGAGTGTTTTTATTTTTTTGACTGGTGTTGAAGTTTTAAACATTTCCTTCCTGTATTAGGAAGGCAACCAGTGGGAGGTGGGTTTTTTCCCCTCCTCTCCATGCTGCAGGCCTATCAGGCAGGGGGATTTTCCACTTTTCTGACTCAACAGCTTGCAACAGTTTGGGACTTATAAATAGCAGAGCTGCTGGCCACCTCTTTACATCAGATTGAACAGAGGTGGGTGGCAGATTTTCGTCTATTTTCTAAAGGGATCTTTAGAAAATGTCTCACTTTCTCTTATGATCTGGATTTGGGAATGTAGTTTTCTTTGCCAGTGCTTTGGTTTAACATAGTTAATCTCTAGATGGGATTTTGGAGTGTGACTTTATGTTGTTAGCTTGATTTGGAGCTTTAATTCCTTGAGGAATGTTGCTGAGTTGCCTTTGCTGTCCACTCGTTTCTGAAAAATCCCCAATTATGTATTTGGGATAGTGTAAGTATATTGGGTCCTGATTTGGTATGGAGTGGCAGTGAATATTTGGAGACTAAAACACTGTTTAATTAGTGGCCTATTGAGTATCCAGGCATCTATTAACACTTTGCTTCCTTGATCCCTGTGTAATGCAGACTAGCAATAGACTATGCAAACAAATTGTACTGGAATGCTTTTATGCATGCCCAACTTCAAAAAGAAATTATATTCCAAGTGTTTGCTTAATATCCCTTCTGGATCAATATATTTCAGGATAGATATCTGAATGTTTCAATGTGCTGCTTTTAAAATCCTGAGGTATTTTAAAATATATAGATTGCTTTAATTCTATTTTAAAGGATAAAAGGCAGTGAAATTCTCAAGGAAGAATGTCGAAAATGGGCTTAAGTTGGAAGAGCAGCAATTTCATTGGGAAGAGAGGGGGAAAAAGGATAGTTGTTAGTGTGATCAGTGATCTCTGCCTGCTTATTAGGTTGCTGATAACTCCTTTAAAACAAGCCTGACTACTGCAGAGTTTTGATCCATATTTCTCTCTGAGCATCCTTGCCTAATATTGATAGCAGGTTAATGCTTTAAAAATTGCTTGTTTAAACATTTTTTTTCCCTTTATTTACAAAGTGAAGTCTTGTGCTGACTCGCTGTGTTGAAATGCTGCCCTAGCATTATCAGAACTAGGGCATGGATCAACTCTCGTCATGTTTGGCAGCGAAATGAGTGGCTCGAGGCAAAAACACATGAATAAGAGCTGGCTCGGGCTGCACTTCCAAAGCAGAGGTAGAGGAGAAGGGGGCAGACGTGCCCTTCTGGGTGCTCTGCATTCAGCTCTGTGCTCTCTGGCCTTCCCGGAGCCTCTTGTGCTGGGAGAACACAGAGAAATCCCTGGATCTGAAGCAGATCAGCAGCTGACCTCCCTCGAGTCAAAACGTGATAAGCTTAAATGGCCAAAGTCAGGCTAGGAAGTCTGCAGGTCTTCCAGAGAAAGCAATTTGAGGACAAAATTGAAAAAGATTGGATGTAGTAATGATTTTAGGTCCTATATTAGGCAGTCCAAGTTTTGCAGGGAAAAAAATCAGGGTTCCTAGGTATTTACCAGTATTGGCAGGAAAGAAGCTTTCCTGTTACATATTTAAATGCAGTGGTTTCCTTTTTGATATAAAAAATACTGATGCTGAGCCCCTGATGCTGGGGCTCTAGGTGTAGTTAAACTGCTCTTTGAAATGGCTTTGGAATTTCTGAAATACACATTCAATTCTTAAAGGTACAAAAAACTCCCCTGAAAGTTGTTGTTTTCTCTTGGGAGAGGACATTGGTTTGTAAATCCTGCATTAAGGATTTAAGAGCTGCACTTGGAGATGTGTATTATTTATCATGAGGCGTGTCAGTACCCCTAGGCTGCTTTAAGATGCACAAGGGTGTTTTTTAATTAAAAATAAGTATCTCTAGAAAATGTGCTGTACAGTGAGGTGTTGCATCACGTAGCTTTTTTTCTCTTGATTATATAAAAAAACCCTAAAATCTTAAGTACAAAGCATTAAACTTGATCTTTAAGCAGTACTTGTGCAGTTGTTACAGATGGCCAGTATTTGGTGACTTGCTTGAATAAAATACTGCTTGTATGGGATTTTTTTTTAATTACTCCTGGCTGTGTGAACTAAAAAGGCTGAAACTCTAGTATCCTAAAGATTTATTGTTATTGTGTAGACTGTATTTTGAGGGGAAAAAAATGCATTTCCCTGGCTTTCTGCTTATAGCTTCAGATGGGACAACTTTTTTCTCTGGTGGCACAGCTAGTGGTTGTAATATAATAATGTAGACTGAAAGTAGGAGAGGAAGAGCTGTATTTCGAGAGCATGTTGAGGAAAAGTGATGTGTGGTTTTTTTGGGGGGGGGGTTTGGAAACTGCAAGTTGTGGTACAAGCAGCATGCTAATATTTGCTCATTCAATAGAGCAGCAAGTTGTGTGGAAGCTTTAAGTGGGCAGCAGGGAATAGTAGGAAAAAACCCCTCGCAATTTGCTCTGGGAGTGCAATAGCTTGGAAAAACTGCTCTGCATACAAGACTTTGCTCAGTCCCATGGGTACAAGTAAAGGGGAAAAAAGCCCATTAAAAATGCTAAACTGAAATTATTGAGAGTAGAAGAGAGCTGCTTTGCTTTGTTACAGATGAAAGATTGTACTGAGAAAGGAAAAAGGAATCAAAAGGGAAAAAAATGATAGAATGAGATTTAAGGAGAGGGAAAGCATGGATCAAATGCCTTGTGAGACTTCCTGTGAGTTTAGGCCTAGAAGTGATGAAAATATTTGCTTGCAATGTTACCATTTCTCCTGATCTGTTTTTGGATAGTCAGGAGAAGGGGTTAGGGTCCCTCTTGCCTGACTTTTTCTGACAAGGAACAATGAAACTCTCCAGTCTGGTGGCAGAGCACAAGCAGCTGTCACTGAGTTGGAAACTGGAAAAACTGCTGCTTACCTTACAGTATCTCCTACAAGAGCTGTCCAGAGGCAGTAATTCTGTTCTGCTATGGACAGAAATGTTGAAAGGAGAAGATGAATGCTTTTAGTGGAATTCGTTGGCTACTGAATTCCAAAATGTTTTTTTTTCTGTTTCTGCTTCATTTTCCCACTTCCAGGGGAAAATCTTTCCATTAGTCGTGCTTTCTATGATTTGAATGGCTAAGCCATTCTTTGTCTTCTGGTGACAAAGGAAAATAATGAAATCGTAATTATGTTCTGAAAAGTATAATCAAATCTTGCATCTAAACCTTAAAGAACTGAATATAAATCGCAAGAACTGAATGTGCAGCTTTTCTTTTTTTTCTATTGGAGAGATGAAACCCTAAAATGTATATGAAATAACTTTTGGTATATTGGAAGGAATAAGATAAATGTGTAATGATTTGTTAAACATCTTTTCCCTGCATTTCTCATGACTTCTGGTTGATTTCAGATTTTGAAACTTTTGCTCCGTGCAGGTGGCTTCTCCTTATGTCACATAATTTGACCTGTTCATAATCCTGCATTCTCTTTTGTATTTCAGTGCAAAAGATGATATTGACATTGATGCCCTTGCTGCTGAGATAGAAGGTGCAGGAGCTGCAAAGGAGCAGGAGCCTCAGAAAGCTAAAAGCAAAAAGAAAAAAGAGAAGAAAAAACAGGATTTTGAGTAAATATTTTTGCTATCTTTCTAATTTTATTCCATTATATACAAGCTCACTTACTTAACTCCTGAAACCTCTTTCTTCTTTTAGTGAAGATGATATCCTGAAAGAACTGGAAGAACTGTCCTTGGAGACACAAGGAGGGAAGGCTGACAAGGAGCCTTCTTCGGGAAAGGTGAACAGTGTCAAGGAGGTGGATGTGTAGCAAGAAGTAGCTGGGTTGCCATTTGCAACTGTCCCAGTAAAGTTCTCGTGCTGTAGTGTAGTTGGGGCTCCAAAGTGGAACTGAGCAGTTTGTCTTTATTTGTATCTGGTCGTGCTTTCATGCCAAATGCCAGCTATGAAAAATTTTGCCAGAAGGCATGTCTGCATGTAAATGATTATCTGAAACCTTGCAGAATAGAGTTTAATTGTGGGCTTTGTAGCAATGTAATAAAAAAAAGCCAAATAATGTATATAAAACCTGTTCTATGTACAGTTTTTCAAGCTTTGCCTTCAGTAAGGGAAAATTTTCTTGAGCTCTCAATGCAGTGTCTTGGAATACTCACTATTTCATTCTTAATGACTGATTATTTTATGATTATTACTAGGCTGAAAATGACAACGAAGAAATCAGCTCATCAAAACAAGACAAGAAGAGGAAAGGAAAGAATAAAAAGACCAATGTTGAAAATGACTATGACAGTGAGGAAGAAGATAAAGACAGAAAATCTAAAAAAAATCAGAAAGCCAAACAAGAAATGCTTTCTGGCAGTGATGATGATGATCATGAGATGCTGCTTAAGAAAAGTAAAGGGAAAACTCAGAAGTCAAATAAAAAGCAGGACATGTCAGAAGATGATGAGACTAATGTTAAAAAAAGTAAAGAGCGAGTCAGGGCAGTGTCTTCAGGGGAGAGTGGTGATGAGTCAGATGAGGTCTCCCAGCCCAGAAAAGGACAAAAGAAAACCCAAAAAGCAAAGGCTGCTCCTGCTGCTGAAAGTGGGGATGAGGAAGAATTCAAAGTAAAAACAGTAGCCCAGAAGAAGGCAGAAAAAAAGGAGCGTGAAAGGAAAAAACGTGAGGAGGAAAAAGCCAAACTGAGGAAACAGAAAGAGAAGGAAGAATCAGAAGCTGGTAGAGAACCAGCAAAGCCAAAGGAAGCTCCAAAGAAAGCTGAAGAGAAGGCTTCCTCTGAAGCCCCTGTGGAGAAGGGAGAGACTGCTGCAGCAGCAGAAGGTTGGTAATACCCTTAATTTAAGTACTTAAGTACCCCTAATACCCTTAATTTAAGTACTTTTTTTAATGAAGAGACCAAAGAGTTGGTTGACAAGGAGGATGACTGCTGCCTTCCTCCGAATCAGATACACTAGACATTTGGTAACCTGTTCATCCTTTTTGCATTGGCTGACGTGGCTATTTTTCCCTGGCCTGTAGTTTATCAGGTATGTGGGGAAAGAAAAGCCAGGTGGTGAATTCTCATTGCAGCGTATGCCTACAGTTCTCTAATCCAAACATAACTTTTTTTTCCACTCCATGGTTATTCCTAGACACCTGTTGCATAAACACGTGAAGCCTTGCCTTTGTATTTTAAGAAATATATATATATATTCATTCTGAGTTGCTTGTATGTTAGTTTCCTGTATTTGGAGTTTTACATGGTAGTAGAAACACTAATTGTATTTGGAGTCCCTAAAATTTCTGGCATCTCTGAACGTATGCCTTTTTTATTTGCAGCTGATGACAATGAGGGGGACAAGAAGAAAAAAGACAAGAAGAAAAAGAAAGGAGAGGAAAAAGAAAAAGAGAAAGAGAAGAAAAAGGGTCCTAGTAAAGCCACGGTCAAAGCTATGCAAGAAGCCTTGGCAAAAATGAAAGAGGAGGAGGAGAGGGCAAAAAGAGAGGAAGAAGAGCGCATAAGACGTCTGGAGGAGCTAGAAGCTAAACGCAAAGAGGAGGTATAACTATATTTCATTCTGCAGATTGAATGAAGGAAATGTTGATTGACCTCCATCCTTGTTGGCCCCGCTGTTAGATTATTACTTGATATGTTTCCTGTTCATAAAATATGTGCTTTGGCCAGCTTTTGGTTCTGTCAAGCACACTCCTCACGTGCTTTCTTTGGTAACCTTTTTTTTTTTCTCCAGGAAAGGCTAGAACAAGAGAGGAAAGAAAGAAAGAAGCAGAAAGAAAAAGAGAGGAAAGAACGTTTGAAGAAGGAGGGGAAACTTTTAACAAAAGCTCAACGAGAAGCCAGAGCGAGAGCAGAGGCTACTCTTAAGCTCCTCCAAGCTCAGGGTAATGAAAGCAATATTCACCTTACTTGTCACATTTAGATTTTGCTATGTGTGGGTAGGAGGGGACCACTGTCTCACTTCTGCCAAAAGTGGGGTGAGGGAAAGAAAGGATTTCTGTAGCTGGTGCAGTGTTTGGAACTCCCAGAGACCTATTCTTAGACTCTTAATTCTCTGCAATTGCTATTGTCCTTTTTTGCTACTACTTTTATGCTGCCATAATTCAATATCTATCAGTCTCAGTAAACTACCCAAAGGAATTTTTAGTGTTTCAAAAAGCACTGAAATAATTAAATGAAGCATTTGTTGTTTCACTGAACTTCTTGATTGAATCTCTTGCAATATTTCCATGATATTTTTCTGGTGAAGTGAAAATGAAGGCGATGACTTCAAATTGCTTTTATTTTAGTACTTAAAGCAAATCTGTAGTTTTAAAAATATAGCCTTTTATAACAAAAGGCAAAATGCTATCTGCTAATTAAACTTGTAAGAGGAGATCCCTTATCTGCTCTTAAATGTCTGCCGTTAGGTCATTTGTCAGGCTGTTTTAAATTGAATTCTAGCATAGAGGAATTTCTGTTGACATAGGCTGGTTAAGCTTGAGGGCTCTGTGTGTGTGTGTGTGTGTGTGTGTGTGTGTGTGTGTGTGTGTGTGTGTGTGTGTGTGTGTGTGTGTGTTCCTGAAAGCATATTTAAGTAATATTGGGGATTTTCAAACCTGCAGTTTTATGGTTTGTCACTTTCACTGATAGGATTCCTTGAGAAATGCATTTACAAAGGCAGTCAGAGAACAGGTAGAACTACTTAACATCACTGAATTCTTGTAATTTTAAGAATTGGCCTAAGGTTTTTGTTAGCTAGAAAATGCATTGAACCTACTTTCCACTCTTTCTACTCTTCCACGTTGCAAGTCTGGAAAAATGTCTTGTTCATCCAAACTTTGTTTAGCAAGTAATCACCTGGATTTTTCCCTGATTTTTATAGGTGTTGAAGTGCCATCCAAAGACTCTGTGCCAAAAAAGAGGCCCATATATGAAGATAAAAAGAAAAAGAAACAGCAGCAGCAGGAAAATAAAGAAGGTGTGCTTTACATATGGTGATACTCAACAAAATACTCACAGTTCCAGGAGGTTTTTGCAGAATAAACCAACTAATCCTAAACTGACTGCATGTCAAAGTGCCAGCAAGCTCCTTTGTCTCCTCACCCCTACCTATGCAAGTGCTCATGTATTAAGATCAGAGATGTTTTGAAGACTGCTTGTTGTTTTCTAATCCTTTGTTTTACAATATATTTGACCATTATGTTTTTTTCTAGTCTAGTTTATCTTTAGAATTTGCAAGTATTATACAAGATGTAACAGTATTGGGAATATGAGGTTGCATGCTTTGTGTGCTTATGTAAAGTAAGTGCAACAAAGTGTAAATAACAATGACTTGTTATTAAGTGTAAGCTGATACCCTGGATGAAAGGGAGTTGTTGTCACTTTTGTGTTTTAAAATGGAGAAAGATGTTTTGCTTGTGTCCTATAGAGAGGATAGTTTTCAGTTTTCAGGACCACAAGTAACTTTTTAGTTAAAAAAACAAGCAAACGAGACATCCTTAAGCTAAAACTTTACTTGGAACTAAAAACTTAAAGTTGATTTTTATGATGTTAGTTTGACACATTCAATCAATTTAGACTATGTTTATTTCTTGACTCTTGTGTTTCATGTTTGAAAAGCCATAGAGTGGCTTTTTTCACCAAGACTTTATTAATTGGTTTAAAAAAATAATTACTTGAATCAGTATTTTGTTTAGCTGTTTTAAGAAAAAAAATCCCAGAATACTGTGTTCAGAAGTGATGGCAATTCTTTTAGGTGTTAATTGACTAAGTCTATTCAAAGCATGGCTATTTAAGAAATAGCTTCCTTCCAAGAAGTTTACCGTGATTTAGATCACTAAGTGCTTGTTTGGTTAGTTTTGATTAGTTTCCTTGTATCAGTACAACTTAAAAAAATAGCAGTATTAGCCTAACATTCAATTTCTAACTAGGTCTACTTCAGCTGAGAGAATGTAGCAGTTAATTTGCTTTCTTGCAATTTCAGAACCTGTGGAGGCAACTTCCCCAGCTGAAGATGCTGTAGAACTAGAACCACCAGTAAAAGAAGAGACTCCTCTTCCAGCAGAACCAGGTCAGTAGTCATGTTGTTAAACTTAGAGCATGTAATAAGGCTGTTTGGGGTAGTATGGAGTGGCAAATAACTTTTTGATACTCTATATCTTGTTGAATGGGGCTGAGTGGCTGCCCTAAGTCAAGGGACTGAGGAACTGATGGGAGTTTCATGGCATAAAAAGGCACAAAGCTTCAGGATGTGGGACTGTACATGCTCCATATTCTGGGTCTTCAATTAATTCAGGCAGCCGTGCCATATTAGAACATTTGGTGCCGTATAATCAGCTCCTTTCGCTTCTCATTTGCTTTCTCAAAGTCCGTTGATGCAGCACACTCCTCCTGCTCTCTTTTGCTACCTGTGATGCAATCTTCTGTCGTGGTTTTCTGTATTCAGTGTGTTTTGCTTCCACAAGTGCCAAATGCAGTGGATATTGACTGGCTTGTGAGAACAAGGCTTTTTAGCCTGGCGTATGACACTTGCTTTCCTAATTGTCTATACACAGTACTTGTGTTGACAAAACAGCATCCTACTGGACTTCTGCTTCCTTAGCTAGGACACTCATTTTCAGTTTTTACCTTTATTCTTAAGTTAGACAAGTACTGACAAGACTTCCAGTTGAATATGCCAAAACATTCATATGCTGCATATGTGTGTCAGTTTTAGTTGGCTTCTCTCTTGCAGGAATGATTTTGTTGCCACAAAAGAGAAGGGCTGTCTGGCACAATTCTGCTTCGGAGTTAATCTGCCAGCAGTCTGGTAGTTCCTTCTCCTGTTGGTTTCAAATAGCTGAAACTTCATGACTCGCCTTGTTCTGCATCACATATGCTGTTTAATGCCTCTTTTGGAGGAGACTGAAAGTTTGTTTTTGCCATTCATCTCTTAATAGCTGCAGCCTCTTCAGATGTCTGAGTTGAGGGAATGAATATTTCAATGCATCTGGAATTCAGTGTCTCTTACAATTGTGCTAAGGCACATGCAGTTTTGAAGATACTTAACTGCTTTCCTCCTAAGTGAAATGAATACTGCAACCAGACTCTCTTACTGTTCCTCTGTTACACATGGCTAGCTGTTAACTAGACAGCTCCTTTCCAGGCATGTGATTTTGTAGAAAATGGTGATATTTATTAAACAGATGCTCTCAGGTAGGCAGAGAGGAACTGGATCTATAGTAGCATCATCTGCATGATCTATAGCTGCATCTTCCAAAAATAAGTTTTGCTGGGCATACTAGAGCTAGAAGACTTTGTGAAAAGAAGTGAAGATGATTTCTTAAGCATGCAGATTTGTGAAAACTGCAGACTTTTTGACTTTTTTTTTCTTTTTCCTCCCTTTATTATCTGTGGGATTTTTATTTGAGAACAGAGGTAATTTATAGATTAACGGTAGGAGCAAGCTTAAAAGTTGCAGTTGTTGGTAAGTCAGAGGATAGAGGCTTCTAAAAACTTTGTTGCAGGGCCGTTTCCTTTTTACTTACTTAACTTTGGATTTTGCAGTTTCAGAAGAAAAGGAAGAAGAAGAAGAAACAGAAGATGCAGGTTTGGATGATTGGGAAGCAATGGTTAGTGATGAAGATGAGGAGAAAGGTGAGCATGTAAATACTAGCATCAGTAGATTTCTTTTTGGCTGAATTGTTTCTGGATAAAATACTGTAATTCTTCCCCTTGGCTAAGATGTGTGAGTGATGAAGCAAGTGTTGTAGAAAGGGATATAAGCACCTCATCTTCTTAAAGGAAAAACTTTCAGAAACAGTTCAAATCCTAAGCTGACGGACTTCAGTACAGGAAGGAACCCCTCAGGTTGTTTCTAGGGTAAAGGTATTTGCAAAAAAAAAAAAACCCTTAATTTTCTTGATTGCTTTACTGAATAATTCTTCTGGAAGGTAAGTCTTCTCTGAACTGTTTAAAAAAAAACCCTAAAATTAAGGCTTTTAAAGATATAGAAGTGACTATCAGAATCATAATTTTTGATACTTTTTGTCTTTAAATGTGCTTTCATGGTCTGAAGTTCACTGAATGCATATTGTGAATTTGTAGCGCTTCTATGCTAAAGTATATTAGTGAATTCATTCCTTCATGAAGTGCACAGTGTTATAAAGGACACCTTTTTACTTCTGTGACTATTGAAAATGACTGCTCGTATCCCTGTTCCTTCCCTGTCCCCAACTTGCTCTGCTTGCACATGTTGTAAACACTTAAGTTGGCAACTGTGGACATGAAACACTTGATATAGAAAGCTGAAAAAATATGGAAACCTGATCCCATTTTTTTGTCTTGCATAGTAGACTTTTTATTTTGTTGCCCGCTCCTCACAAGTCTGAATGCAATAAAAAAAAATTACTTTAGATCTTTATTTTCTTTCCTAGAGAGCAAACCTGTCCATATTGAAGTAAAAGAACAAAATGAAGTGGATGAGGAGGAGGATGAGGAAGACGAAGATGAGGAGGAGGAAGAAGAAGAAAGTGAGGAATCTGATGAAGGAGACAGTGAAGGGAGTGACGATGAGGATGAAAAGACCTCAGATGAGAGAGAGGCAGATTCCCAAGCTGGTGGAAAGCAGTCTATGGAGAAGAAGGCCAGCAAGGAGATCAGCTCGGATTCAGAGTACGACTCTGACGACGACCGCACTAAGGAGGAGCGTGCCTATGACAAAGCAAAACGGAGAATAGAGGTACTGTGGGCTGCCTTTACTGGGGGAATTCTCTTGCACTGTGTAAGAAAGTGTAAGAAACACTTTCAGCTTTCACTGTGCAAAGAAAACCTCGTTAAATTTGTCCAAATGGTGGCTGTGTCATCACTGGTATTTACACAGGTCCATAAGATGGTCTTAGCTTGTTTACTGCTCCCTCCTTTTTCCCCCCGCCTCTCTCTCTATCAAAAACGTCTTGATTTAAAGGACTTCATTGCAGATAGTGTATTTCTGTCATTGTTTTCAAAAGTAACCTTTATAGATATTTTAAATTTTAAAATATATTAGTTTCTTTTTATGGTTGTGAACTTTATCTTTTCTGGACCAAGATGCTGCTTCAAAATGCACCATTAAAACTACATGTTAGCGTATGCAATGACTTAGCCTACTAACGAACTGTATTTTAGCTGCTAGCTAATGCTATGTTTTTCTTGATTTATGTCAGTTACCTCTGCTTGAATCAGCTTGAAAACTTAGGTCTCCAAATTAGCTCTGTTTTGCATATATAACTGGCTCGAGAGGTCAAGAGCTTCTCTTTCATACTTAACAATTTTTGAATTTGCTTCTCTAGAAGCGTCGAGCTGAAAACAGCAAGAATATGAACACGGACAGGCTCAGAGCACCCGTTATCTGTGTGCTGGGGCATGTCGACACAGGCAAGACCAAAATTTTAGATAAGGTAAGATGCGGATGTGTTCTTGTCCCTGCTTATGCAGTTTTTATTGAAAATAGTCATCTGATATGCCTGCAAATAGTGTCTCATGTGCAAGTGTTCCTGCTCTCTTTGAATTCAGCTCTTTGTGCTCTGTGTTGTCTCTAGCTTCGACATACCCATGTGCAGGACAGTGAGGCTGGTGGCATCACACAGCAGATCGGGGCCACTAACGTTCCCCTGGAAGCTATTAATGAGCAAACCAAGATGGTGAAAAATGTAAGTTATGTAGCACTTCAAATGCTGCTTTTTGAAAATATAAATAATTACCACTTAGGCCTTGTGAGATTTGTGCTGGCAAGGGTGCCTTTTCCCCCTTATCTCCAGTATTGGAGTTAATTTCTGTGTGGTTGCTTTATTTATTTAACTCCTATCTCTTTTTCCCATCCTGCCTAAAGAGGAGCTTCACCTTTTGGTGTTAATATATGTAGTTGATGTTGGTTCCAATTAAAGCATTGGTGTTTCTTTAGCAGAAACACACAGCTGCTGTTTACCCCAGTCTGCACTAATGGACTGCTTGTTTCTCAATACTTTGGTTTATCATCTTGACTTTTACCTGCAGGAAAAATTGGACCTATTTGAATTTTACTCTGATACAGAAATGAAACTGTTGTATTGTTTGTTTTAGACACTGTATACTGTATCTGCTTGCAGTAAGTGTCAAAAACCTTAGCAGTGATGGCTGTTTTAAGGGACAGGAATATTACTCATAACTTAATAATTTCAGAATCACAAAACTGGTCAGTCAACTGCAGAGGACATGTTGAATGAAGAAGGTTTGCCCAAAATGTTGGCTGTTACTGAGTTTAATGAGGAGGCTGCAGCACCAGCTATTGTAAAACCCCTACATACAACTACCTCTCAGTTCTCCAGTGCATTTCTTAAGATTTTATTCAATTACTTAAAGTTGTAAGATCATTTGAGAGGAGTAGATGTTCAGGCTAGTGAGATTTATCATATCTGTCTTGAACTGTGTATGTGGGTTTTGGGGAGAGGGGGGCTTGTTCTATCCCCACCCTACCATGGGCTGCTTCATCTTACAAATGCTGTTAGCTAAGCATATAGCTACCAACAATCCAGGGAATCGTGCTCCATTATGTTAGTATTTTGTATTGAAATGAGCTTTGCCTAATTGGACTAATTAAAGGTGCTAGTCCTGCTTAAAACATGCACCTGGATCTTTGAAGTGAGTGCTATTGCTAAGACCCTGAGCTCTGAGGGGTTGTTTTTTCCTTGTATAATCTATCCAAGATGGGTAATATTTGGAAATATTAGTTTGACAGAGAGAACATAAAGATTCCAGGAATGCTGATAATTGACACTCCAGGGCACGAGTCTTTCAGGTAATGTTCACTCTTTCAATACTCTTCTTAAAAAATTATGTTTAAAGTGTCTTTGTACGTCCTAACAAAGTACTAGGTATTTGCCTAATCCACTGTGTTTCTTCTCACTTAATAAAATCAAAAGTAGAGGAATAAATGTATTCATGTCAATTGAACCATGGATATTAGAAGGGAGGGGGGGGGAAAAAAGTAACTATTTCTGAATAGTTTTTGTGAAAGAAAAGATAAAGCTGGCTGGGAAAGAAAATGTGAGCATCTCAGAAGGCATAAGTACTGTTTTAAAAAATTCAAGCCTCTATTTTAGCCTCCAGTCTACAGTGTCCCTGTTAAGGGCATGGAGTTCTTAAGGATACATATTTTTGGATAGTTATAAAGCAGCTGCATCCTCTGCTGTCTGCGAACACCGACACGCGAACAAGTCACTAGATCAACTTTTCAGTTTAAACCCTAGTAGGTGTGTGTTTATCCAGATAGTTATAGTGGAATATCTGAATGGAAGTGTTAAGTTGGCTTTGATGTAACTTTCTTAAAACCTAAGACTCTTTAACTCAAAATGCCGAGTCTTTGGGCACCTGTTAACTTGCTATGAGTTTTTTTGGCATCTTTTCACTGATAACTCCTCAACTGCCAGCCAGCTTTTGTTGGGCCCACAGATGTCTGGTGACCTTGAGGTGCCGAAATAGCTGAATAATAATAGCTTCTCATTCAAATCTGGTACCCCTTCTTTCACTGAAATATTCTTAGAACAGATGAGAAAGTATCCTGAATTGTTTGTTTTTATATTTATTTATTTATATATTATATATATAAAAAATATATAAATGTAAAAAAAAAAAAAAGATTTGGGGAATAGTCGCATTCTCTTATTTTTGTCTACAAATACTCAAGTGTTCTGTTAAATGGAATGTAAACTTGGTGTGATTTGGGTACTTTGTCAATTTTTGCTTTTTGTTGGTCAGTACAAGTTTAACACTTTTTTGTCTTGATGTTCTGTTGCTACATAACAATTCTCTTGATGCCACAGCAACCTGAGAAATAGAGGAAGCTCCCTTTGTGATATTGCCATTCTCGTAGTTGACATCATGCACGGTTTGGAGCCCCAGACAATTGAATCAATAAACCTGTTGAAATCCAAGAAATGCCCCTTTGTAGTAGCTCTCAACAAGGTAAGACAATTTTTCAGACCTCTCTGACACCTGGCATGTTTTTGGCATTTGACAGCTTTATTTCTTCCATGAACTCAAATTGTTTAAAGTTCTGCACAGAATTTTGTGGCTTATGAGAGTTTTGCAGATCTTCCATGATCTTCTCACTGATAACTTTATCTTATGATGTGAGCATATGGTTCACACTTCTGTAAGTTGTATCTTTTTTCCTCCTTAGTGCTACCTAGATGGATTTCTGTAAAACTATGTTTTCTTTTTGTAAAATTGAAACACAAGCTTCACTTAATATACTTACTTTAGTTGTTAATACTTGTGGATTTCTGAATTGAAGATAAATTGGCTTTTAGGCTTGTGTCACACGAATAAAATTGCTCTTGATCACAGAAGTATTTTGGTCTTTGGAGTATTAGAGAGTAGAATTAGTTATTTTTCAGCTCTTTTGCTTATGTATGAGAGATTGTGGTTGCAGAGATGTTCGTTTTGTTGTGACTTCTATGAATTCTGTTAAGGAAACTCTTTGTGTCCAGTGACTCTGGGTCTTACCTCATGCAGTGATAACGGGGTGTTCACAAACAGGGCTAATACCTTTCCAGAATGAAACAAGTATTAACACCAAAGGTGCTGGAACAGATAAAATTACTGTCTTGTGACTGAAAATATCAGCTGTTAAAAATCTTTTGAATACAAAGCTGTTAAGGCTAACAGAGATCTTGAGATTAAATTGCCAAAAGTTTCTGCTTTTCGTGTTCGAGTTTTGTCACACATTTAGTATTGCATCTCATTTAAATGTATCTTGAACTACACAGCAAATGCTGTGATGTTTAACTTGTGTTAATTTAGATGTGTGTAAATTGCCATATAGGGAAGCTTGGGAATGTTGTGCAAGGCTGCTAACTAGGAATTTAGATTAAGCAAATACACTTCCTTCAACTAAATCTGACCAGCTTTGAAAACTTGCTCAATGGTTTCTCTCTAAAGTGTGCAGTTGTGTTTGTGCTAAGCACAACTGAAAGGTTCCAGTTCTCACCAGCAAACTTCAGAGAATCTTTAGAAATAGTGGTGTCACTTTTCAGGTAAAAGAACAAAAAGGAAAAAAAAGACTCTCTTGATGTGGAATTCCGAATGAATCTTTCTTCTGAATTTGTTTCATCTTAAACTTGATGTAATTAATGCACATAAAATGATTCCATCCCAACTCATGAGTACAATTAACACATTAAGGCAATTTGAATTTTTAAAAGCTGAAGGTGTATTGCTCAATAAATACTGTCCAACATTGTTATCCAATGTGGTATGTATGTAAATATGGAAATATTGCAGTTAAAGCCAATGGAGATTTCGTTTAACTCCTGGAACAAAAGGGTAGATAGCTCCTTCTGGTTAAGTATTTCTTGGAAATGATTGGTGTAAACCTAAGGAGGCCATTCAGCAAGTGTAAAAGGTGACGTATTATTATGTTTTCAAGATTGATAGGTTATATGACTGGAAAAAAAGTCCCGATACAGATGTAGCTGTCACTTTAAAGAAGCAGAAGAAGAACACAAAAGATGAGTTTGAGGAGCGTGCAAAAGCCATCATAGTGGAGTTTGCCAAGCAGGTAAGCTGCACTAGCTGGGCTTGTTCTGTTCCCAGAAGTGTTAATGAGGGCAGTTCAGACACCTGCTTTACAAAACACCCTGCAGGATCTCAGGAACTTTGGCATCTTTCCTGACATGTGTTTACTGCTCATTAGCCAAACTTTTTTTGCAATTAAAATAAATAAACAAAAAGCGGAGTTTAACTGCTGTATTCCATGGAGCGCTAGTTTGGGGAAAGGTGCCAGGTAAATGCTGTGCCTGGTCATGGAGTCACACTAACAGATCAAGTTTTCTGTCCCTGTTCTTTCCCTTTTGGGGAACTGCCAGAGAGGAGCCCATCTGTCTCGTGTTCCTGTAGACATTGTCAGGGCATGGAGCACATCAGATCAGGGAGCTTCTCTTGGGGACACCCAATGATGGCCCAGAGCTAAATGTAGTAACAGCTTTGTAGATTTATCCCATAGGTGTGGGTTGAGACTGCATGTTCCATAGTGTATTGTTGGTAACGTTGAATTCTTTTCTTTTTCTTTTTTCTTTTTTTAATTGGAATTTTAAAAATGCAATCATAATTGGCTGGCACTCAACATACTGATTTATTTTTTTATTTTTTTTTTATTCCCTTTCCCCCCGGAACTATGGCTGCTGATTCTAGGGCTTGAACGCTGCCTTGTTTTATGAGAATAAGGATCCCCGCACTTTTGTCTCTCTTGTACCTACCTCTGCTCACACAGGGGATGGCATGGGCAGCCTGATAGCTCTGCTTGTTGAACTGACGCAAACCATGCTGACCAAGAGGCTGGCCGAGTGTCAGGAGCTGAGAGCTCAAGTCATGGAGGTAACTCCGCGGCTGCGCCGGGAAATCCACCTGGAAACCTCCCCATGCAGCTCCCCGGCTCGAGGAATGTGTTTGAGGTGGTGGAAGGAGTGACTTTTTATTCTCCCCTCGCTCAGGTTAAAGCGCTGCCTGGGATGGGCACCACCATAGATGTTATTCTGATTAACGGGCGCTTGAAAGAAGGAGACACCATCATCGTTCCTGGGGTGGAAGGCCCCATCGTGACGCAGATCAGAGGTCTTCTCCTGCCTCCTCCCATGAAGGAGCTGCGAGTCAAGGTATGGAGAGAGGCATGGAAGGAAACACCGACCCCAAAGCCTCGTGTTGTGATGCTAAAAGGGAAAATGTGGCGGGCAGGGCTCGTGGCAGCACCTGAGGGTTGGAGGTGGGAGCCATGGGGCTCTGCTGTGCCAACCAGGGCAGGTTGAGCCCTTATCTCAACCCTTATCTGGTCCTCTTCTTTCCAGAACCAGTACGAGAAGCACAAGGAGGTGGTGGCGGCTCAAGGCGTGAAGATCCTGGGGAAGGACTTGGAGAAAACCCTGGCCGGTTTGCCGCTCCTCGTGGCCCACAAGGAGGATGAAGTGCCCGTCCTCAAGGTGAGCTGCTGCTCGGTGCATAACTCCCCTCAGCTCTGGGAGGGCGGTTCATAGTGAGATGAGGCTCTGAGCGTGATAAAGCTCATTCAGGTGGTGAGAGTTCACTGTGCAAGTAACTTATTTAGGCTTTAAAAACTGTTAAAATAACCAGTTGTGGCTCTGTGTCCATGTGGAATGTCAGTGTGGTGCCACTTGTGGTGTCTCGATTGGTAGCATGTTCTGACACCTGGTCTGCATATGGAGAGCGCAGTTTTAGTGTATGTTAGTTATTGATTTGGTATTAGCAGCAACTGATCCATTTTAAGTCCATATATGTCAGTAGAATTCTTCAGGGAGCTTTTCCAGCTCTGATAGTTTAAAAACCCTTCCTGTGACATTTCTTTTACACTGTCAGAATGACAGCTGCCCTAAACCAAAATTCAGGTGAGATGCTCCTTGGCCCAAGTGAAAACAAAAAGCGACAGGTCTTTAAGGACCTTCTTGAGGCAGTGTTAGGTCACTCCTAAGCAGGCAGCACTGACCTCCCTGCCTGCCTTGTGCTCTGAAAGAAGGGGAATCTTCCAAGCAGCGCCTTGCCTGGCTGCGCGCGTCCGTGTGTACGGAAAGGTGAGTGGGATGCAGCTGCCAGAGGAAAGGGCAGTGTTTGGGTGGAGAGGCTGCAGCGGGTGGCCCTGCAGCTCCTGTGCCCACGGCTGGCAGTGGTGTCGGAGCAGGACGGGCACTGCATGGGGAGGACAGGCCCCCGTGTCCTCCTTCCCCGCAGCAGTACTAAGGCTCCCCTGCTTCCCTGCAGGATGAGCTGATCCACGAGCTGAAGCAAACGCTGAACGCCATCAAGTTGGAAGAGAAGGGCGTCTACGTCCAGGCGTCCACCCTAGGCTCTTTGGAAGCTCTACTTGAATTTCTCAAAACATCAGAAGTGCCAGTGAGTGCCTTGTGCTGTATGTGGTGATGCTGTCGTGGCTGCTGCTTTGTAGCTGGTTCCTCTTGATGCCGAGCGGGTAACAACTCATTTGTGTGGCTTTGTTCCCACACAGTACGCGGGGATTAACATCGGCCCTGTCCATAAGAAGGACGTTATGAAAGCGTCAGTGATGCTGGAGCACGACCCCCAGTAAGTACCCGCTGTGCTGCACGTGTGGCCGGCTGCCTCTCCGTGCTCGGTGTGATGAGCTGCCCGGCCTCTGCACGCGCAGGTACGCCGTGATCCTGGCCTTCGACGTGCGGATCGAGCGCGACGCCCAGGAGATGGCCGACAGCCTGGGAGTGCGGATCTTCAGTGCTGAGATCATCTATCATCTGTTTGATGCCTTCACCAAGTACAGGCAGGACTATAAAAAACAGAAGCAAGAGGAGTTCAAGTGAGTATGAGTCATTCTCGTTTGGGCGCTTTCCAAATTGCCTCTTAATTGTTTTATTCCTAAATGAAGCTGCCTTTAACTTCATGTTTCCATGCTTTTATTTAGCACACAGCTCTGATAGGAAGGAAGGAAGGAAAGCAGGAAGAGGATAGGACGAGAAATTTGTAACTGCCAGGGATCATGCAATTGTACTTTAGTTATTGCCAGCTGGGATTAAGTTTATTAGGATGAGAATTGTAAAAAACCCTGCAGTGTTTAACTGGAACCATCACATGACAGGGAGCTGCCTCATTGAGGTTTGCTGTGTGTGCTTCGTTTCTCATCCCTTTTTTGACAGCCTGGTTAGTCTTGTGGGGTCAGGAGAACAAGTGTGACAGTGTTTGGGTTCTGCTGTGTGCTGCGGGTGCCCAGGGCTCAGTTCTGACTGCAGGAATGAAGTGTGGGTCTCCTGTCAGCAAGGGCTTGCAGGGATCCCAGACTGAGCTCATGGAAGCTGCGGTCCCAGGTGGGCCTCAGACAAGTTGCTTTTCCTCATCCCAAATAGAGTTTGCGTAGCTAGGATTAAAAAACTCAGGAATATGTTGAGTGGAGTCGCTGAGACGGGCTGTGGCATCGGTGCTCCTGTTCCCTTGCTGGTTGGGGAGTGTTTAAACTTGAGTTTACTGCTCCTTGGGATTGGGGTAGCTGGCTGCCCAAGCCCATTGCCATGAAATTCACACCAGCCCTGCTCGGTGGCTGCTGTTCTAGCCTTGACTAGAACTAATGGGGGCAAGGAGGGTTTTCCCACTGGGATGAGCGCACGAGGAATGTCCCCCTGGAGCGGCGCATCCTTGTCTCCCGCAGGCACGTGGCCGTGTTTCCCTGCAAGATGAAGATCCTGCCGCAGTTCATCTTCAACTCGCGGGACCCCATCGTCATGGGCGTCGTGGTGGAGGCGGGCCAGGTGAAGCAGGGCACCCCCATGTGCGTGCCCAGCAAAAACGTGAGTGCCAGCGCCGTTCCCGGCGGGATTTGCGCGGCATTCCCTGCCCCGTTGGAGCCTCGAGCCCGTTGCCCTTGCGCGCGCTGCAGCCTCTTCCCCGTGTTGCAGTTCGTTGACATCGGAATCGTCACGAGCATCGAGATCAACCACAAGCCCGTGGAGGTGGCCAAGAAGGGCCAGGAGGTGTGTGTCAAAATCGAGCCCATTCCCGGAGAGTCGCCCAAGATGTACGGCCGGCACTTCGAGGCCACCGACATCCTCGTCAGCAAGGTGAGGAATGATGGATCCCGGTGAGGAATGATGGATCCCGGTGGTCGGGTAAGCGGCTTCCGGCCTCGGAGCCGGCCAACGGCC
>JAUBOD010000140.1:5297833-5312716 GCA_032353885.1 Nothura maculosa
CAAATGGCTCATGCCAATACATTCTCATTATGGCTTTACAGGGCTGTGACAGAACCACCGCGAGAAGGACGAGCCTCCCAACGAGCCCTGATGTGACAGAGACAGCAGCTCCAGCCTCAGGCAAAGGCCAAGCCAAGGGCTGCTAACTGCTCTGGATTTAAGTCTAGAGTGGTGTTCTGCTAGGGTCTCTATCTGTCTGGCATGATCAGCACTATTTATATTTGCTGCTTTCCTAATAATTGTGCTAAAGTTTAGCAAAAATTCTATGCCAAAATCAGATCTATACAAGCTAATACAACTGGAAATGGTACGAACTTTGTTACTTCAGGCTGCAAGTTGCAGATTAATCCGTCATACATACATATATTACAAACAGCTTAACTGCTTTCTTTCTCAAAAAATAAATATAAAATCAATATGATTGCATAGTCTAATTCACATGAGCTTTGCATTAATGAAATTTTATTAAAGATGACAAAGAACCTTGACGAAGAAAAATTCTGTTTTTGACATGGACTCACCCCTCGCATATCTGATATATTCAGTTTCATGGTGTGAAACATATTCAGAGTTTCCTTCCCAATTATTTTTGCACTGTCCGTTGCATGGTCTAGAGTCACGGTCCTACAAAGAACACAAAGATTTTTTTTAAAAGCAACTATTTCACAAATCCTAAATAAAATAATTCTGTATTTATTACAGAGAAGGCTTCAAAAAAAGACAACACAATTTTTTAGCATGCGGAAACAGAACTCACTTTTTTTGTTCTGTGATTTCTTTTTAAAGGCAGTTAAAGCACGTCCCACAGAAAGACAAATTGCTTCCTAACTGACTGTTCTGAGGGTGTGCAGCCCGACACTGCTTTGTCCTGGGACAGATTTACATTCACGCCGTGAGCTGGAGCCAGGCAGGAGGCTTCCCCTTGCACTACCTGCACAAGTGCTCCCAGGCCCGGCCCTTTGCTAAGCGCAGCTCACGTCCCCAGGTGAGGTTTGCTCACCAGCGCTTTGACTTCCTCTCTGCTGACAAAACTCCAAGGCAAGAGCTCAGAAGGAGGCAGAAGTGGCTGTAGGAGGTTACAAGCAGGTTACAGCTCCCCTCAATACCCCAAACCTACAAGGAACAGGGCAAGTACCCAGGCACCTGCGGGCAAGTTCACGCAGAGGCTTCTAACCCACAGCTCCCTACCAAGTGGCAGCAATTGCAGCTGGAAGGGCTTGGCAGGGCACTGGGCAGCTCCAGGTGCCCCACAACACACTATCTGAGGAGCTTATGGTCACACTTGCAAGTACCTAATCTCTCATATTACAGGGATGGAAATCTTTCTCACTGAGGTCCCTGTCACAGTGTTAACTCTGGTGGAATGGGCACCAGGGACAAGGAAATTCCAGATGATGTTTTGGTATTTTCCAGGTGCCTTCATGACAACCTACTACCCATTTTGATGCTGTCTGGTTAAAGGGTCTGGGATCTGTCAGAATCTGACATGAATGGCCAAGTAATCTCTGGTCCTGCCAAAACGAAAAGTTTTCTTGGTATGAAGGATATGAAGGACTCCCTAAGCCTTAGAGGCCAATGTTCAAAGCAAAGAAGAAAGCAGATCGACTCAATGATTAAACAGTAATTCATTAGGGAGAAATGTAGGCTAGAGCTAAAGCTACACTCTGTCCCAGAAAAATCTTTTATAAGGCGCTATGTAAAATACATATATTTTACAAGATCCTACGGTACCACCAGGACTTAAATGTCAGTGTAGATATACCACTGATGTTTTGGAAAATGATTTTGCACTGTTCTGTTTTCTAATACAGCACGTTGGAGCAGAATTGTAGGTCATAAGCTCACAAGGACAGAAGAGACACTGTGCAAACCCATGCTGCTACTCAGCTCTAAAACACAAAGGAAGTTGAAGCTTGTGGAAGCTGAAGGTTCATTTGACAGTGACTGTTGACTGACCATCCTGGCTCAGCAGCTGGGTTACCCCTGTTCACCAGAGACAGGGCTGCATCTTGGTAAGACCAATGACATCATGATGAGACCAAGCAGAACGATACATCACTACACTGGTAACAAGCCACAAGGAAACAAAGGCACTTGTGAATACAGAATCGTTAAGGTTGGAAGGGACCTTTAGTGATCATCCTGAGGAGAAACTGATGACTATATGAAAGAACATCACTCTTCAGGACAAGAGATGTGTTGCCCTTCTCAAACACCTGAAATGCTAGGCAAAATGGCCACTCTGTATTCAAGATTTAGGGACACAGTTTTAAGAGATTCAACCTTCCTAGCTCCACACTAGTTGTCAATGGTCTTCTCCCTTCTAGGAGCAAAAAAATATTCTTTGTAGACTTATTGGTGAAAGAAATAGCAGAGAGATTTGACACCAAGAAATTTGCCTGTTCTGAGATGAATCTCTGTTGTACACGCTGTCTGATGACAAGTTGGATCCTCAGGATGCTAAACGACCTCAGAGGCTTCTGTAACAAGCAATTCTGCAATTACTGCCCCTAGTCCCCATGTGTTGCAGAGCTGAAGGAGCAGGGTAGTGATCAGACACCCATCTTGACAAGACAAAGGCATTTTTCCTTGAGAATCGACTCCAACTGTCACAATCAACGTGAGATTAAAGAGCTATCAAGGAACAGCAGGAAGCTCCTCAAGAAAAACAAACACCACACGGCTGAGGGGAACAGCTTGCAGCAGCACAATGTTCAACTCAGCTGGTCACTGCAAGGAATGAAAACCCTGCTGCAGGGTGCAAGATGTCAACATGACTTCTGCGAGCACTGCAAAAGGAAAAAGAGCTCCAATATCGAGGACAATGAATGTGTACACTAACAATATATATGTTACATACAAGCTATCGTTTGAAGATAAAACTTTTAAAAGATCAAAAGCCTTTACAAGCCACAATATTTGAAGAGACTATTATCTAAACAAGAATAATATTAAATTATGGATTATTAAACCAGCTACTAAGCCTCTCCTTTCCAAGAGGTGGAAAAATGAACATCCCAATCAAGAGAAATGGATAACCATGGCTATGGAAATGGATAACCACAGCAATGCCTTGAACATATTTCACTAAACCACTTATTTTTAAGTAGTGTCCGGCACACAAAAGCACATTCTTTCAAAAAACATTTTCAAACCACAAGGAATGCACTTGGGGAGTCAGATTCTTTCCTTCCCATTCCTGCTACCTCCAAAAACTGCAATCTTTTCTCCTGTGCCTTTCAATTTCTGCTAGTACTGATGACTGAAGGATTGACTATGTAGAGCAAAACACACAGAACAGGAGTCTCTATCTGATGTAGGTTTGATAAGCAGACAGAAAGGTACTAAGCATCTTTAAAATTTCCATTTTCCTGAAAGTTTCCAGGAGCAGGCTGATGCCTGTGACTGTCTCTTCATGTCTTGATGCATAGTTACCTGGCAATATTATCACAGATTCCGTGGCCTCCGTATTTTGCAGGCTCCACCGGTGCGCCAGCCTTTCTGACCATGATCTTCAGAGTCAATCGTTTACCCTTCATGCCAGCAGCTTCAAGCCTACGTTGGATTTCTTCCGAGAGGCTCAGAAGGAAAGCTTCTGCTTCCTTAGGCTAAAAGGAAAAGCCAACATTTCACTGTTTAGAACATCACTGCTGTTCAGATACATGATGCAAATCACTAAGAATTAATGTAATCCACAAACTCTGGCAGTTGGTGAAATGTGCATTGCAAAGACTTAAAAATATGTAAGATTTTCTCAAGTGAAAAGAACAAGCTGACTCACAGGCAATTGTCTTATTTCAACTGCTTTATGTTGGCACTGTATGCAGTTGAAGAATGGCAAGATGGTAGATTTCATGCTGAAAACAGTCTTAAGATAAAATAAGAGGTCTTTATGGAGCTAACTGCATTTTCTTCCAATAAAAATTATAAGCCAATTTTCAGGTATATACCTAGAAGATGAAGTGCTTAGGGTTTATAAGGAAAATAAAATTTCCTTATTTTATAGGAGAGGATGTTATAGGAAAAGGAATTTCCTTTTCCTAAGGAAAGCCAAGCATGGCTCAGCTGCCCAGAATTGTGCAGTCTCTTGCATAAAGTCATGAGCAACCTGGTGTGACCTTGTAACTGTCCCTGCTCTGAGCAGGAGGCTCAACTACACAACACTCCGAGGTCTGATTTATTCCACAATTTCTACACACGCTCAATATCTCAGTAAAGAAATTAATTATTTTAATACAATTCTGTTAGCACCACTCCTTTGTAATATTTGATAAGATCTACAGGGCAGAACAAAACAAAAGAAACCACGAAAAAAGTGGAACAAAATGTTGCACTGCACCAAACTGGTGATGGTTCTAGACACAGCCATGTTTATGGCATTTTAATGAAATGAATTTTAATGAATAATAATAATTAGCATTTTAATGAAAGAGAATGCAGTAGGTGCTGACAAAACTACCGCAATCAGGTGCTCTGCACTAGACTGGTACAACGACTGCAGAACAGCCAATTTTGTGAATTAATTCATCTTTTCAGTCCAAAGCTCAGCAGGTTCTCCTCCCATTATACCCTTTGATCTCCTACTTCTTCATTTTCCTCTTTTCGATTTGGTCAATAAAATGGTGCTCTAACAGATCAAAGTGGTCTGATCCAAGTGAAAATAATCAGAATATGAAAAGAAACCCCTAGAGTTGAAAGAAGTCACAGCGGAAAAGAAAGCAAGTTGGAATTTACCTGTGTAAACCTTATTCCATAGTTTATTTCTGCTGAAACAGATTTTCTTTCTTTTTCTGTTCGAACAGGTCGATCATCCAAACCACGACAAAATCTGTAAAGCATTTGCCCTGTTTTTGGACCAAATTCCTTCTGCAGCTTTGACATTGAAGCACACTGTAGATCTCCACAGGTTTTAATCCCCAAAGAAACCAGCTTGGATTCCATTGACCTACCAACTCCTAAAAAGAAAACAATTAGTTTCATTAACTCTGCACAAGTCAGGACAGTTAGGTTTTGACAGAATCAAACTTGTCTTTTCTAAACCTAAAATATGCAGGTGCAAATTAGTATCATAACAACAAGTAAATTTTACTAAATGAAATGCTGTATTTATCTGTAGTTTTTAAAATCTGTATTACCTCAAATGAAATCATTTAAGGTGCCATAGTGCAGAATGTTTCCTTTATTTCTGAGTGAACCATTTTTGCTTGTAAACCTCCTTGACAAAGTACTGCCTGTTACGGTGCCCGTAGCTCTGAATATTACAATATTCAGTCCAGAGAGGGTGTATAACATGTAATATGCTTTTACCATTGCATACACGTGATTTAATCTAACGGAAAACCTGCAAATATTTTTACTAGTGTTTCATTTCTTCCTAGGTAGAAAAACACTATTTCAAGAGCAAGTGACAGCATATACCTGTATTGCTGGTGCTCTGAATTGCCAACCACTGGCAAGTGTATGTATCCATGGCAACTGCACATATGTAAGTGTGATAAATTTATGTATATTTATGGCTTTGAGGAGAGGTAGGCTCTTGTTTCTGGCAGATATTAAACCTTTTAAGTTTGCATGGGCAAAGACAGCAAAAGTCACAAACCTCGGGGAGCCAGATTCTGTCTTTTAGAACCTGTTTCATTATTTTAGTGATATACTGATACAAGCACTAGGAAGCTTTTACTGTGAACACATGAAGTATGAGCGAAAACTTTAAAATACTCAAGTCAAAGCATATTGCTATATGAATGGTTTTCCTGGAAGAAAAAAAATCTCCTACAAGTCATGCTGAAAAGCAGTGGTACTGTGCTGTACATGCTGAGTGTTTGGCCACAGAAGACATGCAAAGAGAATTCCTGGTAAACCTGCATCCATACGGGAATTCTCTTCCTAGCACTTCTCCATTTTAGTGACTGTCATCTTTTACAATGGACCTCTGCTTCTTTTTCCCTAAACCGAGCAGTTTGCCATTTTGAACACGTAGCACTAAATACGTGTGTGCACAGGAAGGTTGAGCACAACTATCACTAACACACAGAGCACGAATAAGGCGTGTTCAGCAGTTTTTCCATTGTAGCTGTGTCAAACTATGTTAATGACATACTGAAGAGCAATATACTATGGATTTGCATGGCAGAAAACATTTTAGCTCACAACTCCTTTAATTATTTTCCTAGAACACTAGAAATACAAAATAATAAATCATCAGCCTGTTTACAGACAGGTGTATTCCTTACGTTATGACTGCCTATCACTATTTCCTGACACTAACTCCAGATCCTTTCTGTCTTTCTGCAGCTTCTCTTACTCCTCAAGGAGCTTCCCTAACCTAGGAAGGCTTCCTTCCTCCCCCTCAGCATTTTCCTCACATCTTTCCCATGTCCAGAGGCATCCCATCTAATCATTACAGATTCCAATAGGAGAGTCAAATCTCTCCTATTGGAATAGGAATGCAGGAGAAAGGAAAAGAAGAAAAAAGGCCATGTTCGTGTTCTCTGGCTGTACATATGACAACTCGGAGCTATTGCCAAAACAGCTATTGAATTTTGCCTGCCTGCCTCTCTAAAGCTGTACTAATTTGGACATCTCCTCTCTTTCCAGCTGCCATTTTTCACTAAACTTGTAGAAACCCTGTAGCTTTGGAACTTGTCTGGAAGTGCCAGAAGGATTACAAAATGATTAGTGCTATTAAAACTGCAAATCATGCAACCATTTTATCAAAGGACAGAGCAAAAATACTTGGAATTCAAGAAATTTGTTGTTCTTTATTGAAAAATATACCTATGCCGTCAGTTTGTAGCACACCATTAATTAAAAGATACAAAGAGGTCCCTGAGATTCTTCTCAGAAGTGATTAGTAAATCTTTTTCTTCAGATCTTAAACCTGAAATAACATCTAATCTTCTTCTATTTGAGACTGAAACCTGAACAGAGATTTGTAGTTATAGCTGTTCTAGTCTCAGGAGGCAAAATGTTCTGTACAATAAGAGACAGGTACCTGGAAGACTGGTAACAAGTTGGCCTCTGATAAAATCATCCACTTCTTCTGGTTTTAAGTGATACTGTCCATCTGGTTTTGCTTTACGAGTTGCCATTCTGGCCAGCAGAATATTGGAACCTGTGAAAACAATAAATGGAAGTATGCCTGTGGTAAATTCTGTCTCTTCAAATAGGATTTTCTAATCCAACAGTTAAAGGAAAAACACAGCAGGTACAGCCAAATTCAGCATATTCTGTAAAGAACTTAATGAGATTTATTTATTTATATTTGCAATATCCAGTCTCAAATTGGCAACTAGCAGCATTTGTGATTTGAGTAGGAGTAAGAACTGTACCTGCAAAGTAGAAATAAGCACCGAAGTGCAGGGCAATTCACTAAATACATGGAATTTATCTTTGCAATATTCTACTTACGTAGAGGAATAAGCCCCATTTCAGTGTTGTTTCCTCCTTGTTAAGGCAAAAGAATCTCTAAAGTGAGACCCAAATGGATTCATTATTGCTACTCGAACACTCTGCTTTAAGATAAGGTTTTTAACAAAAACCAGGGCAATGCAGAACTAAGAACACAACATCCCCACTGCTGTTCTCCTCCCACCTATGCTTTATTCTTTATGCCCTTTTCAAAATTTTGCTCAATATGAACAGTAATGCAGACTTATGAGCACTGTTTCTGCTAAGAGACTAAATTGATGAAACAATTATAAACAGACTCATTCAATCATCTCATTCTCTTTAACTTCAGAGATCCATGTTTTGTCTACAGAGTACCAAGAATTTCTGAAGATCTCGTATTTATCGAGCAGACCAACGTAGCCTCTAATGCCATAAAATCTCAATAATTCACCTTCTGCAGTGTATTATTCCCACAATACTAAAGCAGGGAACCGAATACCTCACTTAACAAATCAGAGGCCAAGGCACAGCATGTTTACAGAGGAGATGGTAACCAGCATCTTTCACTAGCATCATTTGAGTCAGTTTAGTTAAACTGCTGACATTTCTGGGGTATGGATTAAATTCATTCCACCAGCATAAGCATGTCCTCTTTTAATCTACTGCCAATCAGAAATAAGAGATCTCCATGGCATAACTGTATCTATTAAGATATTTTTATAAGACAATTATAAGACATTTTTACTGTATTGGTCTAACTTTCCGATTGGGAAACACAGAAATCCCTGAGATGTCAGACCCAGTATTTGAAATCAGGTCTCCACGTTCATGAGATAGCCCCCTTACTATCTCCCAAACCATCTATTTTGTGATGAATTAAGAGTGAAAAGACAAAGTCCTTGCAGTGTACCCACCACACAAATTTCTACAAAGGACACCAATTACTCTCCAAATATCGACTACAAGTGGATTAGAAATAAATATTTGCTCATAGGTATTTGCCTCTTTCAAATATGATAATAATGCTTTAAAAAGCAATTTCTCTCTTTGTACAGAAAAAAAACACACTAAACACACTAAATAACAGCACAACACATACAAAAGATTACAAATGTGTTTCAAGTCAGAGCAAGGCACAAAAGAGAATCCAGGGATTTACAGTCTCTATACTACCATGATCCCTTAAGAAACAAAAAGAAGAATGGTCCCAGTAACACTTACAATAATTAATTCCATTTTGCATCACAAGTGGATTTATACACTTGTGTACACTCCGTATTTATTCCCGGATGCACTTTACTCTAATGTGATTAGGAAAAACAAACAAACAAAAAATAGAACAAGGCAAAGGAGAACGGAAAGGGCCATGCAAAAAGAAATAAGGAAACTATTTTCAGATGTGTGATTTTGTGTACAATGCTTGCTACAGATTTCACAAGCTTTGCCTTCAGGAAGTTGTAATTACACTAAATCATGCCACGCTATAAACTCTCACTACTTTCTCCTACAAGGAACAGTATCTGCTCTCATTTTTCAATTTACTGGAAGAAATAGAGCAACATTTTATAAAAATGAGTGGAAATACGCAGATGGAATTTTAGCACACTTTTCAAAAAATAAAGCAGAGATTATAGCAATTTTATAAAACATTTTTTGAAACTTTCCATTCACGAAACACTTGCACTTTTACTTACATTTATTTAATTTCCACGGCAATATATTCCATATTCCCCAAATACTTACTGTTTTGCAAATCTGACATAGCAGGAATGACTCAAGGGACTTACCCATGCCAACGGAGGCAGTGCATTTAGTTTGGGCCTTGATTTCGCTGCGGATAGCATTTGCAAATTCATCAGGAGTCAGCCTGGTCTCTGTAAGGATTTCAGTGATATCTACTAGTGCTTCATCACAACTGACTGCTTCGATGTTATGAGTATAGCTATCAACACAAAGTAAAGGAGGTGAAACACCAGCAACAGCTCACCATCTGTTAAAACAAATATGTAGCAAATAAAGTCTTCCTTTTGTGGTGGTATTTCCCTGCTTATTTAGTATCACACACAAAGATTAAAACTGTTAATACAGCAAGTTACAGTAACACTACTATGCAGGACTAATTTCAACATGCGTCATGCTTTTAAAGGAGAAGGAAGGTTGCATATTCATTTTTTACTCACACTAACAGATTTCCAATTAGTGCACTTTAAACCAGAGTAATTTCTAATAGAAATTACTCCAATAAGCAATTTAAATTGCTTAAAAAAACAAACTAAAACAACAAGAACAAAAAACACTCAGAAGTATCTCACTACCAAGCAGGAATCAATTCTCACAGTGAAATCAGTGCAAGTTTTAAAAATGATTCCCTTGGAATCAGACACTGACAATTTACAGGATTTGGCTCCAAGATAAAAGAGTGCTCAGACAAAACAGAGTGTTTAAAATAAGAAAGTACTACAAAAGGAAGATCTGACATAGGAATGGTTTTCACAAAGTGGGAGAGTAACACAGAGATGACAATCCAAGCTCAAATACTGGCATTCAGCAGAGGTAAATGAGAACATGCCAGGCAACACAACCATGGAAAATCATGCAAAGTTACAGCACACATTACCTTGCTAGTATTTCATATACTGTCCGTGCAACTTCCTTGTAGGAATCAAAATCATATGACACTGCTTGAAGATTCGGACACAACTTTTTTGCTTGCCCAAAAAACATTCCGTTCTTTATGCCCACTTGTCTAAAGTCAATTAGAAACAAAAACAAGTATTACTAATTTCTTCACAAATTATGTCAGTATGTGGTATTTCCAAATGAAGGATCTGTCTTTCCACAAAAGTAAATTACTGAGAGGACTGCCAGCATTTTGATAAATAAAGAAAAAAACAGATGCAAATAGACTATTTTAATTAGCTGTACGATGTGTAGGCGTACAGCATGGACAGCAAGTGTCTGGGGATGCGTTTAAAACATTAGAAAAAAAATCTCCATGAAGCACTGCTTGCCATCTTCTG
Organism: Nothura maculosa; assembly: GCA_032353885.1. Lineage (NCBI taxonomy): Eukaryota > Metazoa > Chordata > Aves > Tinamiformes > Tinamidae > Nothura > Nothura maculosa. Next base: position 5,308,246 of record JAUBOD010000140.1, read on the forward strand.
TTTCAAATTAAAACCAAGCAAATACTGCAGATATTGAGATAGCTCCATCTTATATCCCACTATGTAATCCTTTAAAATTATGTTCCCACAACAAATAGAGAGACAAAAATATCACCTCGCCTACCCTGGCATAGTTAAAAAGTTAAAGTGAAATAGTAATTGCTGAAGTATTTTTCCATGAGGGTAGCAGATCATGTTTTCAGCATTCTGGTTATATAACAAGATATTTCAAATTCCCCAAGTTAAAAGCTATATTATCTGTAATATTCAATGTGATCAGTGAGATCCTTGTCTCATTTTAGCTGAAACCTTCAGCAACGCAAGTCTCATCTTCATAACGGAAGTCGGTGTTAATATAAAGAAATGAAGATTTCATTTTGAAATCAAACTTACCACTGTGAACAGCATAAAGCTTCCCTTAATTGGTTTTGTTTCAGTTAACATGCAGGTTAGGCTAAGAGCTGTAACAATGTCCAAAAGCAGCTGCATGTACAGGGAAGGACATAACAACTGACATATAAAAGAATTTCTGAAAATAAGTAAGCAATATCTGATCTGACAATTGCTGTTTACAGACACTTTATACCTGTCTGTATGAAACTTTTCAAGCAATCTTGTGGGTAACTTTTACTTACCTGGCTTCATAACTACAAGAGGCAATTTCAGCCATGGACAGAATAGTGAGATCCGTATCAGCTCCATTCATTTGTGTGGAATCTGGATGCTCCCAGACTGATGAGTCCAGCTTATCAGGAACTCTAATTTCTGCTTGGAAAATAAGATTTACATTTGTTTTAACATTATTTTCTTACAAGTTCAGCAAAATGAATATGAATGAAACAAAAATAACGGAGTATTCTTGATACAATTTCTATACAGCTTCTTCACCTGTTCATTCTTCATTCATTCTTCATTCTTAGTATGAAACTCATTCATACCACAGTCAAGAAACCAAACCAAACAAAAAGGACAGACACTTTCCCCCCAAGCCCCAAGTCATCTCTCTCTACAGATAGGTCTGCAGATATTACTGTGATCAATATTCTGCTACAGTGAAGTTCCTTTCCTAATTTCCTATTTTAGAGAATAACTTACAGATGGTTACCTAGACTATTATTACAGAACTATGAGAGATTTCAGCTATCTTTAATGAGGATAACAATGATTAGACAAACTCTTGATATCACCAAACACAGTTATAGCCTACAAACAAAATGCATAACTCCGAGAAATTACCAGTTGCTTCCCTGAATAAAAAGATACATATTTTTAAAAAGTAAAGCTATATTCCTTTTTTTTTAAAAAAAAACCCCCACAATTACCACTAAAGCAGAGCAATTAGATTCTAAGTAAAATTACACTGCTTCTCATACTTATAGTCTCCTCTTCAAAACTATTTCTAAACATTGTTTCAATCTGTATACCCCAAAATGATCTTTAATGAGCCAAATAAAGTAGCAAAGATATTTACAATGTAGCTTAAAAAAACCACTAAAACTAACTAGAAAATTATGTATATTATTTTACTCTTAATAGGGAAATTCACTGACAAAATCTCCATTTTTACTTTCTAATAATTCATGTATGCAACTTCTCCCCAAAACCACCACAAATTTCTCTTCAATCAAAGGGCTACAACTATAAAGACTGTAATCCCTGACTTTTAAGACAAGAGACAGGCCTTGCCTAATTCTGTAAGCTCTATAGCATGCTCTGAGGCCCACTGCATACTAGATACTAGGACAGAAACTCAGGACACACAATGCTGTGGGGTCAAGTAAAGAAGTTCTCTTCCTTTCTATTTGGGGGTTTAGTCTAAGCACAAACCTTTAGAGAGCATGTCTAGGCCCAAAGTTACAGGTTAGTCTAAAAGCATGTATTGATGCAAACATTGCTATTCCATCCCAAATTTCCAAACAGAACCAAAACAAAAAGGTACCATAAAGACAGAGAGCTGCTTATTTACTCAAAATCAATCCAATACACATGCTACAGTTCTTTGCCATACACAAAGTTCAGGCCAAAGTGCCACAATACCTAATCGTACATTGTAATACCAACAAGTTACACACTGACAGCTCAACTGAGAGAAACCAGGGTGCTAGGTGCACATACAAGTAGTTATCAGATGTGCCAAGGGAGTGGAGGCAGCAGGGCCAGAACTTGGCTCGCATGAAAATCTGCTTTTCTTCAGACTTCCTCCTAAATTCAAGTACCTTTTTAAGTTGTACATATATTAATGCATGAAGAGCTCAGTGAGTTACCTAAGACGTGTGCAGGTGCAAATCAGAGCAAAATTACGCCCCAAATAAAGACAAGAATGTCAAGAACAATTCCTTTAGTCCGTGCCTTCCTGCGCCCTGGCCTGAGATGATGACTATCTTCATTGGACTATCTTCATCTTGACTATCTCCATTGGACTCGCCGAGCTTCTCCACATCGCAGCAGAGCGGATCGCCCGTGAGCTGATGGAGTCACTTCATGTGAAATGCAGGGCAATGCTGAACACATTGTCCTCAATGGAAGGCAAGGTAGAGAACCTCTCATCAAAAGCTGGGAAACTAGACAGGCACATGGTGAATGTGGAGCAACGGATGGAGAAATCAGAGGCCAGGACCCAAGTCTGTGAAAAAGAAATCGCTGAGAATAAATCTGTGACTAATATGATGGTTAAAAACTGCTGCTCTTCAGAATGAAAAATAGGAGATACTAGGGTTGAGGGAAAGGAAGCCTAATATTCACATCTTGGGCATCCTGGCCACGAAAGACAGACCCCAAAATATGAATTCTGATTAACACATGTTAATCCTTTATCTTTGGGACATGATTGTTAAAGATGGCATCTATGTAGAGAAGCAATCCTTACTACCCAGAAAGCCTATGTTCAGTTTGGAGATCTAGGGACAGAATGATAGCAAATTTCTGAATTTGGAAGTTACATATTTGGATGAATTCAAACAAGAAAAAGAAAGTATTTCATTGAGGATGCAAGATTCTATTGAGACTAGATACTCATTCAGCAATGCAGATCAAAAGGTAGGAACTAGTATCAATGAGGAAGTAATCTGTAAAAAAAGAAGTAGCTGAAGCAGCAGAATTCAGTATGTAGTCAAACTGATTCACAGGTTTCAGATTTTCGGGTTTTTTTTTAAATTTGTAACTTTTTTTTTTAAAGAGCAAGGCCTGGAAAAGGCAAGGCCAGAGAGAGCAGCCTGGAAAGCACGAAGCATCAAAAAACGGATTCCATGTTGAAACATGGAGGTAAAAATATGCGTATGTTCCAAGTTGGGCTCAGCCACCTTTTCATGTCATTTGCTCAAAATACCATTCTATATTTTTAATATTAGGAAAAAAAGATCAGTTTTCCATGTGTTACATGGGCCTGCTAGACCATATTTACCTGGGGCAAGGAAAACTTAAAAACGTGCTATGAAGTGCTTCACAAACACTTCCTAAGATAATCATGATGTGAGAAAAACCTAAACAAAAATGTAGTTACATGTTTTCTTACAAGTGTACAACAAACCTTAATTTCTTTTACCCAAAAGGAAGTCAATCTATGTGTATATGAGAACGTAAGCAAAAACAGCAGGCTACTCTGTTGATAAAAATATTGCACTCAGAGATAAAAACTAATAGAGACTAAAAACAAGGATCTGCAGCTAATGAGATAGAGACTGTAAAAACATTGTTAGGAAAAAAATCCTTTTGCCAAAACAACAGGCTATACAATCAGAGTAAATATCCAGAAAGAGGAGCGAGCTGCCTGCCTGCCAGCCAGCCAGTGGGACTGGATGCTGAGGTTAGAAGAAATGACATGGGGACATCCCGGAGAAGCTGCTGCAATAAGAACCTGAGCTGCTACATCACAAGGCCACAACCTACTGTACCTCTAAGCAATATGTACAGCTGAAGAGATGCTGTTGAATTGAGGCAACACAGAGAACATACTAATTTATAGCAGCTAAGCTTTAATTTTAACTCCCTCACTTTGCTGTATCACCAGGTTATTCAATGATATGTCCTAATAAAAGTTACTAGCAAATGTCACTGTTTAAAACTGAGCTACCAATAAATGGTTCCTACATAAACGGTACTATGGAACATCTAAGCCTGTAAAACCACAGCTATCTTTGTAACACGCTTACAAATACACTACAAACACAGCAGAAACGACGTCTGGAAAGTTTCTGACGTACCAGAAAGTCAACTATGTCCTTACAAACTAAAGATCAGCAGGTTCCACAAACATATATTCTACTGCAGTACAAACGAGTACTTAAACTACAGGGAAGAGACTAAAAGGCATCACTTACTGTAATACCTTGTTTCCAAGTGTCTTTGAAAACCTATTTGCCTAACTCTTTTTTAAAAAACAATATTAGCATTTCAGCATAAATTAGAACAATCTGCTACAAGTCCAGTAACAAGCGTGTGTACGTTGGTCAAAGGAGAGGCAACTTCCAATCTA
>JAUBOD010000140.1:5328297-5339240 GCA_032353885.1 Nothura maculosa
AGATAGCTAATAACTGCAACATTCCTGGTCAAGGTTCCTGGAAAAACTTCTGGGATATTTCAGGAAGACTAAGTTATTTTAAGGAACTTAGCAGAAATTTGAAAACGAATGTGGCAGATTAAAACATCTGATTCTTCACACGTACTGTCAGTCTATCACTGGCAATGCATATTCATGTCTTTCCCTCTTCTTCCTCCTCCTCTTATTGTTGTCTCAACCATTCATTTATTGTGAGTTATTGCAAGCAAAAATCTCAACATATCTACTCAAACATGAATTTCAGGTAAACACTGCGAGTCCAATGCAAACATCAAAAGTTTGAAAACTAAAATAGCAATTTTTAAAAATTTTATAGAAAATATTTATTATCAGAAAATATTTGGAGGCATATGGGGAAAGTTAAAAAGAAGCAAAAACATTTCTCTTACTGCACTGTTCTTTGTCTCTCCACCTCAAACTCTTAGGTTTCATTTCAAATATGATCAGGGAAAGATGAAAAAAATGATTATTTCTACCAATGATATTTCCTTTAAATAAATGTAGCAAAGTAAGATTTAATACTAAGCCTCAATCTGATTTTATATTGAAAAAAATAACGAAATTTGTAAAAACATACACAATTTAACATGCATGGTAATAACATACTAAAACAAGAAAGAACAAATAACTCAAGAACAAAAATGTCACCTGTAAAGCCGTTGACGTAGATGGCAACTCCACTGAAGATACTCGAGGAACTTCCATCCCTCTGGTGCTGAACAATGGAATCTGCTCGGAACTGCTCATCCAGTTTCTTAACTTTCGCAGACATGTACCCTCCCTGGTTTTTAAGGGAAAATACAAACAGAAAAGGAAACATGATTCCCATCTTCTTTTCTCACTACATACAGTGAAACTGGTGAGACACGAGAAGCCTGGAACATTAGGCAGCATTCCTTCTCATCCATTTTGGTTGACATGCAAGAGACAAATCCTGTTTTTCCAAGGGCACAATAGCAGACCTGCTGCCCTAAAGGCCTACCTACAGTTGGGTCTTGCTGCCAATTTTTTTCATCCCATTACCAGGATTTGTTTCATTTTTCTTTTTTCTTACTATATAAGTCACTAGCAAAATGAAAACAGATGTAAATTTGGATCATAAATCAAGGGTTTCACTGGGCCCAAAACCATGCAAAGAACATTCATCAAGCTCCACATTTTTTCTGATCTTATACATAGATGTGACACAGCAGTATCAGGAATATGTAAATTTGCTTCCTTGGGGTTTTTTTTTGGTCTAACTACATAAAAATTTCTTGAGACAGCTACAATAGTTTTAAGGTTATTTGATTTCATTTTGAAGCAGTTGTTTAAAGCTATTTAGGGGTCTGCACGTATTAATACTGCAAATTAAGGGATGTCTGTGAGCCAACACTTCAAAACTCGTTAATTATAAAAACTATTTTTTAACAGAATTATGTTCGTCAAGTGAGTTGAAAGGACTGCCTTCACCGCATACCTTAAGCAGATTTTACCAAGCTGCAACTCCCTTTCAACCACACTGCCATTTACCTCTTTTGAAAAAGCCACTTGTTTGGCACATACCAAGATTCCCCAGCCGTCGCCATCGGCTGCCCGTTTCCTCCATCCGCCCCGCCTCATAGTGAAGCTTCTGCATAGGAAGAAAAACACCACCGAGTTAGCGGCTTTGTAGCATCAGCAGGAGCACCTCAACAGTGTCTGAAAGGCCACCCGTAGATCGTCACACGCAGGCACGTACTAAAACATGAGCTGCACTTTAATCCAGGCATTGAAAATTGAAAAAAGCCCCAGTTGTTCAGTTTTGTACTAGCTCATGCTGCAGCTCCTGCTACATATCAAAGAACACACCGGTGCATTTTGTTCTATTCACCCAGAATACGCAACGTCATTACAATGGTCGGTTTGCATTAGGATTTATTAAATTCTGTTTAATATACACATCTTATAAAAGAAGAGACCGATCAAAGGTTTGTAAATACAATTGCTAGCACTCAGGCAAAGCATGGTCCCAGTCAGGAGCACTCTGCTCTTTCCCAGCTGAACTCTGCACATGGTTGAACGTGGGCTGGAGCTTCCTGGTACTAGAGACCGGATCGATTATATCGAGGGATTTAGAGCTAATTACGGAAGGGCCAAATGCAATAAACTGCATAAAAGAAAAAAGCCATTCTGCTCTGTGAAAAGCCAGTTGCTGAAACAATCTAATATGATCCACCTCTAGCCTCCTTTTTTAATAAAAAATGCGCAGTGAGGCGAATTACAGTTTGCCTTTATGCAAGATGCTTATCCTTGGGCTGGGAACTGTACACAGCAGTGTCCCCAGATGAGCCATTACTGGCCTACAACAGAACTGATGGAGGGAAAAAGAAATGTTTTGGACTAGGTCCAGCTGTTCACTGCACTCTGGTGATCCACAGCAACCATAGCTGTAGTAACACTGCATCTAAAGTATTGATTAATGGTGTAGGCTGATCATGAGGTCACTGCCTGGTGTATGTAATCATTTTATCTAGGGGACTGGTTAGAGTGTATGTTCTTGTCTCTTACAGCTCTCAAAGCGTGAGGCCAGGAACAGTACTTGGTATTGTCTGGAAACTAAACAGGAAACCAACAGGAAGAAAAATCAGACCCCTCATCTTTATTTCATTATTTAGTTTATATCCCTTTATCTTCCACAAAAATGAATTAAACTATAACATACATGTAAAAGGAAGCCAAACCAATTCTTTATCTCCTCCTCTGCTTTTGAGAAGCTACCTGTTCTGGCCTACACCACGTACTGCAGAGTAGGAGCCAGGAGCTTTGCACTCCTGCTGCCCAGGAGCACATCTCACTGTGAACTGGGGCGATAACCTATTCTGGTCCCTTATCTAGCCAGGCCTCAGCTTACACCGCTCCGCAGACGGGCTCATTTATCACAGTAAAACTCTGTTGCCCCTGAACCTGGCTGAAAGCTGATTCCAGCTTTTGTCTCTTCTTAAACCCCTGCTGGTCTAGAGCTACAAAGCGGGGCTACTCTGAGATACAGTTAATTCACCCTGGGTTGCAGGCAAGCCTGACTGCAGAACAAGAGGCAGTCGCAGGAAGGTGTCTCAACTACAGTGATATTTATGGAATATGGCAAACACGCGACACGAGGCAACCACGGAATTAGAGTCAAAGCAAGTGTGACTAACGTGAACAGACAAGTTTCAGAAGTGCTTTTCAGAACCTCTGCAAACATAGATAGGCCGTGATGAACGTGGTTAAATTCTTGGTATATTTGCTGTAATTTGATACATAACCTACACATATGTGTATGATTACAAAGATTAATTGTATGTCAAGGAGATGAGCTCTAACCTAAAATCCAAGCAAGGCAACTCTCCCCTGACAACATGTTAGATTGGTCTTTGGGTAAGCCATAGACATTTGTGCACAAAATGTTTCCAAAATGTTTTTTTCTAAATCTTTTCCTGAAAATGTTTAGTGGTTTGGATTCTTTTTAATATGTATCACAGGATTGTTAAGGAAAAGTGAGAAGAATGGGAGGACATGAATTGAATGATCATGTGGAATCTAATATTTCTGTAGAGAATGGCACATACTAAAAATGACTAGAAAAATACAGATTTTCTGTATGAAACAAATTACCAAATAAACACAAGTTGCAATTCCAAAGTATCACTTATGGCTGAGGAGTTTGGGGAGAAAACTGAAAAGCCCAAGTTCAAGCAAATAAAACACTTATTAAGATCATGTTCTTTTCAGACATTATAGGTATCAGTATACGGAGTCCACAACAGGCCAACAGACACTTCTCCTAAAAAAGGATGAAAATTTGAAAAAGAAACTCTAAGCAAAACCCAACAAAACAAAACAAAAGTTCTCGAGACTGTAAGAAACTCAGCACAAGAACATCAGTAACACCAAGTTATTCCTTGTTCTCAAGAAGACAGGACTTGATAGGTAGTTATCTCTGATCCCTACACAAATAGGCACTTTATCTAAAGAAAAAAAAACAAAACACAAAAACCCCCACACACTTATGAAGAGGAATGTAGTCAAGAACAGTCTTGTATTCTGATCTGCCCCTAAGAGGTATTTTAAATTTGTTTGAAGACGCCTTTCTAGTAAGTTAGACACTAACTTCACTAAGTTAGACACTAAGATAGTCAACGCTTGATAAGCTGAAGAACTGCTTTCAAGAGAGAATTTTCTGAAATCTTGAAAATAATGTAATGTCTCTTTGGGAAACTGAGAGACAAGGGAGAAAGATTTCCATTCTGAAAGCCTTGAGAAGAGAACAAGGCCTGTGAAAAGTGAATATATTGAAAACAAGACACATCAAGTGCTCTGACATTGTCCTCCTAGAAGGCACAAAAGTAAAGAATCTGCACTTTAATGCCTACGTCCACCTTCCAACTATGATTCACCACTTCTTTGGCAGATGTGATTTTTGACTCGGCCAGTCCACTTAAAACTCTGAACACACGTTAGGAACCTGGTATTTCAATGATTACTAGATGCCTCTGGATCAGCATTTTAGATACACAGTGTATTTTCCTAACATTGATATGATAATGTGGAGACTAGTATCTTCCCTTACAGTTTCAGGAACTATGAGATGAACCAGAGTTTCTGGGCCTAAGAAAATCCTCACTGCTAAAAGATACGTGGGAGTAGAGGTGGAAAATCAAGCCAGGGAGCTTAAATCACGATCATAAGCAGGCCAGTTTTGAAGTCAACTTATTTCAGGTTTATAGTATCTACTTTGTTCCAGAAGAGTTGTCTTTTCACGAATCCAGAGTTCAAATATATGGAAAATACCATATTTACCAGTTGTCAGGTTATCTCTACAGTCTGTAAAGGAACTCCCAGTCCAAAGCAAAGCATTTTAAATAAAAGTGAAATACCTAAATATGGAGTTTGTGAAAACGAAGACGGCTCCTGTAAACTAGAAAACCCACCTGATGCTACACAGAAGTCTCTAAAGGTAGCAGCCCTACAGCTCTACTTGCAGAGCCCACTAGGAAAAGATACCTTTTTTCCAACTCAGTCCACCTCTGTGACTGCTTCATGGACCTAACATTATAGGAATTAAATGCTATGTCCATACTTTATGAACTCTGTATGTATACAAGAGTTGCCAGCAATTGAGACTTCAGCTTGCAAAATACAGCTGCAAATGCGCAAATTACTTTTAATTTCAATCTCATCTGTTATAAACAACCTGAATCATGAACTTAAAACACCTAAAATCAGCAGGGTGGAGTAGTAAGACAGGTCACTTTCCATCACCCGCAATGGTTATTTCCATTATCTGGGGCCGTTGTTACTCCTGATCAGCAAACTGAAGCTGCCTTTGCTCTACTCTCAGGCATTTCTTTTTCCAGGACACAAACATTTCTGCTGCCTCTTCACGCATCCAGTTTGAATCTGGCACAATTCATATATGCTCTGGCTCTGCATGGGAAAACACAAGAACTATTTCCAAAGACAATCTGAGGCTGCACTATGACTCAGCAGACTTGTGTCTAAATACATGGCGTAAGTAACTTTTGATCCAGATATACTCAAATTTCAGTTACCTGAGATCGATCAAAGTATAAAATAGGGTTAAAGCGCCTTTTTTTTTTTTAATCTAGAGTGAACACCCTGTCAAAGTTCCTTACTGCAAAAGAAATTGATTTAGTTAATTTATTTCAAACACCACACGCTTTATTCTTGAAGGTGTCATTTTAATGCTTTCAGAAGTATGGCTATCTCAGGCCACTGCTAATGAATATCAGAATCTTCTGCTTGAACTCCAGATTGGATCCATCCCCGGCTCAGCGGGGCTTAAAAGCTGTTTCCATCAAATGGGTATTTTGTGGCCTTTTTGAGTTTCACGCATTGACATTCCAGCTCCCACATCAAACTCACCACTCTGCTTGGCACTAGGCTGCAAGCTCTTTGAGGAACGAACTGTCTTACGTGTTTACACATTTCTCAGCACAACACAGTCCCACTCTTGGCTGCGTCTTCTGGAGAAGAGTGGCTGCTGTAAGGGTCTAAAACTGTTTTCCACAAAACACTTACCAATTCAGAATCCAGCAAAAGAGGTTAAAAATAAATAGAAGTTAATTGAAGAATTCTCTTTTAAGATACCGTATTTTAAAATCTCACAATCCTAAGCACTTTAGACTAGACAATCCTGTTCCACATGAGAAATAAACTAATTAGCATGTCGCAAAGCAACTGAATTTCTTCCACGGAGGGAAATAAACTCTCAGGGTGCAGTTTCACAAGAGGGGTGAGCTGACAGGATGACTTTCTGCCACCAGGAGGGACAGTTCTGCTCCTCACCCACTGCTGGCCATGTCCACTTGTCTCTTTCCCCCACCAATCCTCTGTGTTAGCGCCGCATCCACGAGAGCCCTTGTTCAGCACTACGTGCCCTTTCAGCCCACTCGCTAAGGGAAGTCACTCATTTCTTCAGGGTTACTTTCTTGACAGTTGAGTGGCCTGAACTGGTTCACATAACGGTAAGGCAAGCCCAAGGCAGAGTGAAAAGACTTTAAAAGATTATCTCAAAATTTCACTTTTAGGTCACTGCTGCAAGCAGCTGACAACACTGCTGATTCGGATGCGCATTCGCTGCGAGCTACTTGTCACTCCCTACCTATGCCTGTGTTCTTCTCCCCAGCAAACAAAAGGCTGCACAACATTCAAAGCAAGAGGCGCCCTCCTGTTTAACACAAAGTAGGAACTTTCAAAAGAATTTATGCCAAAGCACCTGAAAAGGGATAAACCTGCACCCCTTCCCTAATCCACACGTGCACACAATTGCCTCTAACTACAAGCAACTGTTGCAACATGGTCAGTCATCAAGCTCGTCACAATTTGACCCCTGATGACATTTTAAAGTAAATTAAGCTGCCTGGAAAAACATTTAGAGCACCCAGCCCCTCTCCCCACACACAAGTAAGCCTAACAGTGCAAATTTTATAAAACAACCATGAAAGTCTTGGGTAAATTAAGTATAGTGTTGTATTCAATATAGCACAAACTGGTAGTGAGTACGAAAGGTTTAGAAGACTATTTTTCAAAACTATGAACATCCACACCATTTGTTAGAAAGGTGAAATATCATATAACCCACAAAAAAGCATGGAAAAGTCCCAAGTCCTTCAGAATCAACTCCTTATGTGCAAATGACTGCTCTAGAGCTATGCTCCGTGCATGCTTTCCTTTGAGCTCCACAACAAAGAACCGATATGTGACCTTCAGTTCAATTACTCCTCCAGGACACGACACGAGAACTCTGTGCTAAATTACTTCAGTTTCCAAACTGAAAATTTCCACAACCCACCATGGTCTTTATTTCAGATGAGTTTACTTTAACGTCAAAGCTAAACCCTTTGTATACAAGTTAACAACAAAAAAACAATACAGTTATCGTTATAGCTAATCATCCTAATGACCAAGAACAGTTGTTTAGCATTTAATCATTTACATTAGAGCTGCACAGGACAAAAATATTAAAACCTTTTCACAACAGGCTTAGAATCTGGGCCAGACAGTTATTTTAATTGTTACAACTTACGGAACCACGAGCAGGAGTGAAGAATAAAAGCAGAGGACTTGCTGTCCTGAAGGAAGATGCTGCATCACAGTGCAGCCTGCATGAGTTTTGAGCAGTGTTTTCAAGGTATTCTTTTGCTCCTATACATGGCATTTGAGATGGCTGGTGCTCTGAAAAATAGCAAGCCAGATTCAATTTGAGACCAACTGTCAATGTTTCATTCCCCTCTAGGAATAACACTCAGTAGCTGCTACAGTCCATTTAGAGCTTGTCACAAGCAGTGGTTTAACTTAGTTGATTTTTTTTTCTTCTGCTCACAGAGGACTCTGGCTTCAGTTTCAACATTTGTGTATTGTTTGGTAATATTTGTCCCCCCTCTGGAGTTCTTCAGTGGTGAGTGGGTTTATTCTTTTTTTTTCATTATTTTTTGTTTTGGTACATGATACATTTAACCATGCAGCTCTTAACTTCTTAGTTCAAAATCACCTCCTCGATATAAGGGTTCTTACTGCCACAAAGCACTGGCAGATTTCATTACTCCCCTTATGTATTTCAATTCTTTGGGGACTTCAGCCTGAACAGGATGCAGCACACTCCCAATGTCTATGCCAGCTTCTAAGTTTCTAGATTCATAAATAAAATCCATTAACTCAAATCAGGATAAGATATGTAAATGTGGAATTACAATTCCCAGTAATGAGCATACAGTAAATGACTGTAAATGAAACCAGAAGGAAAAAATCTCTTTTTCTCTTGGACTTAGGTCAGCATCCCAAGCAGTAAGAGATGAATATGCAAGATGGATGTTTTTCCTTCAAGTCCCGATATTTAGATGCCTACAGATGCCTACAGAGATATTTCTCTGCCTAAAGGCAGAGAATTGTGTTACTTTTTGAAAAAGAAGGGTTCATTTTTTAATTCATTTGTTTAAACCAACAGAACTTGCTTACGAGGTGGAAACCTGGGTGCGCACACTCGTCACACTGACAACAACCCAGTCCCACAACTCATGTCTTACAGGAAAAGCCTACGCTGAGGTTCAGGTCAAACAGTCTGTAGGTTGTACAATCAATAGCGAGCGTAAGTGACCCCTCCATCAAACGGGAAGCTCCTGCATGATTTATGACTCGCTGAACACAACCCAAGGAAATCACGTGCAGCAAAGTGTTCTTGGAAAGCTGAGAAACTTTGCAGGGCTCATGTAATTCTAAGGTGTCTTTCCTGGACAACATATCTTTTTGTAGAAGTGCCCAGTGCTGTACTTGAACTCAAGATTACTAGTGTACACAGGGCAGACACTGAACAGCCAGGCTCTGGAGTGAAAGAGAGAGAAAAGACGTCTGCTTTGCAAGTCTGAAGTGGTAGCTCCTGTCAGGTACTAGGGATGATCATCTCTCCAGTCACACAGGGGCAGCAGTAGAAACACTGCAGCAAAGCTCTAGGAACTTATGTAACTTCACTGGTTGAAGTATTGATTACCACAGATTCTACATGGATTCATAGATGGATTTTCTGTGCATGGAGCTTTTGAATGATGTTTCTCACTTCCAACTGACACTGCATTATCAGGTTCCCAAATGCTCTTCTGGATTTGCCTTTAAAACTCTCAGAGCAGCAAATTCCTTTTTGAAGTAAAATCTTCACAAGGTATTTCTTCTTTGTTTAGCCTCAAAGTCTTAGATTTCTACTCTTTTCTTTCTTTCTCTTTTCTCAGTCATGGATATGACTTTTATCACCCACTTAGACCATTAAGACTAGCAGAAATCAGATGAAACTAGTAAGCAGTGAGATGAAAACAAGTAGAAATGTTTTATGTTTTCATGTCCTGCTTAGTTTATCTGTGGATCCTCTGCTATAAGACTCCACAGGTATTAGAAGCCTACACTGGCTCAACAGATGACTGGAATAAAGAGTCATTAAAATTTTTAAATAAAAAGGTAACAAACTACAAGACTTGCACTGTTATAACAGGACAGCATCTCCTTACGCTTGTTTATTTACTGTTACCTTGGTAGACATGATTAGCAACTTCTAGAGGCAGTACAGGGTTAGGTAAACTCTTGATCTGCCCAATCTATTCTCAAGCTCCCTCACAGACTCAGATAAAAGTGATATTAGGAGTTAGAGCACCGTGTTGCTGTATTTTCCTGGGAAAGTTTTCTTCGGAGAAAACAAAAGGGCTCTAGAAGTGGCAGAAATCGTTATGAAGGGGCAACACTTAAAATTCCTTGTCAGTCAGAAATCAGGATGTAAACCCGTAGTTCCTCTCACCTGCTAGCCGTGTTTTATCTGAGGATTTTTGGAACTGCTTACCAAATCCCAAATTTATTCCTCTCCCAGCTTCTTCATGCGGAATTTTCCCAATGCTCTGAAGTTTTCTTGAAAATAGTAGTATCTCAGAAAGCAGAAACAATAGCCTTTAACTACAGACCATGATTTCACTTCGTTATTTCGGCTGAGAGTCCAGTTCCAAAGGGCACCTGGTAAAATGCATTATTATATGTCAGCAAGTCATAGGATTTCCTACATGTTAAGAATGACTAGCAGTTTCCTTAAAGCAGCAACTCCTAGGCTTCCAAAAGGACCAAAGTGAAGCACTACTGCTTGTTTGATGCTTCCTCATTGTTCCCTGGACAAAAAGCTGATTGGCCTCACCTCATAAATAAGAGGTCATTACCACGATGGACAAAACCTGCATTTTACTTTGGGGGATTAAGACAACTAGAAGCTGACCAAACGGGCCAGCAGTTGTCCTCAAGGCTCTGCCAAAAATATTGCATAGGTCTCCCTGCCAATCTTATTCTTACCTACATTGTCACTAAGTTCATACAGAAAAATGCAGCCCCACTTTGGCCTTAAAATCTATCTTCTTGCATTTGCAAGAATGATTCTGCAAGATAATCAAGAACTGTCGTCTTGTGAGCTTTTGAGCTTTCTCCTTTTCAGGATTAATTTCCCTTAATAAATTAAGAATCTGAAGAGAAACTATGTGAAATCACCAACTTCAGCAGCATTAAACAGGCTGACTACCAAATGGCAGACTTGAAGCTTTGAGATGGGAAATTTGCTCCATAAATGATAATATTTTAGCTTCAGAGAAAGCTAGCATTGAAATTCAGTGACTATGGTCTGCTTAGGCAGTTACATAAGAACTTACGGAATGCAACCTCTTAGCTTGCTACACTAATAGAAAGGATTGTTATCTCTCAGATGAATTCAACAAACTAACCTTAACTCTTCTGCAGCAACAGCTCTTCAGTTAGTTTTGAAAATCCAAGCCACAAAATCACATAGAATCCTCAAGGTTGGAAGGGACCTCTAGAGATCATCTGGTCCAACCTTCCCGCTCCAGCGGGCACCTAGAGCAGGTGGCACA
>JAUBOD010000140.1:5383956-5398109 GCA_032353885.1 Nothura maculosa
GTGTGCAGGGAGGTTGGACTGGAGATCTCTAAAGGTCCCTTCCAACCTTAAGGATTCTATGATTCTGTGATTCTACAGATGCATTAAAATGTCTCTTACATACCATATCCCTTAAGCCTGACACTGAAAGTGATGAAAACCCTCATTGCTATGTGGCCCAGCACAGCAAGACAAACCCTAAAGTCCTGGGATGGGCTTTCAGCTTTTAGGGAGTAATATCAATGTTTGGAGTGAAACTTGAGGAAGACAAGTTCAGGCAAAAACAAGTCCTGGTGTAGTGTAGGACCACATGGCTGTTAAATGAAGCTTCCTCGTGCTTCCTTCATGCTTCATTCAGCATGAAACCCAAGACTAGTCTAAGAACTGAGAAGAGTTTTGGAAGGTGCTCTTCATCTGCTATGGGCATCTGCCCTCTGCTCACCAGTAGTGGAAGTGAGGACAGGGAACTGCTCTCTCTACCTGAGACCTCCTGCTGCCAGGAGGTTTGGTACATCCTGAAGGAAGGTTTGCTGAGCCAGGGGCTGCCTGAGTAGCAGATCCCTATCTCGCTCACATTCATGGTTCTCTGTGGACGTGGACTAAAGATATTTCCTGGCCAAGTTGTAGAGTGAAAAAAAAGGAACATAAAAAGTCAAGACATAAAAACAAATTTTCCCAGAGCGGTAATATTATCAGAGGCTATTTTAGATCTGAGTCTGTCAATTAAAGCATTCCTTGTCCATGTCTATAATGGAGAATTAATCAGGGCAAGGACACCAGCTCTATCATTTGATCATCCATGCTGTTTAATTGCTAACAGTCTCGCTGGCATAATTCTGCACTCTCTCTCAGACAATGCCTCGACGCAGCTGGGGGATGGCAGGGGCCAGGGGCTGTTCTCAGGAGGCCGTGGCCGTTCTTTGTTTTGGAGGCTGAATACAGCAGCTTAACCATGAAGACACGAGCAGTGCACACCACTTGCCCATAGGGACAGAGGAGGGGCAGGATTGTAGCCTGTAAGTTCAACCTAGCCCCTGCTTCTCTTTGACATCCGGGAGTAACGGCTATAAATCCTTTACCCCATGAGAATCTCCAGCTCGAGCTGATTAAGTATCTATTTCCCAACCAAACCAAGCTCTCACAAAGCGTCCCGAAGGAAAAAAAGGGTGTAGATGGTCTTGCAGGGAACAGACAACTTATCTAATCATGGGAGGCAGAGTCTGCTATTTAAGAGACTAATGTTATTTTCTCATGGCCAGCGTAGACATGGGAAAATTGATTGTCATAAGCAAAAAAGGCAGAAGGGGAACAATGAGACAATCAGGCGACGTCTTGAAATCTCCTAAGGTCAAGAAATTGGAAGCACTTAGAGTATGTTTATGAATTTGTGAAGAACTCAGTATATGTAAATGTTGGTCTGTCTGACCAATAATTTTTTAGATTTCTTACGTCGTCTAGAAAGGGAACCCAAACTCTTTTCCTTAAAAGTGCTCTTGAGGATAAGACACAAGTATTAAAATATCTCAGAAGACCAAGAGTCCTTGAGGCATTTTGGGCAAGTTAAGAGTGAGCTGTGCTCCAGATCTTGTATCAGAGTCACAACTGAAGCCCATCTTTTCTTTTCCACTGTGAGGTAGATGAACATGGGAGAAGAGACTGACAATGAAAGGTTGGAAACCAAGTCAAAACTAAGACATGTGCCAAGAAGCTGCCTTTTCAGGTCTTTGGCAGCTCTATGATGTACACTTTTACACATGGAACATTTCCTGGGCACATGGTTTATGTCAAGAAACATAAACGTACAAAGACACAAAAACATCAGAACTGGAAAGCTAGGTATGTTCTACCATTTTCATAGCACACATGCAGTGCTTTGAGGAAGGTGTGGGGCTGCATTCCCAAACACCCACAGCATGTTTGTGCTTATCACTTCAAGGACAACAGCCTTCCTTCCTAAATGCAGGGAACTCTATCATTCAGTGGAATTACAGCGGGACAGGATTGGACTTGAAGCATTATTACATAACTTTAAAAGCTTTATCATCTCATATAATCATAAATGGGAAAAAAACTCCAACAAAATCTTGTTAAGAATTAATACTAGAAACAGTAATGATGTTACTTACACATGTGACATGCTAGGTATCTCAAATCATATTCTGAGCAGGCAGTAAACAATGGCAAATCAGAGATAGTAGGATTTTGCCTGCCTTTTTAAAGATGGTTATCTATATTTACCTTTATATTTCAATGTATGTGTGTACAGCATTCTGCCAAGAAAGAAACATTTTTTATTGACCTGCTTGTGTTCCAATTTATTGCCAGCAACAGCTGTTGTCAATGATCTGGAGAAAATAAATTGAGAGTGATGTAACGAGATACTGATTGGTCAAAAAATAGTTGTTGTTTTAAATCAAGTGTATGGGATTTAGTCTCTTCAAACTATAGAGGGTGATTAAAATGAAGACTTTAAAGCTAGGGCTGGATTATAATAATAATTCTGAACTTCATGGATTAAGAGATGAAATATTTCATGGGCATCATTTTGGACAAAGCACTGCCATTAGGATTACTAGATAATTTTAGACACGGTATATTGCATTTCTTCAAATCCTCTGTTGCGGTGCAGAATTTGAAAGATGCTGGCTGCCATGTTTAATCTGATCCTTCTAACACGTGAGTCAAATTTGTTGACATTCAACATTTGCAACCAGTCTAATGTGCTATGTTTCAGCAGCCTCTCTACACAGCAATTTCAGAGTCCTGGTCTAGGAGAGCTGTTTTTCTGCTGGTGCTTCCTAAACATAGGTTACAGACAACTGTTGTAGTACATGAAAACCTCCCTTCTCCAGTTAGCACAACAGACATTTAACTGCTTCTGTTTTTAAGGGCAAATTAGGACATATTTGATTTCTGTGTCTTATCTTATTTGTTTTTTTTTGATTGCCTTTTTTTTCCTGGACCACAAACTGCTTGGGGACATTCCACATGGAAGGGACTATTCATGTACAGTTTTATTGTACCTCTCTTTCAAAAGGTGAAGCAGTTTTATTGAAGATGCCTGCCAGAGAAATCACATGTATCACTAATGGAGAAAGCAAGTGCTAAAAGCTTCTTAGATGATAGAGATACTGGAAAAAGCAGTTTTCTTGTGACAGCATTATCGGGGAAAAAAAAGCAACAGTTCCCCTTTTTTTTTATCAGTATGTTGAAAGAGATGAGCAGATGAAGACACAATAGTTCTATTGAAGCTCTTTTTCATGGCATTTTTTCTTCTAACCTGTACAGATGAGCGCTTCCTACATTTTGAATTTTATCAGGTACACTCATATCTTTTTGTTTCCCACTTACATCTTTAAAATGAAGAAAAAAGAATCAACAGTTGCAAGTAAATTATAGATGATAAAGCATTTTAAGACCTATGAAGATTTAGGTTGTCCAAACAGCTTTAAGATTTCCTTGGTAAGGGTTGTTGAATAAGAGGAAAAAATAGCACGAAGGGAAGTAAAGAAAGAAGGAAAATTGGAATATATATACTAGGGAGAATTTTCCATAAAAGGGACAGAGAAAATGGTTACATTTATTCAGCCTGGATCTCCTTATGAGTCATGAATGCTCAGAGAAATGAAGCTCGCTAGCCTTCTTTTCCTGACATACCAAATAGATACCTTCTTTTGAAGTCAATGGTGATTTATTTATACTTTATGCAGGAAAAGTGGTGAGATTATCTGGAGGGAGTGTGAAGCAAGTTTCTAATTTTTATATTTATTTATTAAAAATCACAGTTCTGGTAGCAGGCAGTTCCTGAGGAAATGAGCTGTTTTCCCAAGGTTCCCTTTGGTACACAAGAGTGAGTGATTTCATGGATGCAAGTCTGGACGGTATGAGGGGACTGTCGAGGACATGCAGCATGTGGAGCTGCATTCACTCCAGGCAGCCAGACATAGCTTTAACAGAATTTCTTCTATTTTCCAAGCCAGAAAATCCAGTATTTGTTGGCCATAATCTCATCAGACAAAAAGAGCGGCATTTCTCTAGATACTAGGAGTTGATACCAGCTTTCAGTATCAACTTTGCACTTTATCTAAAAGATACCACATTAAAAATCACCTTGGTAAATGAACTAGAGATTTGAATTTACCAAAACCAGAAGAAAGACAGTTACAAGGACTGGAGCTGTTTTCAGAGGAAGGGAACAGGAGATATTTGAAGGACATCAAGGGATGGGGAGGAGAAGGTTTTTCTTAAGGTACTTACTAACCACTACCACCTCCTACTCACCCTGCTTTCCTGAATGCACCTTTTTCTGAGCAGTGTTACCAATGAAAGCAGCAGCTGCCAAGGCTCAGGGCTACATGTTCTCATTTGCCCCCTCTCCTTGCTCCAAAGGAGCCCAGGAAGAGAGCCATTTCACCCTGCCTTGCAATGACTCTCCATATATCTGCCAGGACCTTGAGGGAACTCACAGGTCTTAACGGTCAGCCTTCCTGTGGCCTCTATGTTTTGTCCATTGGCCAGCAGCCCCTTTAATCTGAAGCTTAGGCCTCCAGGCCCTGTCCAAGTGACACTGTAGGTGTACATGTCACAGCTATGCCTCTGCCTGGCTGTGGATCTCTGATGTGGACTGACCTGTAGCCTGTGTTCCTGGTTTCACATCAGACCTGCCCTGTCACTTGTCTGACAGTCACTGAGCTGGGTCTGACTGTGGTTTCCCTCATCAGTCCTGCTGCAAACTGACTTCTTAGCTTTGTTTTAGACCTGTCTCATCATTGTGGCATTGTTGAGCATCAGGACCCTTCCCTGCTTGCCATGCTCAGGCGAGGCGGGCTGGGCTCCTGGCTCACCTGCTGGCTGGGTTATCCCCTTTGGCTTTCCCAGCCTCAGGAAACAGCCAGTCATCATGGCTTCTCAGCACTTAGACACTCATTTTGTGAAGTTACATTAAAGTGTTTATCCAGTATGTCTCTGTACAGCTCAATATATACTAATACTATTTTCTCTTGAACAAATTCATTCTTTTCTCTCTTTCAGTAGAGAACACAACATTGCTTACTTTGTTTTAAAGGCCTCTGTACTTACATATCGTCGAAGATAAGCTTTGCCCTTCTGCAGTCCCTGGGTGCGCTGGGCAAAGGCGACCAAGGCTCTGTCTGGGATTGTGGCTTATTGCAGAGAAGAACATTTTCTGAATTGATGTGAATTGCTTTCTAGACAACAAACAACAGAGGAGACATTGAGGAATTGGCTAGTAAGTTCAAAAAAGCAACTAATAAACAACAGAAGCATCTTTGCATTGTGCTGTAAATTGCCAGTTAGTTTTGCTACTATTTCAGCAGGGAGAATGTATAACTGTCCTGTCACTGATAGCCACAAATTCACAGATATTGCTCAGAGCACTTTGAAATCGGCTAGGGTTTCAGCATGATATACTGAAGAATTGGAGCTGGACTATTAGTAACTATCAAAAGGCTCTGTAACACAGTAAGTGAAATTATTAAATAATAGATCTGTTGTGGTCATTTAGAAGATCAAGTTATATCTCTGCTCTTCAGTTTCCAAGCTAGCATTGTACCTTGCCGTGGGAGAGCACGATTCACTTGTTTAACTCATGTTTCTCACTGCACTGCCAATGTGTCTGTGTGGTGTGAATTTGCAGCCCAAGGGCTGGGTTTCTTTCTGCTCCAGGTTCTTGGTCTGCTTGAAAGGCGACTGCTCTGTGCCACAGCAGGGGCCTTTTGGCAGGTGGACACACTGAAAAGAGGGTGTTGCACCTTCCTGCTGGAGATATCCTCTTCATGGGGCTTCATACGCCCTTCATCCCACCAAATGACCTGCTGCGTGGGCTACCACATACTGGGCAATGGAAAGCAGAGAGCTCCAGGTTGCCCTTGGTTGATAACCACTGCCAGAAAACGCAATTGCTTCCCTTTCAGGCAAAAGAAGGGCATGGAGAAGAGAAATGGACACAAAAAGTTCAAAAAGATAAAACCCTTCACTGGCTTGTGATCCCTGACAAAAACTCTGATAATCACTCGGGCATGGCAGGCAGATCCCAGACAGAAAGACTGAGCAAAATAAAGCTACATATAATATTTAGAGTTCAAGAACTCTCATCTTCCATCGGGCACGTGCAGATCAGTTCAGCACCTGAGTAACTCTTCACATGAATAACCAGATACATAAGAATTTTATTGCAAGGGTTGTTAAAATGTTGGCCAAATGGTGCATTGCTAGGCTAGGCAGAAAATCTCAGTGAAACGCATTTGCTAAGAGTGTGGATCATAAAGCAATCGCTTTCTACCTTTGATTTCCAACACATTCGCCTGTGCAGGAATTTAAATTGTTTTCAAGATATTCTGTGAAAAGTCATATCATTATAACTCTGAATGGGTTATAAACCTCTAAACTTAGGTTTTAAAAGTTAAAATGTTTAAAAATTTACACCTGATCCATTAAATGATAAATTAGTACAATATGTTAAACATGTCTTTTTATGGCACATTTTTGAGTACTTAATTTTATTTCAATATACTAAAAGCATCTGTGATACAGCCTTGAAACACATAACTTGTGATAACTTATTAAAAGAAAATCCTATAAAATTAAAATTATAGCTACCATTTTCCCCTACTCTCAAGAAAATACATTTACAAAGTCATATGCTTATCTGGGCTAGTTATCCCCACAAGTCAGTTATCCCCGGATAAAAGTGGCTAGCAGTGACCACTGCAATGACTCTGGCAATTGGTTTGCCAGAAAGTTGCTGTAATCCTTAGGCTTTTGTGGCCTCCCAACTATCAAATAACAAATAATGTAACAGTGAGCAGGCACTGGATAAAACATCTAACAGCCTTTGTAGTGAGGAAAGGAGCATGGACCTACTCCCTTTCTCTTCTTTAAAGGCAGTGTCTGCCACCAGATTTAGTACACAGCCTTACCTGGAATGGTGCTCTGGACATGCTTATTAGATCAAGAGTTTGATGAGATAAATACTTAAATGTGTGGCCTCTGATGGGGCTGAGTTGTGAGGTCGGTGCTAAGCTATTCTCCAGTGGCAAAACTGGAGTTTGTCCAGTGTTTGTTACCAGTGTTTGAAAAGCTTTTGTGTAAGTCATGCAGGAGTGCCCAACTGCAGGCATACTCATGATTATGAAGCATCTGAGTGTAGGCCTAGAACACCACACTTTCGGATGGAGGTACTTTGAATTGTGCCCAACCTATTCTCTAGAGGCCTAAATCTATTTGCTTTGGGCCATTAGCTTTTACCTTTTGCTTTTGTAGCCTTTGCTGAGTATTTGCCTGCTTTACCGCCTGTCTGTCTGCCTTCCTTCCTTGCCTTGATATGCTTGAAAATTGAAAAACTGGAATGTACAGTACAGTATCCATTATAAAAGGGTTTTTTCACAACATTCTGCAAATCAGCATGGATTGCAATACAAAATGAAGAATATAGAGCTAGTGAACAACAGTATAAACTTACATTGAAGTCTCCGGCATGTGGCTGCGACTGGATTTCACCCTTATGTTTTTTGCTGGAGGAGATGGAAGGTAATAGATTGCTGCCATTAGGTCTGCTGGAGGAAGTTAAATCATCATTCGAGTATTTGTGTTTTGATGCATCAGAGAGGGGAGAGACAGGTGACCGAAGCATTTTCTCATTTTTATTTATTGGTATTGCCAAGCTGGAAATGGAAATTACAGTAATGGAGTGTCACAAAGCTGGCTTTGAGAAAGGTAAATGTTTTATATATTACCAAAACTTTGAATTTAAAACCTGCTGGAAGGATAAAGTCTATTGGTATCTGGAAACCAGCTTATTGGGACCGAGAGTTCATTTGCAAATTTGGATCATGTTTCTCCTCTTTCCCTTCAAGGCAAATTGTAATTCTGCAGTTAATATATTAAGTCTGTATCAGAGTATTGGAAAAAAATATGGAGATAAATGGCCACTTGCTCGCCATCTCTTAAGGGATAGCTGGAAAAGATTAGACTCTGAAGAGTAAGTTTAGGTTATGGAGCCCTATTTCACCATTACAGGTGACAATTTATAAGTCACAGCCATAAAACCATATGTGAACTGCAACAGGAAATGTGTTTGAAGCTGGCTGGGCTGTTTCTGGGCTCAGTGGCCAGCCTCTAGTAGCACTGTTTATACTAATGTGATACAGATCCTGAAGACAAAGAAAGATAGGCTGATACTGTGGACAAAAGGAAACACATGCAAATAGTAGACACAGAGTAATGTGAGCTGCTCCATCTTCTAAAGAAGAAAGCTATGACACAGACAGTATTTTCAGCTTTCATTTATTGGAGAAAAGCTTTAGGTGAGAAGAAGTCAGACAGGCAATAAGATAGGCCCCAAAACAAACCTTAGATGGACTAAATTGGAAAAAAATCTGAAATTTTTAAAGCAATATGCATGAAATATTTTTTTTTAAAGGAGACAGTGTACATCAAAGCTAAAACTGATCAAGATCAGGCAGCAGACAATTTTAACACAGTATCTTTCTCTGCCACTTTACTCTTTATCCAGCCTATTCTTTTTATGAACAATTATCACTTCTTTATGGCTAAAGTGTTAGACAGTATGGCCAAAAAGGAATGTGGTGCAAAATATAACTTATTTCACCACATCATTTCAAGGAATGGAGCTAATTAAAAGTCCTTAAAAACTAGCTATGAGAGAAGACATTGTTCGTAATTCAGAACCTTCTCTTTCCCGCAGTGTACTGCTTTCAAAGTACAACATGGACCATTTTGTTTTAGTGACCAATGCTGTTTATGAAGGTAAGAGTTAGAGTGCATAAAATGGACAACTGTGCTTTTTTCCTCCCGAATAAAAATAAGATATTTAGCACTGTTTTGAATTTTGAGGCTGAAGCTGTCGTTTCTTTCCCTGTTTACAAACATACACTCATGCCTTGGTTAGCCATGTTCACATGCATCACTGTCAAAGTGGAGGGCTAAAACATCCATGAGAAGCCACAGCAACTTGGGACTGTTCTCAAGACTGAGAAATTTTGCTCAGACCTTGTGTAACTTGCAGTTGTGCTGCAGACCTTCCTCATGGTCTTTGGCATGCTGTTTGAGGCCCAAATAAACACACTGTGAGCAGTCCAGCTGCAGCAGCCCAGTCAGCCCTATTCTGTTGAGGAACTGGGAAAACTACCCTTTGGTGAATTCTGGTCTGTAGGGACTGGGTTGGCTGGGGCACCTGATGTGTATGGATTCCACATTTGTGGCATCTCCTCCTGGTACTGCAGGTTTTCAGGTCAAACAGAGGCTTGCTCAGCCTGTGCCTGAGGCTGTATCTCCTCAATACAAAATGCTCATGTCTGTAAGTGCTGTTGCTCCTATCTTTGCTACCAGCCCTCAGCTGTGCTGACAAAACTGTTGGGTGGCTGTGCTGGAAGTGGAGCAATAAAAGCTTGGCTGGAAAAAGGGAAAAAAGAAGAAAGGGAAGTTCTGTTTTCAGTTTCCTAAGTGAATTTACAAGTGAGCCACATACAGCTGTTTTGGCATAGCTGGAGGGGAGACATGCCAGTGTGGGGACCTGGTTCTTGAAAGAAGTAAAGGAGTTCCTGACACGGGCAATGTTGGTTTAGCTACAAGCTCACTAGCACCTCCTGCGAAGTGGGGATATTAGCATTTGACGTTGTGTCCTAGAGTGGCATAAATCACATAAACATCTTGTAAGCAGGACACACCAAACAAGAATTAGGAGGCAAATGACCACTTAGGATCTTCTTTGTTGTTTCTTTAATGTACAACTGCAACTGGGAGTTCTGAATAAAATGTCACACAAATTATGGTACTTCTTCCAGGAAGGTAAGAATTAACCCCTGTGACACAGCCTATGACAACCATGTTACTCAGTGAAAATGAATGCGACAGAAAAGATATGACATTGTGGTAACAGGAATGACAAGTCTGCACACAATCAGCCACAATAAAATAAACTGTTACATGTAATGTTTTCACTTTATGAAACACACATGATTTATATAAGGACAAAACACCTGAATGCATATTTCTGAATATTTGTATTAATAATTAATACTATTTGTATTAATTTTGTATGACTTTTCCCAGTATTAATGACTAGAGTTGTTCAGACTCATCAGTGATGAATACAACAGAAAAGCCTCTTAAAACAACAAAAATATTCCTCTCATTTTAGAATTTTTATCATAAGAGACATCCTGACACTGTCAGAAAAAAAGATGTTTTTGAAATACTGATGACCAGGATGTATAAAGCAACATATTCTATGAACTCTTAGAACAATTCTGACTGCTGGAAGCCTCTGAAGAAACCTAGTATGATTGATCTGGCATTGACGGGAGTGCATGAGCTACAAATAATGGATAGACAATCAGCAGACAGCTGGATCCTTTGGAAATTCAACTGTTCTTAAAGTCTAAGATTCTTATCCTAGAATGCTTGCTAATTACACAGAGTAGATTGCTTTTAATCTGGAAAATGTTGCATTTAAAATGTATTCTGTAATTGAGTATTTTGAGCATTATTGTGAATATTTATCTCATGCATTTCCTCAGAGTTAATAGACAAACCCAGACAAACAGATAAGCTCTGTCTTGAAATTCCTAACACTGTAAGGAAATAAAAGGGCATAACATGGTCACCTAAATGAACTGCTGTCTACAACATATGGTGCTTACAACATAATGTTTGGGAATACATCTTGGACGATTGTGTTGCTCTAGCTGTAATTATTTATTCCACAAGCCTCACACTTGAACTCACAACTTCTTTGCGCAATAGAACAAAAATCCTAGTATATAAATGTGTCAGGAGCTGCTAACTTGTTCATTAAACCAGAAGAAAGGAGAATGCACTGGGCAATTTTTCAACATAAAATGTGATAATTAAAAAATAAATCCTGTTAAAGGCAAAAATAACACACAGCATTAAACTGCAACTAGTTGTGTGGCTGAGCGGTAAATAAGAAGGAAAATGCTTACCCATTTTCATTCATATTGCAGTGATTTGCTGTTGCGATGCTATGGGCAGACGAAGCCAATCGTGAAGCACTCTCTCGTTCTAAATGAGTCTTCTTGATATCTCTGTACTCTTCATCATTCTCACACTGAATAAAGAGAAAAATGATAATCTTGTAGGTTTTGGATTTACTACAGAACCAAGAGCATTTTGATTATTCAAGGGATGTTATTTTCTGGTATTTTGGTGTTAATGATGATGTTCTCTTTGAACATTTACCCAAAGGTTATTGGAGGTTATTGGTTCTTTGCCATATCACATAGATACAACCAGCCAGCAAGTGGCAAATGTATCCACGCTGGCAGAGCTCAAATCCATCTGGCTCAACTCTTTTCTCCTTCCAACCAGGGTGTACTGTATTCAGACTGCCTCATGGGATTGGGCTTTGGTCTTTGTGGGCCTGGGCTATGGCTAGATATCATCTGGAAAAGTAAACACTGGCCCAGGCCAAGACCATGTATTCTAACAGTTTAACAAGATGGATGGTTATACAGCACCTAGGACTCTACTCTGTTCCTAACTGACCAAACAGTGAGAACACAGCCAATGCTTCCTGACTCTATTTGATTTCATGTGAAGTTCCTTATGCTCTATTATGCTTGTCCTCCAGCAGCCCTACTTTCCTGCCCACCCACCTCCATTTCCACTACTAACACTCCATTTCTAGCACTGACTGGGTTTTAGCTGTGATATGTTGATCCTGCTGTATTTATTATTTTGCTGCATGGCAACAACTTTTTCTGTGTTAAGCACTGCCATGGTGGCTGCTGCAATGGGGTTAATGCTGTAGCTCCCACTCTGCAGGAGTGAAGATCATCCTGCTGCTCAATATTCTACCTTCTGTCTTTACTTTGCTTATCTTTTTGGAGCCATGACAGAGATGGAAGTGCTCAAGACCTTTTACAGTTGTATCTGAGATTCCTTTCTTATTAGTCTTTCCCTTAAAAATCTTTTGAAAAGGGGTGTCATATATTCTGAGTCTGCCTAGCAACTGAAGAAACATGTAGATGAGGCACCTAGGAACATGGTTTAGCAGGCATGGTGGTGACGGATTTACGTTTGGACTTTATGATCTTGAAGGTCTTTTACAACCATAATGATTCTATGACTCTACGATGCAGTGAGCGTCTTATTCCAGGTGGCTTGGGGTGACTGGAAACTCTAGCAATGCCTTGTATTTACTACATTGCTAGCAACAGTACGTCAACAACAGCAGTGCTTCAAGACAGAAGAATAAAAGATAGTTTGTGCCACAGAATGTAAAATTAAGTCACTGCCATTAAAATTAAGTCATATAGTCTTGCTAGACTATATCTCTTTGGCTCTTTTACCACATCCTTCTGTTTTCTCCTGGGTGTACACCCTGCCAATATCACTCTGGCATTTCCTATGGCACAAAGGTAATTTTTTTTTTGCTTTGGCTACTCTCCAACTCTTCTTGCTCTGTTCCCCATCTTTGTGTGCTGTGTAAATGTCTCCATGCTAAAGACAATGCAGGCAAATGCATTTTAAAGAAAACAGGGCTTTCTGTCATGCCTCTACTGGTGGCTAGAAGAGGGATTCCACCTTTCAATTCTAAGGAAAGGGATCAGAAAAAGATCCCTTTGGATAAATGGTCCCAGGGAGCTCACAGACGAGCCTGCACAGAAGCTCCAAAGGCAACTGGCGACTGCAAAGACTAAGTGTACCAAAATGGGGCAGCTGGCAGTTCCCGTTCACAGCCACTTGGGGGTCAGATGGCTACAAACAGCCTGGAAAGCTGCCGCAGTGGCAGAGTTGTGTCCTCAAGGTGGAGGAGGATCCTTTGCAGGGAGGAAGCCGGCACAGTTGGGCAGTGATCCCGCACATGCCATGATGAGAGAGCTGAGGGTGCGAGGCTGCCCAGCGTGGGCTGTGTCCCACACTCGCCCCACCACGGCTGCCCCCTGGCCCCATGGCTCACCTTGCGCTTCCTTCTAGGCTTTGGAAAGCCCTTCTCTGCCAGGGGGGTGGCACTACTAGTCTGCTGGAGGCTGGCCGCCTCGTTTGCTCCGGCGCTCATGGCCAGCGGCTCTTCAGGCAAGCGCTCTGGAATCCTGGACAAAAGAGTCAAATCAATTTTGACCCACAGCGACTTTACCTCATCACTGTCTTTCAGAGGAGACAGGAGCTCATTCCTACCGAAAGGAACCAGGGTGTAAAACTGTTCCTCCAGCTCCTTTGCTATTTCACTACTAGTCCTGGCATTAATGGAGCCAAAGGCACTGCAGCCGCCGTGGGCCTTGGGGGCAGCGCTGCTGCCCACGTCCTTGGCCCGCGCCTCGGCCCCGGCCGGCGCTTTGGGCAGCGGGCGCTCCTCCCGCTCCGACTCAGAGCCCGAGTCAGAGGAAGACGACGAAGATGATGACTCGGTCTCAATGAACTCCTTGGATTTGGGTGCCGTTTTGCTTGGCCCCCTAGCCCGTCTCTTCTCGCCGGCCGCGGAGCAGCGGGGCTCGCGGCGATGCCCTGCTCTGCTGCCTGCAGTGCTGCCGGGCCGGGCGCGCGGCGGGTCGCTGGCGCTGTGCTCTGCCAAGCCGTGGCTCCCGGCGGGCGGCTCGGGCGCGCGGCACGGCGCCACGTCCCCGGCGCAGCTCCTCTCTGCTCGGCGTGGCGGTTTCTTCCCAGCCACCCGCCTCGGGGGGCCGCTGTCGGCGGCAGGGGGTGACTTCTGCCGGCCGCCCTTGCTGCCTGGGGCTTTGCTGGCGGTGCGGGGCCGCGGGCCGTCCCCGCCGCTGGCGGTGGCCGCAGCGGTGGTCGCGGTGGTGACGACCCGGCTGTCCCCGCTGCGGGCCTCGGTGGTGCTGGCGGCTGGTGTCTTCTCGCAGTCCTGCCGCTCCGGCTTCACGCGGCCGTAGTAGGGATGGCTCTCTAGGGCCGGGCTGTCATGGTGGGTCAGGATGGGCGCCTTGTGCGGGGTGACCTTGTTCAGCCACTTGTCCAGTTGCCACTTGTTGGATGACGGTGGCTCAGGCTAGAAGAAAAATAAAACCAAGGAGCGCTTAGTGCTGGCTCCACCACCTCCCAGCTCTCCCCGAGTCACAGAATCACAGAATGTTCAAGGTTGGAAGGGACCTCTAGAGATCATCTGGTCCAACCTTCCCGCTCAGGCAGGCACACCTAGAGCAGGTGGC
>JAUBOD010000140.1:5427151-5450718 GCA_032353885.1 Nothura maculosa
TTCTTTCTTTCTTTCTTTCTTTCTTTCTTTCTTTCTTTCTTTCTTTCTTTCTTTCTTTCTTTCTTTCTTTCTTTTCCATAGGAAAGAGCGAAAGAAAGAATTACCTGGATGAGAAGAGACTTTTGTAATCAGTGGTATCTCTGGGATTCTGGGAATAAGACCCTTGGGAGTCTGTAAATGGTCTGTGGGAGTGCATCTCCTTCACAGACTTTTTAATAAGAACTTGCTAACAAGTGTGAATGGTGGTCCTCAAGAGGCTTGGATGGGATGACATTTTCTTGGTCAAAAATCTTGGGCAGCCTTGAGATGACTGCTGCATGTCACACAGTGTGCAGTGTGATTACTCCTGATAAGGTAGGAAAATGGCAAAATTGTCAAAGAAACAGGAGCAGATAAACAAAATAGTCCCGTGAATCTGATGCTATTCTTCAGAGAATTTGGATTTTTTTTCCTAAGGCTTTCTTAGCCAAAGATTTCTCCAGAGGTACTACCAAACAAGCCTGCAACCTTTCAAATAGCAAATGTGATACTTGTTCAAGAAAAGCATTTGTAAGAAACTTGGTGGAGCCCACTGAACTGCAGAACCTCCCAACCTGCTTCTGCACCATCACATTGGCTTATGTCAAATAGCTCTGTGGGAAAATTAGCTTTCCCATCCTCAGAATTCTGTTAGATTTCACAAATGTCCCAATTCTTCTTTGGGAGAAAAACCAGGCTGTTTGAAGATCACATTTTTAATTTCTTTCCCAGAAATGCAAGACATCTAGAACAGTGGGAAGTCCTCCCTCAATGGCAGAATAAATCTGCCCTTTCTACAAGTCAAAGACAGGGAAAAGGATGAAATTCTTCCTGCAAACTACATCAAAATCAAAACAGCCATTAAAAAAAAAAGGATCACGGAGGGAGACACGTAATGGGGCTTTATATGGAGGAAAAGTATCTCAGACTTATCACTGTGGTTTCGTTAAAGCAACGTCTCAGGCCAGATTCAGTTGCACACTGGCATCCCAAGTGAAAGCCCAAAGGGCCTCTTTCCTTGCATCTACTCACCTTCGGTTGCCTGTAAAGAAACTCTAAAAAATAAGATTTTTTTTTCTTTTTTTTAAAAAAGGGTAGTAGGCAGATAGCCTTTCAAGTGACAAAGACAAACCTCAAAGTTCAATTTGGATTTCAAAACTGCTTTAGCGAGAGGCTGGAAAAAAACCGACTATGTTGAGCATGTCATGCATGGAGTTTTGGGGGCTGATGCCAGAAAGCCCTGTTGTGTTTGGCTGATTTCTGAGCGATTAAAGCTTGAAGGGGGGATCTCCTTCCATCTGCTTCATGGACAACTGGCTCCCGGCAAGGGAACAGCAAGGTCTCCTTTGCACTGCTGCACCTACTCTGGAGACTCCCCGAGCTAGAGCTAGAGCGAGATTCACAAACACAAGGGGGTCAAAGGTCTCATGTTAACATCATGTAACTGGACCCCACCAAGGTGCCACGACTTTGTAACAAATTCTAAGCACTTCTCAAAATAAGGTGGTAATGAAAGTGTGGTGATTTGTGGGAACAGCATGGGCCCTCATTTCCTGCTATTAGGGCTGTGTAAACCTGAGCTCTCCCTTCTTCAGGCTGCCAGGAAATAGATACAAATGTATTTATAAGATTTCACTTTTGCAGCATAGCACTAAAAATAGCACAATACATCTTTCATATTACAGCTCTTACTATTCTCTTATCCCACTGTTGAACCCAGCCCAAAGAAAGGCAAAATGTTATCAGCTGTCCTCACCACCTCTTCCTATACAGCAAGTTTTAGCACCAGTGTTGCTATCATCAAGGTTAAAATCTCCTTTGTTTTACAACATGTTCATTGCCTTAGGGATAGGCATGGCCCAAAGGCACCACAACGGTCAGGTCTCATTGAAAGACAGTAAGTAGTATCAATAATGAAGAAAATAGACTATTCATTAACAAATTCACTGCCCACAGCTGACTCTGTACTCATGATACATTAAAGTTATGCTCAGAGCATCAATTCAACAACACTTTAAGTCAGCACTCCTTTGACCCGTGGTGATGAAGATGGGCAGATAGGTTACAGAAGATTATGCTAAGGGTCATAAAAGTGTGAAGTTTCCCAATTGCAAACTGATTTTTCAAAGATAATTACCTGCACAATTTAACCAGGCAGTCATTTATGCCCTCCAGGTTTCATATTGTTAATGTTTGTTTCCTCTTGCATTTTTGCTTTCCCTTGCTCTCACTTTTTTTCCCCCCCAGATTCACATATTAGAAAAACACTGTCACACTTCTTGTCCTATGTGATTTATTCCCATGAAATTAAATTACATTTTTATAAGCCTGTGTTACTGCAAATGATAGCTGAAGATTTGCTGAAAAAATTAATTCCTGATCTGTTACTGTGAAGCATCCTCGCTAGCACTGAACTGACTCTGTCTTTCAAAACCAGATGGAAGCAGTCCAATGGTATGATTAACTTCTTAGTCCCTGCAATTTCCTATTGCTCTACTTGCCCTAGATTTCAGGATTGACCTCCTGCTTCACTGCAAAGTGCACAGTTGCTCAGCTTGATAAATCACATGAATACTTTTTTGATCACAGTTATCTACTATTTACTACATACCCAGGGAGGTTAATCATATGCCGAGGCACTTCATATGCTGCACACACACACACTCTTCTTCCCAATAGCACTTTGCATATTCTTCTTGCTGCCAGCCAGCAGTGGGACCTGTCTTCTCCTTACTATACAAAAAACCACAGATTTCCACCTTGTTGCTTCTTCCTCCCCATGTTAATTATGTAGTTATCCACACACTAATTCCTAAAGGAACTAGTAAGCCTACTAGTTCAGACCTTCCTTGTGGAAGATGAATATTTTTCCAAATACATTTGTTTTTCTGAATTAGATCTTATTGTCTCCTCTCAAATATCACTGGGGTGCTATTGAGAAAGTATGGGGTTTCCTGCGGGAAGGTGGGAAATGCATGGTTAACTGCTTTAACTTACTTGAAGAAAAAAAAAATCTTAACATTTCCACTCAGCAAATACTTCTTAAGCACTACAGGAATCTCAGTAATCACTGAAAGTAAATCTAGCTAGGGCTCAAAATCACTAAAATTTCCTCAGACAGCTCTGCTCAGCACATCCAAATCATGTCCCTGGGTGCTATTGTAGAGTAATTCTACCCAAACAGCAGCAGTAGCCAAGCTATGGGAAGACATCCAGGAGCAGATGGGTGCCTACAGATCTCTTTCACTAGATAAATGAAGGGAAATAGAGTCCCAGTTTTCCAGAGATATCCATTCCTTTTCACTTCAAACCTTCCACACTAGTTTTCTCTTAGAGCCCTTTTTCTCTAGCGCACAACAGGAAGGGCTCAGTATACAATAGTGGAAATAGTATCCTATATATAATGCATATCGTTATTCTTATTCCTTTAAGATCTGCAACTAGGAGGGCTGAGAAATAAGTGCCCTAGATCATTTCTGCCACAAGATGTAATAGCAGTTGCCTTTGCTACCCTACGGCATGTGGGAGGTCTGCGACTGTGGGACACAAGTGATTCCAAACACCAGGCAAGCTTTCAACCAGGGAACAAACTGTAAATCCCTATTTCCTGACAGAAGTATTATCTTTTTTTTTTTTTTTTTTCTTGTAGAGGTAATCTGGGAAGTATAATCAATGCACTAATAACTGCTAGAGCAGTGCATTTGTCTTGGTGACAAAGAACACGGTGCACGCACCTTGGTCTCCAGCCAGCCTTTGCATCCTGTAAAGCCCATGATCTCAGTTCCTTCATTTTCTGCTGGGAGCCAGATCAACTGCTACAAGCCAAGGCTTCCCCTTGGCTGTTACTGATTACACAGACCTGTCACACTACGTCTTTCCTGCTGGCCAGCTAGCTGAGTCACTCTGCTGATAAGCTGACCACGTAGCTTCCCATGTGGAGGACTCTCACAGTGTGGAAGGCGAAGTTATCAAAAGCCACAGTCCAACACAAACATAAATATGTGGGTGACATGAAGCACATAAGTATTTCTGCTAGCTGCCACTGGTCTATTTGCTTACTTTAGAGTATCACACAAGTCTAACTGCTTTGCTTGATCACAGTTCAAGCAGATACTTGAGAACAAGAAATCTT
The DNA here is from genome assembly GCA_032353885.1 of Nothura maculosa. Taxonomy (NCBI): domain Eukaryota; kingdom Metazoa; phylum Chordata; class Aves; order Tinamiformes; family Tinamidae; genus Nothura; species Nothura maculosa. The sequence goes on from JAUBOD010000140.1 coordinate 5,431,302, forward strand.
TGGCTCTGTCCACAAGTCTTAAGACTGCTTGGACAGCTGCTTTCCCTGTTTTCGTGACCTGTTAAAAAGTTTAAATTACTGCCTATTGTTGCCTTAATCCTTCACAGACAGCCCCTCTCCAGGCCTGGTAAGTCAAATAGTCTAGCTCAGCGTGGCTTTGTTTACAGGTGAAGAGCCATGCTACAACCCCACTGGGCTGATCACATCACCATGGCTGCTTGCAATATCAGTGGCATGGACCAGGTTGTCCTGCACCATCCCTTCCTGCCTGGCCTCATCACAACGGAGTGCTGCCGTGTGCAGGATGCACCTGAAAGCTGGTTCTACAGCATCTCTGCTTTCAGACCACTTTGTGGCACCACCATGTGTTATGACCTGCTGCACAGTTCCTGATATTAATACCTGGCACTGAACTTGTTTCTCTCTTCTCAGGATCTTGTATAAAGCTCACCTGAGCTGAACCATCCTTTAGGGGAAACCAGCTCATGCACACTCTGCATTTTGATGTCCTAACCACGATCAGATATGGATGAACAAGCCACAGCTACATAGAAATACACAGTCCCATTCCTTCTACTTGATGGGAGCTCAAATAGGCTGTGTAGCTCACCAGATACTACACATTTGCTTGTCTACATTGCAAAATGGAGATTAGCATTGAGATGCCTGCTCTATCAACAGCTCGAGGTGGTAAATCAAATAACTCTACCATAGGCTGCACTTAGCAGTTCAGGTCTGGATGAACCATATTTATACTAACCAGGTGCTGAGCATAAGCTAGTAAGCTGCATTCCTTACAAGGCTTATCGGCTGAGATGGGAAGACTTGCCAGTACGACCATATGGCTACCAGGCTGAACGGGCTCACTCTGCCACTCGAGCATTCTCCATCTCTGTCCTGCATTCCTGGGCTGAGATTAGTACATGCAGAGCGAATAAAGTCTGCCTGCATGCTCTGGGATGAGTGCACAAAAAGGACAATATATCTGAACAGTGAACTAAGCATGTCTCGAAAGTCTTGCCCAAGCACCACAGTGAATGAGCTATCTTTTCCTTGTCATAATGAAAGAAGAAATTCAGTGGTGGTGTAAGGCTTTCCTTAAGCGTTCAACATTCTCAGACTCATTTGGCCTACACTATAGCAGAGAGAAATAAAAGTAGCTAGAGGAACAAAATGCCCTAGGATACTGTAAATCTTTACTTCATGGAAAAATCTTATCTTGCACATGAATATGAGCTGCAAGCAAGTTTAATGTGTGGATGAAGTACTGCAAGGTCTCCCTTACGGTGGGCTTTTCAGCCTAAAAAAACAGAAGAATAATAATGAGTGTTGTGTTTGGGTATGATTGCAAACATCTGTAATTTACAGCTGGACACTCTCCATTTCAAAATTATCCACAAAGCAAATGCTTTTGGGTTAGTGGAACACACCACAAAAAAAAAAAAAAAGACTTTTAAATTCATAAATAAGGTCAAAGTTCTGGGACTGATGGAGTCAACAGTAAAATCTATTGAGCTCAGTGGGATTGAGCAGGTTTAGGACTGCACTTAACTACACTACTTACTGTTAAATAATAACAGAACATACTTAATATTTTAGAAATAAGCATTTTTCCTAATCTGAAAGGTATTCAGGCAGCGAATATAAGAATCAGATGGTCAGAGATATGCTGGAGTGCTCTGCCATTAAGGTGTATGAGTTAAGTTCATGTTCTTTGCTGTTCCAGAAACTGAATGCTCTGTACAGTTGAACCACTTTACTGAAGAGCGTAATAAAATTAAAGCCAAGCTGTGCAGTATAAACACTGAGAGCTTCATGAGAGAATGAAAAGCTAATGGGGCCAGTGCATCTTTCCTGACAGAGGCTCCTGCAAAATAGCCAGTGCATGTGCAGAGCAACCTGTCTTCTGGAAGCAGAAAAGCTGTTCCAGTCAAGATTCTGGGTCACTAATCTTTGTGTTTGCACATAAATCTGTTGGGGGTTACTGTGTCATGCTGAAAACAAGACTGAGTGCAATACACTGAGGAAATCAATGGCTACAGATTTAAAAACACCTTTTTTTTTCCCCTTTACTTGCTCCTGGGAGACAAGGAGTGAGGGGCAATATCATGTGTGTCCATGTTTTAGCCAGGATTAGATAGAAATTGCTGTTTGAAGATCCCTTGGCCTCCTGTTTGCTTGATATAGTCAAATTTTGGGACGTGAGGAGACACTTCCCCTGGGGTGTGCTCACAGTTTTTTGGTGCCTGGTTCAGAAAGAGCAGAGGAAGGCGGCCCAGCCCATGAACATTTGCAGAGCAGGTGGGAAATCTTCAGTCTCCAGAGGCGCTTTCAGGAGGGGAGCAGGGGAGGCAAAGGAAGCCTGACCATAAATAATAAACCCGAGGTGTGAAGGGCAACTCCATGCACTTTGAACCTTCAGCCTTTGGGCCACCTGTGAGGGAGGACCTGTCTTTTAGGAAAGGGAGAAAGTGCCACACAGCGTTTTAGGCTCATTAGCCTCCCTCACTTGAGGGCCAGCCCTGCAGGAATATTCCTTCTTTAGCTCCGGGGACTGATGATGAGAAAAGCCATATTTTCCGGTCACAGTAGTGATCCTAGGAAAGGCAAAGGCTGCCCGGGACAGCGTGCGTATGCAGGCCGAAGAGCATGGTGCTGCTCGGCCTCTTCCTTCTCACCCCAATCATGGTGAATCCCTGCAACGGCGACAGCAACTTCACTCAGATCCCACACATCTCACTCAGGAAATCTTTTCCTCATGAGAGAAAAAAGAAAAAAAATCTAAACAAAACTGTGTTTGTAAACTGTTGTGGAGTGCAGTGGGAGGAAGGAGGCTGGTAATTTTGGCGGACTCAGCCTCAGACCGGAGAGAAATGTTATTCATCCATGCACAACATATAAGTCAGCCTAAGTGACAGGCTCTGCTCTGGCGAAATCCTGGCCCGAGCCGCCTTGGAGAGTCAATTACTGCTTATTCCCAGGGAGGCGGGGGGCCAGGCGCGGCCGAGGGGGCTGCCAACAAGGCAGGGGGAAATTTACTCCGTGTCAGCCGGCATGACACAGTACCTCATTTGTGGATAAATGTAAATCTGCTCGCTCGCTTTCACAGGCACTAAAACGTACAGTCCTTCCCTCCCCCCATTCCCCAAAACGGGAAAGGAATCAGGGCCCTTTTAGAAAGCTACCTTCTATTTCAATCAATCCTCTTTCATGAAAGTCATTTAAGGTAAATACCTGCGCGGACCTATGGCCCAACTATAACATTTACGGTGGCCCAAATCCTGAATTCCTCACCCAGGCAAGTTTCCCAGTGAAGTTAATGGCATTTTGCTTGAAAAAAACAGCTGAGTAAAACCTGAGTATTGTCTAAGGATTTGGTCTCCTGTTTATCTACCTGAAGCACCACTGCCATTCCAGATGAAGGAAAAAGGAATTAAATTCCTCAAAAACAGCAATCCCTCAAAACATCAGAAGCAAAGAAAAACATTGTTTTTGTGCATAAAATGTACAGAGAATCTTGTCAAAAGAAAAGTAATTCCCAGAGAAAGAATTTGGAAAAAGTCAAAAGAGAACATCTCAAAATAAATGAAGTACTTATTGCTGAAAAATGAGCTTAGATATATCTCAGTGAGCTCTAAAGCCCAGAATTTACTGCATCATTCATGCCTTCAGCAGTAAGTTTCTTATCTCTCATTTGGTATCACAACAAGGGATTCTGCATACTCTGTATGAAATACAACAAGACTGTGATTTTTGCAGTAATAAACTCTACACATGCATGACAAATCCAAGCATGCAAAATGTTTAACATCCCAGTTCACAGATACTTTGGGGACAAAATCCGATTATGAGTTATATGCCACAATAAATAGGGCTCAACGTTTCATAAAGCAATTTATAGTTCATAAAAATGACAAAATGTACCTGTCAGATAGAACGCGGAGAGCAGATCTCTGTGCTGCCTGCTGGAAGAAAGGGCAGAGATGTTTATTTTATATTCTGACTTTAAAATTATGAGCACAATCAACACTTTAAAAAATGCGTTACACACATTTTTGTCACGTGTCCAAATTTCAAACTACTAGCGACGGAGCAGCGAGTCTACAGTAAAATGGACATTCCAGCCCAGTAAATGTAAAAACACTTTGTTAAGTATGCCATAAACCAGAAGATTGTCAAAGCACTGCACAATATTTGAGCTCTGAACTGCTCTCTTTAGATGATTTTCTGCAGGTCTCTGCAAACTCTGCAGGGCTCAGCTCTCTTCCTTCCCCTCTCCCTGCTGCCGCACTCCCACTCCCTCTCCTTTACCATTAGTCTCCTCCCATTCTTCCTCAGAAACAAACATCACATATTTGGTTCCTTTTGCGATGAAGCCTGTAGCTATAATTATAGATGTAGCCAAGCCTGCCAGAGCTGCTGCAGATTTTCCATGAGTGCTTCCATGTTAATCTGCTGGCAGCCTTGGACTGCACAGGGCAGGGTTGACCTGTTGCTGGATTGCTCCTCTGATTGTGCCTAGTGCAACTCTTTGGCTGTGGGGGAGGGAAGCATCGTGCTGGTCCTTGTGTCAACCAGAGGTTCAGGGAAGAGGAATCATCACCTCTCAAGTTTAAAACGACCCCCCAAGCCCATCCTTGAGCTAGTTTGCCATGTTATTATTATTATTCTTTCCCTTCTTGAATCATTCTGAGCGTTGTGATTCGTGGCTTTGGCAGCAATTAGCTGCTAAGCAAAGATGAAATCCATCATGGATTGAAAAATCTACTTTAACGCCTCAATGCTACTTGCATGTGTCCCAAGTGTGCCCTTGGCAGCTGTACCTGCCCTGAGTGTGCTCCCTAGGCTCAGGAAGGACACCAGGTAAACTGGTGGGAAGGCAAGGGGCTGAGGTGAAAAGGGAATTTTCTCTTTGCAGCTGCTGGGTGGATGTGTTTCATATTCCTCTCTGTGGCTTCTGAGGCTGCAGAGGGGCTTGCTTGCATCCATATCCATATATGCAAGTCATGTGGATGGTAGGCATTGCTGTCCATGCTGGAGAGCATGAAACTAATCTTTCTGGATAATCAAAATGCTATTGACAGGGGGAAAAAAAACCCCACCACCTGGCTTATGGTTGCAGTGAGGAGCACTTCTTAGAAAGGTATAAGAAGATCCCCTGGGTAGAGACAGGGTACAGATCTGACAAAAGTGCAGAAGTCCTTTGGGAAGGGTTTCAATTTAGTTTTGGAAGCAGAATTTCTGCCTGAAGAACATCCTGGAGTGATTTGTGCCTTCTGGGATCCTCAGGAATTTGTTGTTTGCCATGTCTCACACAGTAAATTGCCAGGAGATGTGGGCTATGCTTTACCCTCCATGGCTAGTGTGGCTGGCAAGAGGTTTTTGACCTTAGCATCAACTTTTTGCACTGCTCAGAAAGTCCATAGGACAGATTGGAGAGAACTCTCTAGCTCAGGGAAAATGTGTACATGGCATGAACATGTTTAGTGCAAACAAAAATAATTTGGGAACTGTGGTATTTTTTACTGTCTCCAGTAAATCATCTTATCTGTATGCTCTTTAGACACAAGTCTACCTGTCATCTAGTCTACACAATAGAGCACACTTTAAGGAGAGCAACAACTTTCCATTCATCTAGGTTGGCATCTTGCCTCTCTTACCTCTGAGGAGGACTCATTATAAGAATTTCATATGACTTGTGCACAAAAGCAGAACAGATTCAAATCTTAGATTTAAGAGTGTCTTATGGCTTAATCTCTTCCTAACTAACCAAAGTCAACGCAAGTTCATCCCTTCCCACACTCCATGACCCTCACTAGGAGGAAGCTATGTTCTCTTTGAATTTCAAGTCTTCCAACTGCCAGTGCTGACCACGGCACCCTGTTAGGCTTTTGCATGCCAAGCTCAGGAGCTTCACTTCACTATGAGTGCCCTTTCCAGGACCAAGTATTCTATACACTGAGTCACCTTTCCCTCTTCTCCCCATCAGCATCTGGTACAAGTCGTTTGCTCACAGGCAGCCACTACGTGGCAGTGTAGTTTAAGTCACCTTTAACATTTCTTGCTCTTGGTCCAGGCTACCTTGGGTTCTCAGGTGGCTGTGCAGGGAAACTGGTTAGAAGAATGATCCACTTGAAAATAAGATTTTTGTTAAGAAAAATGACATGTTATTTACAATCTGGACCCCTTTTCCAAGCTATTTCCTCATGTGCTGGCTGTCATAGCGGAGGCCTGGGATGGTGGATACATCAGATGTTCCCACTGTGGCGTGGTGGGAGCAGTATACACCAGAATGCCTTGTATGTCCACAAAGGGCTTCACTTACTCCTGACATCTCTCTCATTCCTTTCTGAGGAAGTGTGGAGACCTCAAGGGGCAAGGTATATGGTTGCTGTGGTAGCTATAAGACACAGAAGCACATATGCTGGTCTGTAGCCACTATCCTCATGGATCTCACAAAGACCTGAAGAAAGAATGTGGGCTTTGATAATGCTAAAAAAACTCCCAGTGATATGCGAGGTGCACTTTGTTTCCTTAAAATATCAAATTTTGAAAGATAGAGAAGCTCTGAGTACTTTTTCTTCTAGTCTAGATGAAAGCTGGTCTCAGCAGGGAAATGAGGCGAGCAGACAAGATGGCTCTCTTGTCTTCATATATTTCAGAGTGCTCAAACGTGCCAGCCCATGTGGTACCAGACTGCAGGCTTGGGTACCAGTCTTTAGTTTCAATCTTACTATGTCCAGGGGTTGACAATTTTGAGCAAGTGATTCTTTGTGGGCAAGAAAATGCATCCACATGGGTGACAGGGCAGCAGAGAGAAATGTATGAGTACTTTTCAGTGGCATTGTTGTATTTGCAATTGACTTCTCTTTAGATGTCCTTTAACATATGATCTTCTTCACTAGGATACACTGCAAACAGTATGGAGCGACTCACCCTTTAGTTGATGGTGGCACATTCTATATATGAAGGTATTGATGGCTTTCTCATAGTGTTAGAAAATGCAGCCATATATTATTGGTTGTATTTTTGAATGACCCTCAGGCTGCTAACAATCCCATTTCTAAATGATGTAGATAGGAGACTGAGTTGCAAGTGGTTAAGTTTTCTCTTCCTCTCTGGAGAAATGGATCTATTGCCTTTGCTGAAAGGCAGTTAGCAACTATTCGGCAATTTTAATTCTAAACTATATTGCTGTCCTCTCTTAGAGAAAGTGAGCTGTTGTAATTAAAGGTAGTTAGTAGTTCCCTACCATGTATAAATACTTGCAGTCACTAATTACACTATGTTCTCTCCATGCCCCGTCAGAGGACCGGGCTGCTCACCTAAAAGGGAAATATTTGCCCTCAATTCCTGCTAACAGGTTCTCCGTGACCCCACTCAAATCCTACCATGAATCGCCAGGGGAGGGGTCATGACCCATAGCTTGAGAAACCCTGCACTATGGAATTAGCTTTCTGTGATTTATTATGCCTCTAATAGGCTGGTATTATCTACATAACAATGTAAGCAAAAGGGTTTATCATTTATGTAAGCAAAACTTACTATACAATTTATTGCCTGCACCACTATTTTTAATAGCTTGCTTTTGATTGTGCAATTTATTTTGCATTTTCTTCTACGTTGCTAAAAGCTTTAGTGAGGACAACTCATCATCCATTAGGAAATAAGTTGAGAATATGCATTCTTGTTTATTCCTGAAAGTATCTTTACCATTTACAGAAATTAGGGTTAAGAATTAAGTTCATACTTTGATATTGCTACCAATTTAAAGATCTTCAAGACTTAAGATCCTAATATTCTGCTGATAAGTGATTGAACTACACTCAGTTGTGATCAATAGCAATTGTTATAATCCTGAATTTTCATTTCTTGGGATCAATGGGATTACTCATGGAGTAGTGTTCTCCTCAGTTAGAATAAAGCTACTGAAGGTCATCCCATCATATAGTAACTTCAGTGCTAAGCAGGAAATGGGGAAGTAGAAAAAAGTTTATGTTCTTGGGAAACCAGACATAGTAAATGAGATGAATTACTCTATTTCACTACAAGAGTTGTAAATTAGAAGATACCAGCTGGATAGACTTCCTCATTCTCCACCTGAATTGGTTATAGATGTATTTAGGACAGCGTTTCATTGATCAGCCTTTAGTACATTAATCATTCATGAAAGACTCCAGCTCTACCCCAAGACTATGGAGAGAAAACAAGTTTTCAGCCAGCAGTAATCATGTTCAGATTCTCAATCTCTAGAGATTGCTTCTCCTTTCTCCATTCTTTATTGCAATGAGCCGGAGCTTGGGAACATAATCAGCAGATATTCAGGTTTCAGTGTGTGTTAAATGAGCAACCAAAATTACCTGAAGTGTCACAAGTTGCAATCTGTTGTTGAAGGGAAATCAAAGAGGAAATTAAATGCTTTCATTGTAATTGGGACTGAGCAGTGAGCTAGTTCCTTGTAATTGGGACTGAGCACTGAGCAGAACAGGTTGAATAGAGCTCCTGAGCTGGAGATTCTGGAGTTAAGAGTGGTCCCCAGAAATTGTCTCTCTCTCTTTTTTTTTTTAAATCTAGTTGGAACAGAATTGTCTCATAAGCTGCAGGGCTGGCAGGCATTTTTAGACTACAAGAAAATTAGACACATGGAAGAATGTTTTGCTGGGACTGGGAGAGTATCTTGGAGGCACTGCTGATTGCATATGGGTCTTTTTCTATACCCCACCCAAGACATACTTTGGCAAAAAAAAACCAAAAAAAACCTCCAAAAATCAGTAAATCAAATGTGGACAGATTCAAGCTTTTTGTTTTTTGTTTGTTTTGCTTTCATTTTTTTCCTCATTTTCTTCTGCTTTATGGATTAATGGCTATTATCAGGGGAGAGTTCACTTATGGCAGATGTATGGACTTAGAACAGCATTAAGAGATTCATAGCGATGGTGCAGGTGTACACACGAGGAGAATTTGAACTGTTTCTTGGTAAAAGTCTATTACAGCACATATTCACCTGCACATGAGCAAACTCAGTTGCTTCAGGAGCATCTTGTTTGTCTTCCTCTGCGTGTAGGTAACTGCCTTCTCCTAAGCCAGGGTTAAACAAAGATGTCATGACCATTTACTATTGTTTGGAAAGGACACCAGAACAAAAGTTTTTACATCTGCCTTCTTTCATGTTTAACTTTCCATTTTTCTTCCATGATGATTATTTTTTGGCTTCCTAAAGTTTTGTTTACCTGAGGCTCAGGTTCAGTTTATTCTTAAACAACTGAAGCCAGAAGAAGGTTTGTAAATGGCACAGCCTGAATACTTCTGGATCTCTTATCCAGATTTTAAGATTTATCTTAAGATCTGGAAGCTCTTATGGAGATAGAGCAAATCTTTTTGATAATTCTCTGATTATAATTAAAAATAAATCTCCCACAAGTGAAAATCTTGCTGGTTCTTCACTTGGGGAGCTAAAATGTTATTCTAGGCATCTTTGGATGCATCCTCCTGCACTAGAAGTTGCATTTCTGCCTGTGGGAGCTGTAGGCAGTCTCAAGGCTCTGCTCCCTGCACATGTGTATTCATAGAGTGCGATCAAGTGAGTCACTAGCCCAATTCTTTGTGCTTATTTCTTTTGCTCCAAGGCAGGTTTTCCAAATTTGTAATGCATCCTCCTCCCCCTTTAAACTATCTTCAGATTTTCAGGGCTCTGCCTGACGAGTGCAGAGATGCGCCCAGGACTGCAATAGCACTCCCATCATAGCTCAGGCCAGAGGCAATAATATCCCTTTATGCCTACAGATAAGCCTTCTGCAAATGCCCACAAGTGCCTGGTAGCCACAAGAGTTGTCCTCAGAGCTCATGTTTAGGTAATTTATGAGATATGATTCTTAATGCGCCTTATCTCTATGAATTATTCTGCCAGCTCTCACAGCTCCTAAGGGTTTTGTTTGTGAATTGCTTTTCAATGTGGATTTGGGGGCATTTAAAATCACTTGTAAACTGCAGCTCCAGTGTTTCTCTGTAAATGTGCAATGTGAATGTGTGACTGAGTTTTACTGTCCAGTCAATGTTGATTGAAGATTTACAGGCTGTAAGACTTAAAAGGATCTCTTTTCTTTCTCCTTTTGGAGTTGCTTACCATCAGAGCCACATGTTTTATGAAACTATTAAAACCTTTCTGGATTTCATGGTTTCTCCAGGCCTTTCAACAGCTTGGAATTCTTTTTTTTTTTTAATTTCTTTTACTTTGGGGTTTTATGATTGCATTTCTGGAGCGCGTTGTTATTTCTTTTCTGCTTTGCCCATTAATCCTTATTAATCTTCTGGGGGCAGCACAGTCTAGTGACTTGAACACAGCACCTGGGATTGAAAGACCCAAGTACTAATCCTGGCTTTGCAGCTGACTTGCCATGTGCCTTCAAACAAGCTACATCCCGGTCTTAGTCTCCACATCAGTTTTACAGAGATAATAATACTTGCTTAACTTTATCTAAATATCTCCCAGGGGTTTTGTGTTAAGCAGTTAATACTTGTAAAGTGATTTGGATCTCCAAATTACTATATAAGCAATATGGGTATTAATCATTCATGCAGTTTTATATGTTGAGTCTTCTGTCCATTCTCTGTTCAGATTTGCACCTGAATTCTACCCTTGCATTAGCATGTACATTTCAATGAAGACAAAATAACTTTAATCTTTTCCAGTGGAGACAAGCAGAAGGAACATCCTTGGTATTTTATATTAATAAAATGACAAATGCTCAGAGACACCAGAAGAAGGTCTCAGTCATTTCAAGGGAAGCAGCACGCATCTTGGAAAACTCTTTCTGCCTCCAAGTCTCCTTAGTGAGGAAAAGGTAACTTTGTTGAAGTGCTGTTTTACACTCAGAATATCTCAAATGTCACAAAATGTTAGGGTTGTGCCCTTGGTCTTTTTATTTATTTATTTATTTTTAACAAGATTGACTGAGAAGTCCCAAACCTCAGGATTAAAGCCGAGTTTTTCAAAAAGCCCAGATTTGCGAACATGAGAAAAATACAAGTGTAGATTCTCCACATACTAGTACTTTTGTTCAATGAGGTGCTATGCAAGTGTTGTTTGTGGTGCATTTCCTACTACTCATACGTTTCCTCTGTTCTACTAGGGTTATGTTGGGAAATAAGAAAGAAGATAGGATAAAATACTTAACTGATTAAAATCAGTAGCAAGTCTTGCTGATTTTGGAGCAGCCAGATTTCCTTCTAGGTGCAAGTGACATTACCTTAGTAGTTCCCAAATCCCTTTATTTAAATCCTATTTTTGACAGAATGCATCATGTTTATCATTCACATTTCATCATGTGCTAACATACTTGCTATTCTTTATATTCTGGCATTAATTCTGAAGGTTGCTACAGTAGAAACAGTGAGAAGCTATTTGGCTTGGAAAAAAAAAAGAAACATTGGAAAAGAGCAGGCTTTGAAGATCTGGTAGAGCTACAACTCAGTTTAGTCACAGCATCAACATAAAGAGACAGAAGAAATGTCCTTGTATTTCAAGTTTATTTTCTGGGCTATTTTTAGAGATTTGCTAGCAAGGAGAGCTGAGCTCAGTGTGTGGCTCTCCCCAAATGTTGTGCACATCCAAGAGTCAGGCCGATCTCTAACCTTTCTCACTGTCATTCGTGGTGGTGGCATTCAAATGGAGAGCTTGATCCTGCCAGCCAGTGCATGACAGACACTGAATCTGATTTTGTAAGATCGGCAGTGATGGGAGCCAAGTTTGGCAGGACAAGACCGAGCTCTTATTTGGTTTCATCTGACAGCTTCAGGGAGGCAGTCTTGGTCTTCTTGTCATGCCTTGTGGAAGTGCAAATTTAGATGTCACAGAGATTTTAAAATCAGAGCTGGCAAACCACGAAAAGCTTGGCTCACATCTTGCTCAGGATTTTAGCTATGTTGTATACCAGAAGGGCTGCTTCTTTAATGCACAGGAAATAATGGACTTATCTGAGTTAAGCAAGACTGTTACAACGGCTATTCTTCCAGTCTAAAAATAAACTTACATTATAGTGACAGTGCACTGAGCAAACCATTCAGATTAAATATGAAAACATCTGAGATTCTACCCATTTCTTAACCCAAAACCTATTCTTTTTCATTTTTACTTATCTCTGCTTTGTGCAGTTTCTGTCACAATCAAACTTGCACATGCCCTTACTTTCTGAAATAAATTTCCCGTGCTCAGTGGAGTGAGTAACTTCTTATCAGAATGATTTTTTTTTCAAGTTCATCAGGATTTTTTTTTTTTTTGAGAGAGAGGTAAATTCATTTGAATTCATTTGTAAGGGTGATGCAGACTCCCTGTTTTACTTTTTTTTTCCAGGACTGAGTGTTCTCACCTCCTTTTTCCTTTGTGTATTTTCACTCCTGATCAAGAATCAAGGATTGCACTGATGAAGAGGTGAATAAAGGGGAGCACAACACTGAAATGACTCGGTGTGGTTAAAATGTTTATACATGGCATATGTGAAAGCAATTAGTGCTGACTAAAAATAGTTCCAATGACAGACAAGGCTATGCAATGGTCTGTTATAATTAACCTAATATAACCGTTCTCTGTAGATGTGCCTGGCGGTGCCCTGTGAGCGGCTGAGCTTTGACTTGGGAAAGCACCATCCTAATAGCTGAGGTCTGATGGAAAAAAAAAATCTTGTAGTTACTTTGCCCTCTTTTCAGTGTGTTTTAAAATTCATTAGAGATTGCTTCAAATTGGCCGGAATATTACATTTCATATGCAGAACTAGTGCATATATAGATCCTGCTAAAATTATACCTTCTGGAAGAAGGCCTGTACATGACTGTTCATTTCAGGATAAATTTTACTTCTGCATTGATTGGCAGCCCATAGTCAGAAATGAAAGGCAGAAATCCTGCATGTTTTTTTTTAAAGCTTATCCTTAAATATATATTTCCTACTTGTTTCTGGCTATCATTAAAAAATGAGACACAGAAAGAGAAATAAATCATTTCCCAATGCTGGTTCCCAGTGCTATAGAGATGTGGTTGCAGTGCTGCAGTGGGGCTCTGGTCCTGCTGCAAAGCCCCCGGCTGCAGCCACTGTGGATGTGCCCAGCTGCTGCCGCCGCTTTTCCTCCCTCTCCCTGTGGTGCAGGGTGAGAAGCCCGGCCTGTCTCCCGGGAATTTGTATTTTCCCAACCTGGAGCTGCTTCTCCTGAACTTTCTAGAGCCTGCTCTTCCTCCAGGGTCTCCAGGATGGGGATGGAGCCTCTGCTTGCTTTGACTTGCTGTTGGCCAGGGCCCTCTGCACTGATGCTTGGGACACCCCGCAAGGCCCCCCTAGCCCTACTGCTCCTTAGGGGAGCAGTTTTTAGCCTGTGCATTTACCTGCTGAGGCAGTGCAAAACTCATCTGGTTACTTATTTATTTATTTTCTTTTTAAAAAAGAGTACTAAAGGTCAGTGTTTCCTTTAGAGATACAGCAGGGGCTTGAGCTTGGAGCCCTGTCCCTCCTAGTGTGTTCTGATTGCTTCTTCAACTTCTGTTTATACAATTTCACAAAATTTGGGCAGGAATCAAGAGCACATACCAGGGTGTTGGCTTTTATGAATCTCCTGGGATGTGAAAGTCAAGCTGACTGGATGAACTTTGGTTACATATTCCAGACAAGCACAATGACTCTATTTATTCAGACTTGGCAGCCAGAATGCAGATTGACTCGGTGAGTAATAAATTTTCGCAGCCACAAAACTTCAGCAGCAACCAACCTGATCCTGCACAGAAAAAAATGCATGCAAGGAAGCAGACTTGGGTTGCAAAAATATGTTAGATTATTATTCCATGTATGTGTACCAGCCAGTTAATTTATGTGGCTATTGATTGACAGGAATTGCACAAATGAGTCAATGGATCTTTCCCCCCTTAAATGAACTACTTTCCATTATAGAATTTTCATATTGTAAAAGGACAAGTAGGGGGAAAAAGAGAATTGTTCATATTACAATTGACAATGTCCTTTTAATATTTCACCCAAGACTGATTTAAGTTATCCAGTGACCTCTACAGTGAAGAGCAGGCTATTATAATGGGGCCTCTTTCATGTGCTATGCCACACTCCAAGGAACCAAAAGGCAATAACCACCACAATTCAGTACTCCGAACAATCTTCAGCCTAATTTTGACATCTTCATGCTACAAAGATTCAGTTGCTTTCTGGGAGAGATGATGGCAAAATTATTACTTTGTGTTATAAATCAAAATGAATTGGCTCTTTAACTTGCAGATTTATGTTAACTACCTTGGTGTTTCTTAATTGCATGCTCTTCAGATATTGATTGGGGATTAAAAAGTATATTTTCTTCAATCTGTGTGATGTAAAATATGCCAACAGGAAATTTTCTCTCTGCATATTAGATCCTATGATCACTGCCTGTAAAATTAAAATGATCAGTTTAAATGGATAAACTACGCTCATTAAAGAGGAAAAATACATTTATGTAATTAAAATTAAGAGACTAATATGTGTGGATAATGTAATTACTGTGGGCACATACACACTCTGCCCAAGCCCAGGCTCTTTTTGCCTCTTCTGGGCCTGTGAATCTCCCTACCTGAAGAGCTGGCAAGAGGGAGCGTGTGAGAACAGTTTGCCCACCGCAGTCCTGCAGCTCCCAACCACGTGTCTGTCCTGCACTCGCCCTCCGTCATTCATAGCTCACATACCCTGTGTCAGCCACGGCCCTCCAAATATTGCCCTTAGGAGCACAGTGGCACCTGTCCCTCTTTGCACGACCTCAGAAACTTTACATTTGCTTCCTGGTGATTTTGAAGGCAAATACAAAATTGTCTTTGAAGCTTTCGAAGTCTTCCCTCAAAACCTTCTGCTTTAGTAATCAGGACAAAAAGATAAGCTTGCTAAATCTTGTGCTGTTCATCTTCAGCTCTTTAAACAACTGGACTACTTAAATGAGTATGAGTACTCAGAGGTTAAATAATTATGTAAAGAATATCTGGGAATTACATTCTCTTCTCATACCCTCAACTTTAATTTCCTTCTTTCCTCTTCCTCAAGTTAGAGCTGAGACGAAAGAGCCTCAAAATTAAGAAGTAAAGGGAAAGTGGGTTCTTCCATTCACATTTAAACACAGACCCATGTGGCAATCTCAGTTGGAAGAACGGGTCAATTAATGTTATTTCTTTTTTGAGTCTATTTCCTGACAGGTAGAGTAAACTTACTACTTTCTTTATCTAACAGTTATATGTTTGTCAAACAAACCCGGCTGCAGCAGAGATTCTGCAAAGCATTTTAAATAGTATAGAGCAGCCTACGCCTCAAGGAAATTTTTATCAATACAATCTAATCAGGAAAAAAAATGTGATTAGTCCCATTTTACAGACAAGAGATCCAGTTGAATTATTTTTGAAGATAGTTCCCCTTGCCATTTGCAATGACTAGAATTAGGAAATTTGAGCCCAGCTGTGCTCTAATTGCTACTCTAGTGGCAAAATCTATTTTGACCTCTGGAGAGCTTGTTGGAGCACAGAGGTAAAAGATCCTGGCTAAATATGGTGCACCACAAAGCCCTAATCACTGAATGAAGCTCTTGCATAGTGTACATATTACTAGAGATCCAAGCACAGGAAAGATATTAATAGTTGTAAGACATGGCATTAAAGCTAAGGTACCATGCACGCATGCTCAAGTGGCTGAACTTTCCCACTATTCCATCTCTGTCTAAAAATACCAATAGTCTTCTTCCTCTAATGCTCAGTCCCACATGCCAGACACCTCAGCACCTTCGCACCCTATTGCTATTACTCAGATGTCCCTTCCATCCCTCACTTTATTTTGCCCTATGTTGTCTATGGGCAGTATTTTAAACTATCTAGACAAGCAAGAAGAGTAATTAAATGTGAAGTGCTTCAGGATGAAATACATTAAACAGAAATTGTATAAATATATAAATAATTGAATACATATGCAGAATCTTCTTAACACCACCAAACAGATGAAATAGTAATTTATTATGAATACTAAAAGGTTTAGACTTACCATCTGAAATATAATGTTAAATGTAAAATTACAGTAAAGAGAATTAAAATGAAACAATTGTAACAGTTTCAGGAATTATTACATGGAATTATCTGTCCCAGATCCTGAATTTTGGAAGAGTATATAGCCACAATTGCCTTTGATTGAAATAGTCACATTTGAAAACCACGTTACATCCAGCACTGAATCCATACGTGATTTGCAGGTGAGGGGCAGCTATGCAAACAGTGTCAGGTGCTTCACCCATCCATCTGCTTTGGAGAAGGCACAGGACACGCATTTTCATGCAAGGAGAAAAGAAAGGGGCTGCTGCCAACTCAGCATCCTCTACATCTGTGTCCGTATATTGCGAGAGTGAGAGGGACAGCGCGAGAGCTCTAAGCTCAGGCAAGTGCCCCAGTTGTTGGATTAAAGACGGAAACAAAGGCAGAAAGGAAGATTTTGTCAAATGCCTTTTGCTGTCTTAGTATGTACAGGCCACAGAGCAGGGACTTGAAACGCCCATGGGAGAGATGATGACCAGGGGAGCCTAATGAGACTTTCAGTACATTAAATGACGCAGGGGCTCATCCCTGGGGCCCTGCTTTAGACACTTGTGTTTGAAGGTTTTGGGTCTCAATCCTTAATACAGAATTCCTGTTTCTCCCTTACGTGGCTGTTCTTTAAAACAAAATAAAATCGAATCAGAAGGAGACTGATACAAAAACCTTCTGGGTTGCATGAAGGTCATAAATCAAGACCACTGCAGAACATTCTCCACAAATACAGCAGTTAGCACATGTAGTCTGGCAAAAAGCAAGAACATCTGCTACTCCATTTACTGTACTTCCATGTATTTTGATAACCTTTATGTATATTTTGAAAAAAAAAAGCATTAGCAAAATATTTGCAGTAACTCAGTCTCAACATGAAATGCTCTGCAAGTTATGTATCATTTGTCTGGGTCTTACCTGGTCATTCTCTTCTTCATCACTACTTAACTTGAGGTCATCTTCTAGCATTCTGGAAAGCAAGCAGTTGAAGAAATTATAATTTGCCAAAATGCTGTAGGTTTTTTTGAGTTACTCTCAAGAATTAATAATTTAAACAAAAACAAAATAAAATTTATCCAGCACAAGTGACATTGTCCTTCTACTTTTTTTTCCTTAGGCAGTTGCTATTAACTAACTTATTAATTTATTTCCTACTATTAGTGCTTAAGGGGAAATGTTTATTACAGTAGCGATTGATTTTGAGATGATTATAGTTATTAAACTCAGTGACAAACAGTTTTCATATTTTTAATGTTGTCAGGCCAGTACTGTCTATAAGAGAAAAAGTTTTGCTCCATTTGGCTTTGAACTTACAAAACAGAAGTAGATACTTACACGAGCATTACTGAGGATCAAAATAAGATTCACTGGTATTTCCCATGGGCCTTTTTTACTTTATTGCATGCTCGATGTAAAACTAACATCGACTAAAACAATTAAAACTAAAACATATTGTCTCAAGATGCAGGACTATCCATAAGGAGTTTGTTGTCATATAAGCATAGAAAATAAAGCATCTTTTCTAATGGGCATTTCCTCCTCCCTTTCCATATTCTTTCTTTAGCTTACTTAAATTGGCTCACAGAAAAATATTAAGCAACCAGCAGTGAAAAGCATTGAAGAGGTGCAAAGATTTCCCTCCCATGGCTTGAAAGCTCTTAAAACATAGGACCTACTTTAAAAAAATGCCTCCAAAATAATAATCCTTCAAAAATAAAGCTGCTTTCTTTTTTTTTTTGCATTCTGATGCAAGAGAATCTGTAATTTCACCCTGACTCCAGAAAAAAAAGCTTGGGAACAATTTAAACACATTCTATGACGTGGGTGGTCCCTGGAGTGTAAATATCTCAAGAAGACATATGTAGTCATTTCAAACCGCCTCCTCGCGCTTGTGCCGAGATCTTCCAAGAATGTGCCTGAAAAGCGCGATCGCTACGCGGGTACGTGGCGTGTGTTTCTTCAAAGGATGCCATGTCTGCAAAAGAGCACAGAGCTTCGCCACCCTCCCAAAGGAGTCGTCGCAACTGGCACCTCACACTGCTATTTCCACAGCCATGGCTTGTTGCTGAGTCCCAGCTTCCATATTTTCCCACGGCACTTGGAGCGGAAGGTGGGAAAGTAAGGACAGGATTGGGGGGTTGGAGCAGAAATTCCTGCTAATTCATTTCTTAAAGAATCACATCTTGCTATTTTTTTCGCTTTGACCTCTGCTTACCGACACAGATTATTCCTCTGTAAAACATCTCAACATATCAAGTTCAGCAAAATCTGTTTGCAGCTCCAAAACACTCCAAGTATAAAAAGTGTGCAGGAAACGCATCAAGTTGCAGAGACATCAGTATCTCATGACAACACTCCCCATGTTTTCATGGGAAATATGCCCACAGGCAGGAAAAAAATAATTCTACCATCTTCTGGGTTGGCAAAATATCCAAATTGATGCAGGCAAGTGAGAGAGGTACAAACTCTTCTTCTAAGAGCTGCGCTATGTCAAAGAGGTAAACCTGCCCCTGCACATTGTAAGATCCACTTTTGATTCAACTTTGGATTCTGTCACTTCTGAGGGACATTTCAGATTCGTTAGTATTATAAGTACTTTTACTAATTTACTAATTAGATGTGTTTAGGGTATCCCTGAGAAGAAAGTGCTGGAAAACAGAAAGCTGTGATTTGGGATCAAGCATTATGTAATTAAATGTAACGAAATCTGCACTGATAGTCAGTTAACTAGAGAAAGATTTGCTGACTATATGCATTGTACTTATGGTGTCACTGTCTACTCCTTTTTGATTTTAATTGTGTGAATGACTGATAGTGATAAGTGACTTAAGCATATTGCAAAACATTTAGTAATTCAACTCTTCTCCTAAATTGAAGTTGAAAAACAAAAGGCTATAATTAAATGTTCTACGTATCTTTTTATGAAATACTCTAGCCTTTTGCATCAACATAAAACAAATAATGTATATTAAAAGTCCATGAATAGATGCTACTGTGACTCTTTGAAGTCTTCATGTATTATGGAGGAGTGGAGTTAAGGTAAGACACAAAAAATATAAATGAGAACCATGCACACAAGAGAAACAAGAAGTAACTGGGCTGGTCTATCAAGATCTCCCTGCTTGCATGTTTTTACCCTGTCTTTATTTTTCTTGTCTGGTTCTCATTTTAGAGCTGTTGCTTTCCAAGAAAAGCACAGCCTGATGGCTCACAGCTCTTGGTCCTCTCTGGAACTACTCTGAAGCGTGAAAACAACACATGGCCACAGAGAAAAGCAGGTCACCATAAAACTAACTTCTTCCCTCCCTCCCTCCCTTCCTTCCTTCCTCCCTTCCTTCCTCCCTTCCTT
>JAUBOD010000140.1:5460047-5488979 GCA_032353885.1 Nothura maculosa
GGTTGGACTAGATGACCTCTAAGGTCCCTTCCAACCTTACACATTCTATGATTCTATGATTCTATGATTCTATGAAGCATATATGAAACAGGTTCTCAGTTTGTTACATAACCAAAATTCAAGAATTTATTTATTTATTTATTTTTACAAAAGTATATTGGAATAAAATCCACTTTCTCAGATTTCTTTCTCATTAAGCAGCTGCTTGGTTGGCTGTTTTGTATGCCTGCAATTTATGAGCACTACTCTGTAGTTTCTGGAACTTTATTCTATATGGAATTCTCCAGGATCCACCTGGGGCCTCCACCTTCAAAAATTTGATTTTAAGAGTAATTGATCTTGTGATTATCTGAGGTGAAACTGGGTCTAACCTACACAATCTTTAGTATTTCAGAAGTACTTTTCGGTGTGGAAATAAAATGGGTTATGTCCTCCCACAGCAAGCATGCTGCACCTAATATGGGCAGAGCTATGAATAATCATCTTTTTGATATTTAAATAAAAATAAATCCTACTAATAGTAAAATGCTATCTTAGTATATATGTAAACACATTATATAGAAATATTATCTCTCTATTATGCAATATATATTAAAAAGTCATATATGTGTGGGAGATGACATGACTTAATTATAAAGTATTCAGTTCAGTACTAACACTTTTTAATGTTCAAAAGTAGATCTCCTAAATTAAATATATTGGGTTAGCTTTGTCATCCACGCCACCCCAGTAAAGCCAGTAGAGTTTCATCAGCAACTAATTTAGCCCATTATATGACCTTCAGGTCATAGGATTTTTTATTGATAAGAGACTTTATTCTCACGTGGTTTATCAGGCACTTAAATATTTTTAGTGTTCTGAAGACAATGGGGATGGCTAATGAGAATACTGAATAAAACAGGTAAAAATGTAGGGGCCTAATAATAAAGAAAGACCATTAAAACTTATAAATAACTCTCCAGAAACTGTAGAAACCTTTAGAATATATCCAACAAAGTCTTTATTCATCCAACAAAACCATTTGGTATTTTTCAGCACACTATTATCCTTGCAATAACAACAGAAATGCTTTTACTATTCAAGAAATACAACAAACAGTCCTCACTAAATATTTTCATAAATGTCTTGTGTGCTTGATGCTTAAATGCAATTTAAAACAGTATTATGGAATAATCAAGATCGAATGCAGTCTGTAACAATTTCCACGTTAGTCCTTTCCCCAACTTTTCCTGATAGTAGATGTTCACACTGAAGTGCAGTGATTTATTCCCTATATTTCTGGGATAATTAAATGGTAAACAATAGGACTCATCACACTGAGACAGAAATCAGTTTATCAATATTTGTTCTGCCACACTAGTTTCTCTGCAAAGGATCTCCACCTACCTAAATTTCCCAAGACCCTATTGGTTGAAAAATGAACATAGACACCATTATTTTCTTTCAGTGGGAAAGAGGAACCCAAGGCAAAGAGCTGCACTATTTTTTCCAAAATTCCACTGCTTAATCAGACCCAGAACTGGAAAATGAAACTCAGTATCCTGACCTAGAACCCATCTGCATTTCTTTGGATATATCTGTGACCTGATACTTTACACTGCTCAGGCTGCACTTCCATGTGGAAGCTGGTCCTAAGAAGAAATGCTAAGTGAAAGAAGAATGAGGACTAGGTGGAAAGGTGAGGAAGCGCTGAAACAATATTCCCTTATATATGATACCACCTATTCTATCAAAGCACAAAAGAGCCACTAGAGCAGAATATGTCAACATTGGAGAGTCTGTAATTCCCTGGCAAGTGTATATTCCTGCCTGAAACAGAGCACGCAGATTTTAAAGTAAAGAATGCATTTATTCATCTGCAAAATGTTACAAATAAAAAATGAAATTGGACTAGGCGGATTGAATTTCTTCCAAAAGAACCCTTAACATTTGACCTATTTTGGTGTTTTAAATCAAAATTGGATTTTTTAAAGCTACATGTGAAAGATCATTCATTCCTAACAGGGACTTTTTGCTTCTTAAGAATAGGATTAAATAAACTTCATCGTGCTGGGACTGTTAACTCCTGACATTCTTCACCATGCACATTTTGGCAGCTCCCAGTATTCTGTGATTAGTTTGGGATGCAATTGCTCTTCCACAGATTCTTGTGAAATCTGAAACTGCATTGAGAAGAGTTTAAATATATGTTTTCTGGTAGATGGTAGACATCATGTCATAAAACTACTCTTTCAAACTGCCACTGTCATAAAACTACACTACTAATGCCCTTCATGAAAGATTCAGGCATGCATTTAAGCTAGTGCATGAAGCAAAGGCTTTGGTGCCCCTGAGACCACTGGCACTGGGTCTATGCTGCCTACAGTGGCTCAGGTTCAGATGCCAGCACCTTCTGACACCAGTGCTGGGACCCCAGATGCCTCTGTGACACGGACGGCTGGGGTGAAAATACCTTAAAGTCAGTGCCTAGGTATTTGACAGCAAAAGTGGCTAATTTAGATGGAATCTTAGGCATGAACTCCACTTTGTGGGTTCATGCACACAGCATAAGTGTCCTGAGAGCAGGCGGTCTCCAGCAGCTTTGCCCCAATCATCACTCCTGGGGTGTACCCTTTAGAAAGCCATCCCAGAAAAAAACTTGCTCTTCCAGGGGATGTCTCATCAGCTGGGCAAAGAAGGAACTCCATTGAGAAATAAGAAAATACTAGTGAGAGCACACATAGGTGTTTTTAATTTTTAGCATCATTTGTGATGTTGGGAGACAGGTGATGCTGCAGGCACCTGTAAGCTCCCCATGTAGGCAATGGGAGCTGCTTATTGTGAGCTTTTTGGGCATCAACCTCCTAAAAGTTCAGGGGAAAAATGTGCTATACACACAGATAATAAGTATGTGTACCTGGGACTTTCAAGCATGTCTTTTTTTTTTCAGAATGCTGATTAATTTTGCATGAAATCACAATAAAAATAGCCTGTCAGGCTCATTTTCCTATCCTATAAAAGAACGGTAAGGATTAGTTTTACAAGTGGTATT
This sequence comes from Nothura maculosa, assembly GCA_032353885.1. Classification (NCBI taxonomy): domain Eukaryota; kingdom Metazoa; phylum Chordata; class Aves; order Tinamiformes; family Tinamidae; genus Nothura; species Nothura maculosa. The sequence continues at coordinate 5,463,079 of JAUBOD010000140.1, forward strand.
GTGGGGATCAATGTACTGGGTTGTAATGGGATCCAAAAGAAATTCAAGGATTAAGGAGGCTGGTGGTCCAGACCATTCAGCTGGATTGATCCCAAGTCTCCTACAACATTTTCTTCCTAACAAACCACCCAGCAAAGAGTGGACTTTCATGTGTGTGAACCGCAGGCATACTAGAAATTACTTAAATGAATGTAATTGCCAACTAATTTAATTCCCCTGCTTTACAGCAGCTTCCTTGCTGTGCCCAAGGCAGGACCAGAGCTCTTGGAGCACAGGAGGCTGCAGAGAACTTTGCGTTTTGCCACATCCACTTCTAAGGTTTTGCTCCTTGAGGCCTCTGGCCTGCAGGACCCTCAGCCCTACCCCAGCCCAGCACCCTGAGCCCCAGCAGTGGCCAGCGACCTCCTGGCTTCTGCAGCTCGTGCTTGGTCTCTGCAGCAGAGGAGGTGCTAACTACAGTGCTCTTGTGCCGCAGGACTCCGGCTCTGGAGGTAATTTCCTACACCTTATTACCACATAATAACGGCCTCTTAACAACCAGGCTAATCAAGAATTAATGAGGCAGTAAAACATTTTAAGCAACAATGAAAGATTTTTTTAAAAAAATCTCCTATGTGTTTTATTTAAAAAGCAATTCATTTAAGAGTTAGTGCCCTTACTTGAAAGTCATACAAACTCTCCGGACTTAATGAATGCGTTGCCTGCAGAGTTTTGTTCACTTATTGCTGTTTATGCAAGCAGGGCTTCATATAACCTCAGCCCCGAGGAAATCTTAAATGGAGCAGAACCAGCTTTGGGTCCCATTTTCCACACCTCAGGCTCACCCGTCCATCTGACAATGAAATGCAATACCCAGAATGAAACAAAGTCAGCCCTAATTAACATGACTGCCACAGAGAGGGCTTCGCATTATTTCTGGAAAGTTACCAACTATCTTGATTTTCAGGAAGGGGGAACCTTCTAGATCCTTCTTGACTGAAGAGTGTGGGAAACTCAGAGGTAGGTAAAGTGAGAGAAAATATATGAAAACTTAAGCTCGTAAAATATTTTGTATCAGTGCCTCTACACTGAATTAAAGCCCACAAATCTGTCTTTGTCACCGGCCTAGAAGGGATAATCAACATTTAAACAAGTTCAAACTTGGCTTGTTTTTAGAAAACTTCCTTCTCTGGTGAAGTGAGGGGGGAATATCCAGTTTTGTTGGGAGAATCCCTAAATAGATCATTCTGTGACAGATGACTGCAATGATTATTAGCTCCTCTTCTGACATTGAAATTAAACTGATTCCCAACATCATGGATGAGTAAATAGCACATCAGAATTTCTCAAATACTTCTACACTTCCTATGCAATCAAAGAAAGGACTCCCTCATTAAATAGTATATACTGACAGAAAAGGCAATTTGATTAAATAAACCTATCTGCCAATCATACTGAAAGTTATAAAGGGAAAGCACTTAGTAGCTAATCTTAAAAATTTGTTCCACTTTTCTCTCCTGTCTTCTTTTTCTTGATTCTTAAAAGAGAAATGATGGAAAACGAGGCGACCTAAAGTAAGACCTGAATAATATCTGGGCATCTGGTTTAAAAGCAAGATTTCACCCCAGGCACTAACCAGGGCAGCAAACACATACTCGCCTGTAACAGTAATACTGAATTTTAACATCACCCACATTACCCAGCTGCATTTGACCAGCAGTGGGGTTAACTTCTCGTGCTGTTTAATCTCACAAACTCCCCGGGGCAGGGAATGGGGAAGAGTTGTGTAAGACGCGTGATGGGCGGAAAGCCTCCAAACGTCACCGTGTCTGGTGGCCAAGGATGGGAACGGCGGCCTGGCAGCTTCTTCTCCTTGAATATGGGAGGCAGCAGTTTCTTGGGACATCAAACCCTCAATAAACTCACAACTATGGGATAAGTTGCAAGTAGTTTCTTCTCTTCTGGAAACCATGAACGTCAGCCTGGGCAGCTCTGTTCCGGGTGAGTCTTTAAAGCTCACACAACTCATACCCAAAACGTTCTTTGAAAGAAACCAGAGATTTATTTGGATAAGACACTGAGTGGATGACAAGTGCATGCAAGGAAATAAGACGAGATTTTAATTTTTCTCAAGAAGAAAAACGTAAGCAGCTTGAGCAAGAGAGATTTGCTTTCCAGCTAGGCGCTAAGGCTTTTATGTTCTCCAGGGCACAGAAGGAATTGTTCTTTTCATAGCAATTTCATAGCTGTGTAACGTCACTGAGCCAAATGGGATCACACTAAAGATGTGCTTGGCCATTTCTCTTGGATAAAAATAAATCAAAATCACTTAAAAGGGAGGGACTGTTGATTTTTATAAAGTTTCTATTATGCCTGGGTTATTAATCCGTCTTTTACTTCCTCTGTTCATAAAGAAATATACGTGACTTGCGGCTACTATCAATATTTTAGATCCCTCTAGCTATGCAACCATTCCAGCTCTGTACCCGTTTTTCACTGCTATCTATGTATTTGTTTAGTCATATGTGTTACATTTAACAGTGAAAATCCTACTGAAATCCTATTTTGCTGCCAATTCTTTGGTGAAAATTTCTTTAGCTCTATCTCTTTTTATCCCATTCTCTCCCAGGCTTCAGAGATGGACACTTGGTTCCTGCCTCCTGGCTACTCGAGCAGCACTTCTGAGCCTACCACGAGGCTCTCTGCCTTCACAAACCAACTGAGAGTGCTACCACCACTGCCCCAGCCTGCCAGACTGCGAGTAAACGTGGGGTAGGCGTAGGGAGAGGTTTCTTTCCCTTGACTATGGAGCCTGCCTTGCAAAAAGCTCAGCAGAGTGGTGGAAAGGGCGCCCTTGCCCAGGGAGAGTGATCCTGTGTGTAGAGCCGGAGGGCTCATGTACTGCAGTTGCACTGGGATTACCTCGATAGAGGAAGGAAAGGGCAGCATGTAAGTGCTAGCTGTGAAGAACAGGGGAAAGGAACATCTGCCCTGACAAGCTCGGGTTCATCTTTTTCCTTTTTTCTTTCTTTTTTCTTCTTTCTTGCTCTCCAAGTGCTGTCATTCTGAACAGGCCACTTTTTTCATCTTCTCAATATATCAATATATTCATCCTCAGGGTAAAGCATTCAGTTTACAGGGAAATAAATGGTTTGTAGTTGAAACAGATACAGGCAGTAAGCATAACCCCAAAGGACTTTCTGCCTTTCAAGCAATAATGAGGCAAGTCCTGTTGGAAAGCAACATGCCTCTGCATTTATTTGCAAGACTGAAAACATTTTTTGTGATAAAGGAAAAGGCTTTTTTTAACAGTTTATTGAACAATACTGCATCCTTTCTTTCACGGAGAGTGCTGTTGTTGACAGTGTTTGCAACTACTAAACAGCTTGTGTCTCATATCAGTTATTGTATAAGTTATACTTACAGGAAAAACTTAACAGTTAAAAAGTAAAAAGAGTGATTCTAAATATTTTTTTTTAGATTATATTCCGTGATGTCCTGAGGATCCAAAATGAAAACACTTCTTGCTGCTTGCTCTTTGCTGTACCAGTCAGAACTATATCAAGGCAGGCTTCATGCCTGTGTTACCTAGTTCTCTCCATAGGGGATTTAATGACAGAAATCTCCCAGAACTTCAGCTGTCATAGATGGCACAAAAATTGGCCAGAGAACAAGATAAAAAAGAGTCATTTGCTCACATATTCTGCACATCACACTTAAATACTGCAAAGAGAGTATTTGTATTGGCTCATGTTCTTTGCTTTGATGCACAGTCTTTATCCTGTAACTGCAGAGTTAAATAAATGGGAAGTCCCTATGTGCACTGATAGATCTTGCTGTTGTTTTTTGTTTGGTTTAGTATACTTAATCCTTTAATTGCGCCTCTTGGATTGTATCTCTGAAGAAATATGTCATGAGTTTCCTTTTCTCTACCTTCAATTGCTTACAGTTTATGCCATGAAAAAGAGAATCAGCACAAATGAATCCTGACAAAATACGTTACAAAACTAATAAAAATCAGCATGCAGAAATGTCAGCTGTAATTGCACTATTTTACCATAAAAAGTCTGTGGGCCAATCAAACCCTGTTATTTTTTTTTCTTGGAAAAACTTAGCTTTTATTCTGGTAAGTCAGGGGCACAGTCGCCTTGATTTTGGAATGATCTGTAAGTACAACCCTTTTGAATCTCAGGAACAATATAGCTCATCCAAGCTTTTGTCCTGATTCATCTCCAGCTTTGATAGCTTCAGTGTGTCACCCTGCTTGCTTGTCAAATCTATCATCAGTACCAATAAATATATTCCACATCTCTTTGGGGAGATGTAGATTGCCTACCTGCTAAACAAAGAATAGAATGCATAAAGCTGAGATGCGCAGGAAGATAAAATATTCTCACTCTTAAAATACCACAGGTAAAATGATAATGTGGAAATATTCTTACCCTGAAGAAGGCAGACTCCAGTTGTAGCTTAGCAAATCAAAGACCAGAAAACTTGCTTGCAATAACATCCTAGCAAATCCAGAAGGTTATTTTTTCCCACAGTTAAAAAATATCCACACACATGAAATCCAAATCCAGAGATTAAGGCAGAAGCATTTCAATAATTTGTGTATTTAGGTATGACAAACTAATTTGTCATGAAACTGTCAGCTAGCTACTATAAATGTTTGAAAAATCCTTAGCTATTCATGGCTAAACAGTAGAATTTCTCCTCACTGGAAAATTGATCATAATTTCAGGTTTCAGCATCTTTCTGTGCTTTGCATAATAAATAAAAAGTTGTCCTCCAAGTTTGAAAAGCCTCTTTTCTTGAGTTGGTCACTCTGTGGGAAAAGTAAGCTGTTTATTTAGATTCCCTTAATTTGGTCTTCATAACTGCAGAATAATTTAAAAGCCAAATGGGAAAGCTTCTCATTCAAAGCCTCACTTTCTGGTAATTATAAAAGAAAAAGAAAAAAAAATCAAAAAAGCCCCCAAATCTGTGTACCAACAAAGCAGAAAAGCAAAGCTTTTCAAATTCCAAAATCTTCCCATTCCTGGACGAGCTTTCGTGTTCAAATGTTAATAGGATGCCTGCACTGAAAAAAAAGAAAAAGAAAAAAAACATAAAAAAAAATTGGCCCGTGTTCAGGCTAAAGAGTCTGTGAAACAGACTTTTTTCCGTGCTATGACCTCAGTCTTAGGATTTCTCTTTTGCAAAACGTTAGTTATTTTTCTTGGCAGGGCACCAGCATCCCGTATCTCCCTCGCTCTCCCCTCCTCTCGCCACCCTCTGCGCCCCGGCACCTCGTCTCTCCGCAAGGCCCTGGTCCAGCGCCCTGGCGCGGGAGCTTCCCACCCTTTGGCCGATGCTCAACGGTGGTGGTGGCATGGGGAAAAAAAAAATCACTTTTTGACAACCTCAGAGTCCCGAACACTCCCCATTTTTCTTCCTGAGCCGTTTTATTGTGTTTCCTTCCTGGCAGCCTGCTCCATGCCACCGGTGTCCATGGAGCATCAGCCCGGCCAGGCGCCCGCCGAGCGGGGTTTCGGGTTGCAGCGGCCTGCACCTGGGGTACAATATTTCCAAAACGCGTTACCCCGGCAACCAGGAATTTTCACCCGGCAAAAACAGCAACAACACACACAGCCCGACCCCAGTGTGCGAGACAGCGAGCTTCGGTTTATCATTTTCTTTAAGGAAAAAACCCACTGAGCTGGGTGGAGAGTGCCTGTGTTTCTTGAAAGCCTTTCAGATGAAACAGAGTTTTTCCCAGGTATTTGCATCTCCTGATTTTCCTGGCAACCCCTCCTTAACCACTGTGATATTTAGAGCAAGTACCACAGTCAAAATTCCTAATTAGTCCCTTACAAATGAGCAAGTCCAAGGAAAACAGAGCTTAAAAGAAAAATAATATGCTCTTGGTGCAATGCAGAAAGATATTTCCTCAAGCCGACCTCTATTTCAGCTGGTTATATTGGTTGGTTTTATTCTAAGTGACAGAAACGAACGCAAGTGCCATATATTTCTTTTTTCTTGCTATAAAATGAGATATAATGCCCAGCATTGTAATGCATTTTCCAACTGGACAAAAGCTGCTGAGCACTTCTGTTTTCAAAGTGAGGGCTTCGCTTACATTTAACCACCTTCCCCTTCAGCTTTGAGTCAAGGGTGGCAATGAAACGGGAGCATTGGGATGACTAATTATTTTTCTCTCTGGCGTGCACCACTTAGGTAGGTAGTAAAGGTGACGGTGCTAAGCAAGAAGGCCTGGATTCAAGGAGACTTTATAAACACACATCTGTGCTGAGCCCTGCAGTGATAAGGGCACTTATCACCAAGCTATTGGCTATATCTGGTAAAAGAGAGGACTAACTTTTAAAAATAGCACAAAGAAGGCCCTGTCTCTTCCTATCCCCATACAAGTCAATCACAGAACTTCCCCTGACCTCAGCTGGTGCTTTTATTTAGACTTCACCTATTGCAGTTCCTGTTGACATCTCAGAAAAAACCTTTTTGTTTTTTTCCTGACTGAAACACAATGGACAATAAATTTTGTCCCATGACAAGCACAGTTGCAATTAAGACCAGATTTGGCTTGTAGGTGTTTTCTTTCTAAATCAGACAAATATATATCATATTTTTTTCACAAGCATTAGTATATTAAGTTGCTTTTGTATGATTTTAAAAGATTTTTCATTTGTACCATCTTCAGATACTACTATGTGTTTATATTTTTTACATGGCAAAAAAAAGGATCACTGAAAACATTAATTCTATTCTCCATCATTAACTTAGCTAATGAAGACTAGGCTCAGTCTGGATTTACGTGAGCATATTTTAGCTGTTCTTGCTGGTCTGGCTAAGGCGAGTGACAGTCTGGCACAGTTAGGGGGTAGCTCTACAAGCTGAGGCTGAAGTAAACAGGTGGAATGCAATGGTGGACTGCAATGAAGCCAGCCTTTTTCTTCTGCCAGCTCCTTGGTTCATGGATAAATACTAGATTTCTGCTTCTACAGTTTTTCAAGACCTCCATCGTTCTGAAAAACACTACCTTCATTCATCAAAGCAGGTTTTTTTTTCTTTTTCATAGAGTGCAAAACTTCTGTCAGAAACATCATAGTCATACATTAGAAGTCACCAATGATACAATGCAATGTTTTCTTTCTGAAGCAAGACATCATAATGATTAACTTTAATGATGCCATTTCTGATTAATTGTCTCTCAGATCATCAAAGCTGCCATCTTGGGCAGAGGAGGCCAAGCCATGGCTCATGAGCAGATGGATAGTCTTATAATGTCCTTCTATGGAGCCAATGGAGCAACCAAAAGATGCACCACCAAGTCATTTATCTTTGATTGTGTCCACTACAGATGTCACACAAAATCAGAGAATGGTTAAGGTTGGAAGGCATCTCCAGAGATCATCTAGTCCAAACTCCTTGCTCAAGCAGGGACACCTAGAGCACGTGGCACAGGGTGGAATCCATGTGGGGAGTCTCATCCTCCAGAGATGGAGACTCCACAACCTCCTGGGCTCTGTGTCAGAGGCTCTGACACTCTCACAGATAAGAGCTGAGAAGAGCTTGGCCCTCTCCTCCTTGCGTGGGAGCCTAGTGAGATTAGTGGGCCTAGTGAGCAAGGCCCACTAATCTCCTTGCTCTCCAAACTGGCCATAACTTGAGCCATGAAATACTGTTCAGTAAGTTGTACTGGTATCTTATGCTGAAAGTTAAAAATGGATGGTATTTAAGAAAAGTTTGGAACTGACTTCCCCATTTTTAGGTTTCTACTCTTTATATCACCCTTTGGACCCATCTATTAGCTAGTTTCTGGTTCAGTTGATAAGATCATGCTCATTTTGGCAGGAAAAAAATAGGTTATCTAAGATGTATCACCAAAGGGCTTTTTTCCTTCCAAGATCATTTTACCCTTTCTGCATTTGCCATCCCTCCCTAAGGTCCAGGGAGACAAAAACCAACTCAGTCTGGCTGCTGTCTCAAGAAGCTAAGATCAAAACACACAGAAGAAGAGGGGCCAGAAGTGATGGGACAGTAGCTACCAAGACCAACTCAGATGTTGGGGTGCTTTGCACTTATTCCTCCCTGTGCTCCTTAAACCTGGTACCCACTAAAGACATCTTGCACCTATTACCCATCTCTTTCTTTAAAAACATAAACTACTGCTCATTTCCTCTACAGTTCTGGATGAGTAATTCTTAGCTATTTTTACAGAACATTACATTTTTCAACACTTTGTACAAATATTAATGAACTAGTCTTCATGGCGGTCTAATTATTATTTTAAATGGGGGAAAGCCAAGGCTAACTTTATATAACTTACACTAGGCCTTTCAGCAAAGTGATGTGGGATCAGGGTGGCTCTTCCAGTTCCTGCATGCAGTCAGGCTCTACTTGTTGCCTGAGAGATTTAAGGTCAGGCTCAAGATCAAACATAAGCCAGATGTGAAAGTCAAAGCTGTTCAGGCTCTAAGTACAGGACGGTGCATTTCCAATGGTTGGTTGGACTGATTTCCTATATTTGGGACTGTTTCTTTCCATTCTCTGGAGGCACCTGCTATGACTCATGCCTCAGTTTCCCCATCCTTCAAAAGAGAAACTTAACCAGCAGATGTCTTTGATTATTAAATAACTATCTGTATGTCATCCTGAAGATGGAAAGAGCTAGACATAAGGGAGGAAAAAAAGGCAAGAAATGATGAGGCCACAAGTGTTCCAATTGACAGAATCATGAAAGAATAACTGTGACACTTCTTATAGCACTAACTTCTGATTTCCTTCTTCAAGGAGATTAAGAGATATGAAAATGACTTTGACAGTCAAAGGCTGGGTGGGCAAAGAACTGTAATACTAGTCTTTGTGGAAAGGCAGCTTGGAAGCTGCTGAATTACTACTGTTAATGAAGTTTTCCCCTGAGCAAATCTTTCTGCAAGTGATGGTAGAGACTCATGCAAGGAGGAATAGAGCCAAAATCTTTTTCAGCCTGGCAAAAGCAAGTGTACCAAGATCTCTTTGCTCCTCATAAATATAGAGTATTAACAAAGCACAAAACTTGCATAACTGCCATAAATTATAGAAGCCTCCCTCAATCTTGGTTAATTCTCTTGCAGAAAGGGAGGGAAAAATGTGGAGCAGCTCTGCATGAAAACAATTGTGGGAGGGATAATAAAGAGAGAGCACAGAGGTATCTAGTTGTTAGTGCCGATATCATTAAGTAAGTGCACTAGAAATGTCGAGATAAATGCACAGCAGTGAATCACAGTCAGGCATGATTAACCTTGGGTAGTCTGAGCTGGAATCCATTTGCAAACACAAAGGTGCTGAAGAACATCACAGTAGACAGAGCATCAAAAGTCATACCAAGAGCAGGGGTCTTTGGGTGAGCTTGGTGCATGTATGCTGTATATTTGAATTACTGTGATATGTTGCATAGGAGAAGATGAATTTTATCAGAGCTCCTGTTTCTATGGCACCTATGTAACACTTGCACTGGTTGGAACTCTGTTTCTCAGTGTGGAGATTTTATATATAATTAAAATTTAAAGTTAACATAGCAAAAGTGTCCTGTTTATGCCAAACAACGACTTAAAATTCTGTAAACAAAATTCCAACAGCAAAAGTAAACTTAATAATGCTTTTTTTGGTGTTGTTTCCTTCAACTGTTAAAGACCTGGGAAGAAATTAAGAACTTTTTTCAACAAAATCTTGTATTTTCAATGATCTTTTTCTGAACAGAGAATTTAAATCTCCATCACAAAATCATAAGAACAAAACATTGCTAGATTATTCTAAACAGCTCTAAATGTGTTGAAATGTGCAGTGAAGCTGTAATCAGATCACCCATAGAAATCTATATATTAAGAGAACAACGACAACAACAAACTCAAATTCAGATTTCTTGTGGCTTTAAAAGTATTCAATTATGAGGAACATGAATCAACTGGAGAAGCTTCAGGCAGCTTAATGCTTCTTAATGTTTGCACCTTTTATGGCAATTCTTTAGTGCCAGTTCATCTGATTATTGTGCATGCTGATTCGGTGAAGACCACAGGAATATCGTGCAAAAGGATATAGCTCTACACAGACTTCCCATGTGATTTGCATAATTCTCATTCCCTGACATTCATCTATGTTATCCCTAGCATTGCAATAACTGCCCTTATTTATCTACCTAATTAGGATGTTGCATCAATTAATGTATATCATCTAATGTATACCAGTTTCTTAATGTTTAATATTATTATCAGTGGAGAGCTAAGTCATGCAGAGGTCTAACCCAGACAGTTAATGCATAATGTAATAAAGCATGCATAATACTATTCAGAATTATACATTTACTGCACCAAGAAAACTCTAAGCAGAATACCACACATGCTGTGCTCCACATTTCCATACTCTCAGAGATCACAGGTAGCAGCAACTTCGTCCCTGAGACTCGAGATCACAGCTCAGTATCTGCTTTTGAGGTCCTAGAGCCTGGTGGATAAGCAAGGAGTACTGTCTCTGGAGGGGAGACTTCATGGAAATGCTCAGCTCATGAGTCCCTCACCACCTGATTCAGGAGGGTAATCAACCTGTCTTTTCAAACCGCATAAATAACATGTAGACGGTGGCAGTAAATCTACACCAAGGGTGAATTAACTGCCACTGAGTCATATAAGCTTGGCTTGAGTGTGTCGCTTCTGACATGCCTGAGGAAAATAAAAAAGACGTTTACAAGAGAAAAACATTAATTTGCTCCTCCATGTCTCCTCTCTCTTATTTTTGCCCAGCCCACTATGACTTGCTTTGTGGGATTTGTTGCTGTTTGTTTATTTCTTTGCGAGGAAATGATGACTCACAGCTAAGTGCATTCACAGTGAAGTCCTCATGACTTTCCATGCTTTTCTCCCAGTGGGGCTCTGCTGTGCCACCCTGCCTATGGCAACATCACTCCTTTTAGACATCCCCCCAGTACGGCGCCTACCAGGCCCCTTGAGCATGTCCAGGAGATCAATATCTCACAATATAGCACTGCCTTCTTTCATATGGGGACCCCTTGCATTGTTCATGCCCCTTTGCATATCTCCAACCAGCCTCATGACTCCCTGAGAACCAGGAATAAGAAATCTGTCTTAAGAGAAGGTAGAAATCTGAAGAAGTCCAGGTAAAGCCCGCATAGCATAGTAGGATTTGGGACATCTGTGTTTAACCAGCTTGTTAAAATGAGTTAATTTGCTTCATTGCAACACTCAGGTGCTCAGTAGTCTATTCAAATATGATATTCTAATTTGCTAATGGCTATTGCCCATTTTACACTCCCTTCTTTCTCTTTGCAATGCTTTTCACTATTGTCTTTCTCTTTCACTGCTCCTGGCTTTATATGTCCTGTAAATTCAGCACTGACATTTTATTTTCATCTTTCCTGACTCAAGCACTCACATTTTCTTCCTTTTCTGCCATGGTATTTGCTTGTTCCCTTCCTTTAATGACCACCTTCCTCAACTACTTCCTTTCCCGCACAAGCCATTCCTCTAATGACAGAAGCCTCTTCATTTATCAGTGGTAACCTGTCCTTTCTGCTTCTAAAAATAGCACTAGGAACCAGTATCTGCTGTGGGGTAACCTTTAGCATATGGTAATGATTCAAAGAGGAGCAGCAGAAATATTCTGCATGCAATAGATGGTGCACAGTTTCAGAAGCTTGTACTAGGACCTCTCATGAGGCAAGCAGCTTTTCACACCTAATCAGATTTTCAAGTTTGCTGTATTTAATATAGCACATTATATGACACAGCATGTAGTCTCAGACTAAACCCATAAATGGGCCAGGGTATTCCTTGTTCAGACATCTTGCAGGATTTTATTCCAGTGAAGGAAAAGAAAAGGAAGTGGAGAACATGCCTCATGAATAAAATACCATTTAACTGGCAAAAAACACTTTGGAGGACTGATTATGTTTTGCATATTGCTAAATATCAGGAAAAATAAATGTGTTCATTTCTCCAAAATACCTCCAGATGGCATTAAAACCCTTCTTCTTTCAGTCTTTATTGCAATATTATTTTTAAAAATGATAATTATTGGAATTGTTCTATTAACTATTCCCAGCAATCATACTATCTAAAGGCATAAGGCTCCTAATGCTTAATTCATTTAATAAGTAAGTTTGGCTAAATATGCTCACATACTGTAATTACATTCTACAACACAATCTCCAAGACAAGCCGTTTCTTACACCATGTCAAATCTTTTTCTAGATTCATTTCCAAGAGATTTTTAATGTGTACTTGCAGCAGAAATCAAAACAGTCCCCCATAAATCACCCTTATTGTACCTCCTTCTGTGACTACTTTTGGCCATGTAACAAATGGTGACACCTTGCAAGATTAACATGATATAGCACTCTGAATTTAAATAATAGTACTCAGAAAACATAAATTCCAGGCAAGATGCACTCTAAAATTCACATAGCTGACTGCTAACAAGAACTTCCCTCCCTCAAATAGGATAAAAAGAGCGAAAGGCTTTATAAAAATCCTAACCTCTTCTGACTGGTAGATACTAAAGGAATTCACTCATCCACCTCAGTTTGGGAGACGGATGCTATTTATTTATTTTTTTAACTTGTAGCCCATTTGTTTCATGGAGTGGCTTATGCTGGCAAAACAATTCAGTCCTTTGTATGCTAGAGTTAAAAATGGTAAAAGCCTCTATTGTAGCACTAGAGTGAAGGTGAACACTGATATATTACAAGTGCCTGTTCCTATCTATTTCTTGGCTTCTTTTGTTAATTCAAAAACATCAACAAAATCGTGAGAGACTAGAGATAGCTGTAATTGGATTTCAAGTAATTCAGAGGTGAAGCTGCAGACTGCAGTCTTTTAAAATTACATCAGTACATCAAAGGCATATGTGACACGATCCTTTTCAACAGCATTGAGGTAATGCTGAAGTTGGGTTGTAGAGGCCAGACTTCCGTACCCACAAAAATCATTTCCTACCTTCTCACCTCGATATAAAACCATCTCACTTGGGAAAATCTCTGACTTAGCAGCATGCAGAAGTTCTAGGAATAATTAAGGTTGTCATTATCTAAAAAGCCTTTTAAGGAACAGCATCAGTGAAACAGCTTTATCTTAACCAACTAAACAGACAAATTCTATATTGCCCAACAAATCTATCAAAAGCACAGCCCCCTTCTTTGTTTTGAAATGCAGAAGTGACTTACGATGTATGGGTTGCACTTTTCTCTGGACTCTTTGGCTCTACATCACTTTTTCCTTTAAAAGAAGAAGAAAACAACGTTAGGAAGGGGTGAATATGGAAACTGCTCAGATGTGACACATCATAGCTCTCTGCTGACACTGAGTGCTCTTTCCATATGCACAACCAAATGATGCTGAGGCAGCCTCCCGGCTGCTGGGGCATTGCTGGAGCATCTGCACACTGTGAATCAACCCTGACCTGACTTTTCTTGTCACAGGCATGTGAAATGTCAGGCGAGGAAACTCCACAGGAGAAGCTACTTGGATGACAGAAAGCCTCAAGTAATGCCCCCACCTTAGCAAGGATAACAGCATTTGGGTCCTTAGGAAAATGATTCATCTCAGCATTATGTCTCCGCTATATGTTTAGTGCATGCAATATGGACACGCTCTCAAATGCTCCGCTGGGAAGATAAACATTTTATATAAAGTGGAGTAGCGTCAGCAGTGCAACTAAGTTTTTAGGTAGGAGCTACTTAAGCCATGATTAGGGGATGCATCTATAGATGGATGCTCGGGTTCACACTGCTTCTGACAGAGTTAAAGTTTGCTCTTTGGCTCTGGTAACTGGGGCCTAGGGTAACTGGGCCCTTTTCACTCTGGTGTGAGAAAGCACTAACCTGCCTTAGGCTCCTGACCCCAAAAGATGTCAGGTACCCAAACGCTTGAGAAGTACCAGAGGCCTGAGTGATGCTTCTTCATGTTTCCTCACAACTCTCTTACATGGGTCCTGGCATAGCCAGTGATTAATTCCTTTTGGGTCCAAAAGCATGTGTGACAAACATAACTTAGCTCCACAGTACACATACAAGAGAGCACATTGCCACTGGATGTGGTGGTACTACTCTTGTTAAATCAGGTCAAGAAACTCTTTCTGCCTCTTTCATCCTCCAAAACAGTATTGCATGCTCTATATTGATTTTTGTACCAAGCATCTGTGCAGCTGCAGCTGCTGTTCCTCTTGTGTGGCTGGGTGATGATAGATGTCTACATATGAGCTGATGTTTCCTACCAGATAAAGAGGCACAGAGGTTCAGCGTGACTAGCTGGCTGTTGAATATATATATTTTTTCCCTCCATTATCTTTTCATGCGCTATTTTTTTTATATCAAAATACACCTGTGTCATCTGAAAAGCAATGTGAGAATTGCTTACTTGTGTTGGGCTGTTTTGGTGTTCTCTTCAATTGCTTATCAATTTGCCAGTTGACTTGAGTGAGTTTTGGACCAGGCCCATGAAAGTAAGTGTTACATAGCCATTTGCTGCTGCAGAAGTCCACAGCCTCAGTTTTCACACACTCTTGGAGTGTCAATGCTGGCTTCCAGAAAATTTCAGCACAAGCTGGACATCCACATGAGATGTGATACATCAAATTCACAATCTCCAGATCCCATTTCTCTCTTAACAGTGACCTCAGAAAGCATCCCCATGTAAGAAACTGGCTGGTTAGAAAGCTGACGCTACATGACACATTTGTCAGGTGTAAGGGACCTGATGCTCTGGAGCTCTACAGCCTTATGGTAATTTGGAACACAAAACCAACAGTAACAGTTGACATTTATTTTCAAAGATTTTCTATTTGTAACTTTTTTTTTTTTAAATAAATGATGATTTATTCCCATGAATACTGGTTTGTTTTTGTGTGAGGAGGAATATGGGTTTGCCAGGAGAGTTCACATTAGTCTCTCTTTAGCAATAGATGTTGATGTAGCAAAAAGAGAAGACTAAATACCACAAGGAGAGAGAAAAGGCAAATTTAGCCAAACTTGATATTAACGAATTACTCTACAATAAATATTTGTAGCTGCTTTTCTACTAATAGTCATTTAACATATTTGTGAGGGGAGAGAGAATGAAACTCATAGAGATGCTAGAAATGCATTAATCTAGCCCATCAGAGTAGAAAATCTGGTCACTGATACTTTATAAATTCTAACCAACTTTGTTCGCATTTGACTGAATCACACCAATTTATAAAATGGATAGAGACTACGCATGATGACTGTCAGAGATACAGTACTGATATAAATGTGGATAAGCGTATGTAGAAAGGAATTATCTATCAGAGCGACTTGGCTTTTTCATACTCCCTTCTGGCCAGACAAAATTTGTTTTCCATTTTTCACACACCTCACGAAATGCACGTGGGACCATTGTGTGAGGCTGATATTTGCTGAATTACTAAATCCTCTGTATTGTGTGGCTTATTCGTGTGGGCAAAATCTATGTGGTTTTCCTTAACCTTTCTGGAGTTGGTAAAGGATATGCTACCTATCCCACATATTTCACAATGCAGCTGTTAGGAAACTTCATTTCAAGCAGAACTAAGTTAAGAACTGTCTATATATGTCTTCTGAAGTAGATGTGCATGTGTGTGTGTGTACAGGTATTCACATGCATGCCCCTAGCTACACGAGCTTCTGGTAAACATCAGTTCTCTCATGCTTAGCCAAAGACCTGGGATCTCTTTGCCAATTTCTACTACTTCCACAGAATTAACTTCTTAACATTTCAGATACTACCAAATTAGATGTGTCCAGACTTACCCAATTTTAAAATACATTTCAAAATAACTTTTTTTTGAGTAGGATTTTCCTCTTGAATAGAGGAAAGCCAGGGAAGTTTTTGCCTCTGAGTTACAATTTGGGTGAATCATTCAACCTCATCAGGTTACTGGGTAACTGGGATAAATAACACTTCAGCTTAAAAGGGTGGTATAACTTCATCCATTGAGAGTTTTCAAATGCTTTAATTTCCTTGTTGAGGAAGGATAAGAGAAATGTAAACATTATTTCTGAGAAAGACAATGTTTGCAGTTGGAATGAAAACACTATGAATGATGCACTCAAGAGCCACTCCAAAGAAGACATGGTGCAATGGGGAATAAGAGCTAACTGGGACTTTAAAGATAACGCAGTGTATACCAAATAACTGAATAATGCAGTGTATAAACCATTAGGAATCTTTCCCATATGAAGTCATTTTTATAATTTTCTCAAACTTATACTTTTTCCCTAAATTTCCACAGAGTTTCATGTTCATAACTGGCAGAGTTCAGGTCTTATTCTACCTTACTGTGGGTCTTATTTGATGTCTTATTCCAGCATCTCAACAGGAATCACCCTCACATACACGTCTCAAAGAAAAAGTCCTTTTCTAATGTTAGGAAGAGTGGCTACTGGGTTGAGGACAACAACCCTAACTTGTGACACCAGTGAAGAAATGGTGTTAGATGGTGTTAGCATAAGCTCAGCAGGTCTCTGTGACATTTGATTGCCACCAGCCAGTGCTGCTGGCCAGCCGGTCCACCTCCAGTCTGGCCACAGCATATGCTGATTTTGATGAGCAGAGTGATTGGAGGCACGGTCTTGCAGGCATAACCAATGCAAACACTGTGGCCTTCTAGAGCCACCATGACCCTCTCTGCTCGCCATATGTATATATCCTGCTCACAGCTCTGTGAGTGGTCAGGGAGCAAACGAATTAGTGCTTTGAGTTGAGATGATATTGTGTTGAAAGCAGGAAAGGATCATGTATTTTTAATATGCAAGACAACATTAGCAATAGTCAGGTGTTAGGGGAGAGGATTAATACTTTGTGTCATAGAACATTTTTCTCTCTTCCAATATAGTTGGCTAAAGTTTTTTTTTTTTTTTCCATAACTAAATGTAATTAAAGTAATGTTGATCTCTGGAGCCTGCTGAGAGACACCCACCACCACCACCACCACCCTCCCCAAACTACAAGTTAGAAAATTCCCCACAGCCACCTGCCCTTTGAGACATTATTGGCCATTAGTCTGTCAAGAATTATTCACAGATTTATTATGGTGTAAAGTATACCCTTTTCTATAAAAGACAATGATGAGCAAGTATTTTTGCAGAATGTTATAGCAGTTTGGATGTGGTAGTGCCCACCCCCATGCAATTTGACACTTTTCTCGCTTTCAATCTGTCCCATCTAAGGCACTACTGATGTTCTCATGGTTGCTCTTGAATCCAATTCTGCCCATTTAGCTCAGACTTTACACCCTCTCGGTCTACTACTGGTTCAATACTCTGTCCTTCACTTGGTTTTCATAACCATTGCCAACATCTCCCTAGATGCAGCTGTAAAACAAGGCAGTACGTACTTGTATTGCTGTGGCCTGTAGATCCCTGTTGTGAGTCCTGCAATCATAACAAAAAAGCCCAGTGTTATTTTAATGGGAAATTTTAGCTGTAATACTTACTTGAACATTACCTTAACAATAAAAACAGCATTGCTAATTGTTCATCCCGTTTAAAAGTCATTTTCAATTGCAAGAATAAAGCCAATATTTCTTTGAAAATGCATTAATTCTAAAGCTTGTAAACTGATTTCATGACAACCCGTTAATGGTGCAATTCCTTGTATAGCCATTACCTGTTTCCTGCTCACTATTCATTTATTGATCAGCCCAAACTGGTCTATTATTTTCTATAAGTTTAGA
This sequence comes from Nothura maculosa, assembly GCA_032353885.1. Lineage (NCBI taxonomy): Eukaryota > Metazoa > Chordata > Aves > Tinamiformes > Tinamidae > Nothura > Nothura maculosa. Next base: position 5,480,779 of record JAUBOD010000140.1, read on the forward strand.
TGAGAAGACAGAAGGAACACCAATATTGTTTCATGGGCCATTGGATTCTTGAAGTACTAGCACAGCTGATCTTTTCTTTTCACACGTTGATATCCACAGCACTGGAGAATGGAAATACAGGTTTTGGTTCTGGCTCCTTGAGGTTACAAGGTCAGCCTTGTATCAAAACCACTATGCTAATTAAAGTGGTGCAATAAATCCGACCATTTTTTTCTTCACATATAATTGCTCAGATATTTTACTCACAGAATTTGTTTGCATTCATAAAAATGAAAAAGAAACCTATATATAAAAAATGCAAATATAATAAAAAATAATTAAAAAAAAGAAAAAAAACATGGAAACAATCAAGTAAACCTACTTATTCTCCCTTATCTCAAGAATAAAAAAAGAAAGAATGCTACTGTGGATATTGAAAAAATAGAATGACAAAAAAATCTTACCGGAAAACACCTGACTTTCACCTATATCCTGTGTGTCTCAGTCTGGTCCCTGGAAATTAAACTAGTATTTGTGATTTTCTAATTTTATCTCAAAAGAATTATTGGATGTTTTATGAAGTTTCTTGAGAAAACATGCTGCTAATCAGTTCCACATTAAATCTCCTGACTCAATATGTTCAGATCTGCTTCATCTTAAGCAGCACTGTCCAGTGATGGTCAATTTTTAAGTGTGAATGCAAGAAGCACTAGTCTCACATTAATGACAGACATTCACTACTTTGTGTTATTTCTATTTGATGTTAGTGGCTCCTCTCACTACAAAAAAAATGGAAACTCAGTTACCATAAAATCAGCACAGAATAGGTCATTTTCTGGCCAACTATTCCTTGGAAATATTTTGAATACCTCTCCTGTGCCCCTAAAGGGTTTCAGTATAAACACTCATCCAGTGCAGCACCTTCCACTGTGCCAGAAGGTGGGCCCATGGTGATGTAGGTTATGGAGGACAAAGTTTGGAAAGTTTGCCTTATGTGACTCTCTTTTTGAACAACATAAACATGCACATGGATACTCTTTAGCATGCATATGACAGCAGAGACTACTCTGAAAGGGCAAGTACTCCTCTGTAACAGGCACGTCGTTTCCAGGAAGGAACTGGACCTTGAACTTGATGGTCGGCCCATCAGGCTGAGCACACAGCCAAGAGCAGAGCCAGAGACTTTAGGCTCTTAATTTTATATATATTTATTCATTTATATTTATTCATTTTACTTCCAGGCAAAAACCGGTATGTGTAGATTTCTTGCTACATTTTGAAGAGGAAAAACAGTTCAGTCTGTAACAGAAAGTCTGTAGCTTTCCTTAAGGTAAAAACCGAGATTTCAGAATTTATGTTGCTCTTGAAACAAAAAAAAAAGCATAAAAGCATAGAAAAATATGCTTAAAATAATTTCCTTCTCTTTTGCTTATCCTAATGCCCCTCTGAGCAATCTTCTTGCTGGCTCAGCAGAGCCCGTAGGTTCAGGTAGAGATTTAAAGAAAGGGATGGGGAGTCCCCAGAGGCCTTGATTACCCTCTGGCCTGGACGAGCACAGGCTTTATGGATGAGTCACATAAAAACACACCTTGAGCACTCAGGGCCACAAGAGTTTCTTTGCACATTTGAATGAAGGTTGTTTGGACTGAAGGTCCTGAGATCTCTTGTGCCTGGCCGGCAAATTCCTTCCAACTGCACTGTCTGCTTTGGAGTCAAGGCTCTCCGGGCTGCACTATTTTTAATTTATATGACTGTAATACATATCTGCTATCAGCTGCCATCCCACATGGCTGGAAAGTGAGATATTGAATTTTTGGACAAGTCTTGAGAGTTTATTCCTTCAGTTATAGTAGTAAAAGACCAGTACCATGTCTCAAATCATGACAGTAATTTCCCAATAATTTGAAATTGCCTACTTTTGACAAATTGTCTTAGCCTTTTATGATTGCTTCTGATGAAGAGACATTAAAGCCCGTCTTTTTCTGGTGACTGAATATAATCTTAAGAAGTCAAGATCTGCTTGCAATAGTGATGTGGTGACATATACACTTGAACTTGAATGTTATGAATAATAGTCTATTAGAGGAAGACCAGTTTCAGAGTAGAGAATTTATGTATCTGTAGATGACTAGGTTGTTTTTTGTTTTGGAGTATAGAATTATTTGTACAAATGCAAACTTAACTTTGTAAAAATGTTTGAAGCTGCAGAACAAGGCTCTTGCTCACCACTTGCAGGTGTTTCCTCACTTTCCCTGCTTTCCCACAGTCCTCTACATTTTCATCAACTTGAGGGTTAACCCTCCTCTTTAAACTGTCTACCTTAATTCATCATGCAATATCTTAGCTCTGCCATTGAGTCTGCACAGTCTCAGACTTGACATCAGCAAAATATATGAGCTACAACATTTTCATTTCTCCTTTTAACAGATTCTTTAAAATTAGTGTCTCATTTCTCAACAAATTATCCTTAATGATAAAAGCTGAAATAAAAATGCTACAATGAAATAGAGGATGCACCCACCAAGGCAGGAAAAACTGTGCCTTTTTATATCCTAGAAAGAAAAGGTGAATATTTCACTTGTGAGGTTTTTTGTTTGTTTGTTTGTTTGTTTTTGTTTTTCTCTAATGCTTTTCCTAGAGCTTATTAAAATAATATGGAAAAGTAAACTAGTTGACCAGTGAAAAGATAATATTAATATCAAAACTAAGCTTTTACTGAGAATAATCACTTGATACTTTTGTGAAGAGACTGATTTTTCCTGGAGTGGATAAATTGATTCTCAGCTAAAAAACAGAATGGCTGACCTGTAATATCACATAAACAGAAATCAAAAATCAGATCAAGCTTTCAAGATAGAAAATCATAGTAAAAATGAAGCAATATAGCAAACTGGGCAGCAGAATTAACAGCATCTCTTTCCTATGCAAGACTAGAGAATTACTGTCTGAACATGAAAGTTCACTCACACAAGCATCAAATGAGCTCTTATTTTCAAAATTTAATTATTCATTTAAAGTTTATTTATTGAGATGATTGTAATAAAATTACAATCAAATAATGCCTAATCATTTGTACATAACAAAGTGTGACATAGATAGGAGAAAGGAAAGCACATACAGCACATATGGATTCAATTACCCTTTAGCTTTGAAAAAACAAGAAATCAAGAGACCCCTTAATAGTAAATTCAAGAGTACAAATTAATTCTGCAGAGAAAGAAAATTCTAAGGATGAAAAGTAACTTTATGTCCTCTATCATATAAAGGACAATTCCTTAAATACACTTCCCCAGCAATGTTGTTCAGGAGAATCTGCTGGACATGCCACACATTTCACTCTTGACACTGACTTTCCTCCCACTGTTGTGAATTAATGCATATCTTCAGTGTTAATGGAGATCTAATTTTTTATACATATACAGCATGGGCACATGCACCCCCACATATACAGAGAACATATAGTCATATAAATGCAGATATTTTGAAATATGTATATTAGGTCTGTGATATATGAAATTCAGTTATTTACTTTTTTTTTCTGCCAGCCTGATTTCAAAACCAGCCTGGCTGTTGTTGCTGTGGCCTATGCAACTTTAATAGCCTAATTAATAAATTTCAAGTTTCAAGCTGTCAAATCACTAATTAGTTGAGCTGCAGGTTAAAAGTGGATTGGTATGTGTAAGAATTAATGATGCTGATCCTCAGTTTTTATAGGCAGAAAAGTGAGAATGATTTGCATCCTTGCAACAGGCCAGGAGTTCTCCAAGCTTCTGTTTTTCTCATTCTCAGAACTGTTAGCATCCTGGCATCTGGGAGGCTTTTTTGTTCTGTTAATGAAGGGTTACAGCCTACTTGTTCCCCTGGAGTTGGCTGGAATAGCTGTTGCAAATGAACCGAAATGATCTCTTGCAGTTCCACAAAGAAATGAGTTCACAGTACCATGCACTGCTTGGAAGTAAGAGCTGGAGCCAACGCTCTGAATTCAGTATTTTCACATCTTTGTTGGCTTTTGCCTCTATTTGACCGACAGAGCCATTTCTGTGAGTAACACACAATGTGCTATGGCTTGGTGCAGTGCACAGGTACTAGCAAGAGAAGCTGGGACAGCTCCATAGCTTCTCTGGGAGAAAACTTCGTAAGAGTTATGAAGTCAACCCCTCTGAGAATCAATAAGTGTGATTTTATGCTATACTTTGTAAAATGCAAATAGCTAGTTTGTGAATGTTTTAGAAACATGTTTGAAAAATTTTGCATTTTGGAACCTGAAAAGTAGATGTCTTCCCTGAGCATGTGACTGTCTAGGGCCAGGTATTTGGGATTTTTCCATAATATGTGTTAAATGTATTTCCATAATACATGTTAAATGTTTTCTAAATACATGTTAATACATGTTAACTTGTTAATACATGTTAAATACATGTTAAATGCATGTGATTATCATACGAAATCTCATCCATTCAAAGCTTAAATAAATGGACGTTCTACTTTGATAAGGGATAATGGAACTATCTGGAGAAGTCTTGTTAAATGGCTCCACAGTCTGATCTGCTAGAATGTTTCCCAGACAGATAGATTAACAGGCAGAGAGAAGATGAGAAAGTCAATATCACTACTTATTAATGTATCTTTCGCCTGTATGCTGTGACTATATTATTGCTCTATTTATCAGAATGTATTTAGTTGTGAGGCATCCAGGAAGGCCAGACAGATGTGCTGAGAGCTGTATGCCTTACCCACAGACATTCTTGTGCATGTGCCCTACAGATGCATCCGGTGGGGCCACCATGGCAGGTAGGCCAGAGCTTCGCTGCTCTCAGGCCCAACTGACCACTTCACCTGTGAGAGAGATGTGGACCCATCTCCTGCTGCACTTATCCGCTCCCTCACCATCCACAATCAATTGCCTTCAATGCACAATCGATTTATTTCCTTTCTTTTTTGCCGTAACATAATGGAGAGGTTTTGTTTTGCCCTCCTGGCACTTTAAAACCGTGACAAAGTCATCTACAGATAAGCTATTTTAGCACAGGCAATCTGTAAAGATTTTTGGCCTTGCAATTGTAATTATTACCCTTACTACAAGCTACGGGCTAGACTCTGTGGACTCTCTGAGAGGAAGGGGATACTGGCATCCCCATGGAAAAGGTCATTGGCACTGCATGGGTTTCAGTGCAAGGCCACCACTGACTTAGTCACAACTCATGTAGGACTTTCTGGGGTGGGAGAGGCACGAGTCTATGTTATACTGAGTGTCTTACCTTGTTTGGGAAGGGAAACTTGCTTTGTTCTACCTTGCCTGGTGTATGAATAGCTGACAGCGGCGGAGGCCAAGAATGGGTCATTTCCTGAAAAATAATATTGTACAGCAAACTGTATTTAGAAAGTCAATGGAATAGGAGACAATAATAGTATATCAGTAGCATGAATGTCTGGGCAGTGAAATATTTAAGTCACCGTAGCTTCTAGCAAATGCCCAGTTTACATATAACCTAGACAACACAAGAGCTACATCGATTTTTATCACAGACTCTTGAGAGCAGTTCTTAAGCACCATTTCATTTTCTTGAATGGTTAATGCATCTTAAGTGCAAGAAGTTTGATTTTTCTGACAATCTGCAACCACATTTTAAACACTCAGTGTATTCTCATTGGTGAGAATAACAGAATATTTTTTTGTTCAGCAGCATGGGAATAGATTTTCAGTTCATGACCAAGGAATGGGGTGCACACTACAGACTCATCATAAAATAGATTTCACAGACGAGGTCAGAATGACAAATGCTTAAAGCCCTGAACTGGATCAGATGTTCGTTCATGAAACAGCCTTGTAGCCTTTTTTCTTTTTGTTGTAAAGATGTTAAATGAGCTCCTAACTGCCACTTCTTTCTTCCTTTTGAAGGACATTTTTATTAGCTAAATGATTGTATGCAGTCATTTTCGATACTCCCTCAGGTAGGCCACACCATTGCTTTTCAAGCTTGAATGATTTGGTCTCCAAAGCAAAGCTGCTTTGGCAGGAGTGAGGGGCTCAACTAAACTCTTCAGATAAGAGATGGCTTGATGAAACACAACATTCATATATCTTTCCAGAGTAGCCTGTTACTGGTTGTTTTTGCAACATATTCAGCAGCAACAAGCACAATATTTGGCACATAAGAACTTAACACAATTAATATGTGAAGTAATGAGTGTGACATAAGTGCGAATGTGAATGTGACAACCCTGAAGAGTCAGTCCATAAGTTTCAAGGACTGAAAAGCAAACAACATCCTGCCTTACTATGGGCTCACTGACACTATCAAGAGTTTGTCTAGCAGATGCTTTGCCGTTTTTTTGGTATCATTAACTGACTGTGGGATTGTTTCACAGGAATATTCCATGGAGTTGTGCTGAGATCTATTGTGAAGCCCAGAATAACACTGGAACTATATTTCCATGACTCATTTCATTGTAAATAGAGGAGAAACTTTTTTTTTTATCTGAAAAAGGTGCATGTGAATCTCTTTCCTATCCTGTATCAGTATTCAGGGAAACACTTCCTGACCCTACATGGACTGAGTTGGGGCATTTTTTACAGAGTCGAAAGTCTCCGGGTGTTCTGTCAACAAAAGGATCAGCCCTTTCAATGTAATTTATTAGTAGTAAATGTCACCTCCAATGTGCTCTTGATAAACACCTTATTTCCTAAGAAAAACTACATTCTTTTATTTTATTTGAGGCTAAAAAATTACATGATTTATTATACTTCTGTAATCTATGTGGGTGCCTCTAATCAGAGCATCTCCTGGTTTGCAGTTTCAGTATGAGAACTGCTTTGCTTTTCAGTTCTTTGAGGCAGATTGTTTATCTTATGACTTGGATATCTGATAAGTGCCAACTACAGCAGTACATGGTAATCTTTAATATACAGTAAGTTCTTTAAACACAGACAACCAAGCCCAGGCCATTTGACATATGGAAGTAAGCAGTCCTGCTGCCTGACACACGTGCTGTCATTTCCAAAAGATCAATGAATTACACATGGAAAATTATTCCAACAGTAAGGGTTTATAAAGGCAAGTTGATAGAAAGGAGATCTGCACAACCCTGAGGCCATGATCTGAACAAGGAGAGCTTTCTCATTTATAGCAAACCTTTTTCTTTTTAATTATTATTATTATTTTTCAATAATGGGATGAATATAGACTAATGGTGTTCCCACTCTCCTGAAGAAGCTAAATGCTTTTCTCTACAAGATGGGATGCTGAATCCAAAACTATGCATAAGAATGAACTATGTGGCCCTTTCTTTTGAAGAGCAATACTTTATTTTAGTTCTGTCAATGGAAGGATCGGGACAGCCAGAGTGGGAGCTTCTGGTGGCTTTGACCCTAGATAGCTACCCCATGTCTAAAACACACTATTAAGTACTTATGATTTCCATTTGCCCAAGAAGCAGTTCCTCCAGGTTATATGATTGCTGACCTCCACTGTCGCCTTTATGGAAACATCTTCCAAGAAGTGTGCTCTATGCCAGATAGAAAGCAATCTGTTACGAGAGGAGAGCTCGTTCCTCCTCCCTTGCCTGCCCAGCTCTGACAATGACACCTCCATTCGTGGAAAAGACGATAGTGCTGATTAAAAATAAGGGTGACCTTTTTTTTTGACATGTCAAAAATCTTTCATTTCTTCTTTTCCTCAAGATTATTTCTCATCCACACTTCAATGAAATATGGCCTTAATGGTCTTTTTTTTTTCCATCTAGTTTCTCTTCTCCATTTGCACTTTGAGTTGTGGTATATCATAAAGCTCTGTCCATAATTTAAATTTGATGTAACCCTTTCTGACACAAAGATTTAGTAAGACCACAGATATTTACCAGGGTTAGTAAATGCCATTATCAAGAATTATCACCTCTCTGAATGTGAATTTGCTGGAACAATATTTTGAATTGTGATCATATGGTGTATTTATCACTCCCATTTAGAATTCAGACAATTTAAAAATGAACTAGAATTAGAAAACAATAAATAAAAAATGAGAAAAATTATTTGAAAAATACTCCTTTCTCCAAACTACAGCTCTTCACAACTGTGTAGTAGTAAGTTTCAAAGGCAAAAAGGGAAACATTGAACTGTATGCGCAGTTTCCTGGCTGCCGAGAAGAGAATCTCAAAACTAGGAAAAAAGAGTTTAGGTACTGAGCAATAATCAACACTTTTCATGGTCGGTGGCAAGTAGAAAC
>JAUBOD010000140.1:5504583-5514950 GCA_032353885.1 Nothura maculosa
GTGGTAGGGGCATACTTGATACCTTCATCTGTTTTTCCTAGAAGGATCACAGATCATTTCACAAGTGGGTCGGCCAGCGGCACTATCCAGCTCCATATACTGAAAGAAGGATGATAAGTAACTTAGGGGGGAGGCTAGAAAGCTCAAAGAAATATTATGTATGATGACACAGAAAAATGGAAGACAATTAAAGGATCTCATGGCTAAAACTGCAGATCAGCTCAAGGTTCCTCTTTTTTTTTTTTCAGTGGCTCTGACTGAGATGAAAGTAGCAAGGCCAAAAGCATCATGATGTGCACTGATGAGACACTATTGCTGGACACAGATAACACAGCTGATAGATACATTCTGACTGAGCTGATCAGAGGCCGAGCTGCTGGGAAGCAATCCAGACCGTACACTTATTCCATTTAGCTTTGTAGAGGGTTCTGTACTTGGCACTAAGATGTTTTGAAGACGGCTGTCCAAAAAGCCTTGGACTCTCAGGTGTTGCCTCGCTCCAGGTGTCTAATTTGGCTCTGGTTCTGGAAAACTAAGATTCACCGCAATACAAGTGACAGAGCTGGCAGATTCATCATGTTGGAGAAACAAAATTATCCCGAACCTGCCTCCTATATTTCTAAGAATTATAGGCATCCAGAGGATGAGCGGGGAAGCAGAGGATTTTTGAATTAAGCATCTAGTGTTTTGCTGCTGAAGTTCTTTCTATGTCTCTTCTTAGGCATGAAGTGACACTTTTGGCTATGATGTGACATGTGAGTTTCAGGCTCTTTCTCTTCTTTTGTTCTGATGTGTCTTCCCTTTTGTTCTGGTGAAGTCTGGTGAGAAGAGCTTTTGGTGCTTGCTTTCGCTGCCCTGGGCGCTGTCTCCACTCATTCAAGAACTCAATTACGGGTCAGCAGAGTCTTCTCTCTGTTTCTTATCAGCGTAAAGGACCAATGATTAACAGAGCCAGTTCAGCTACCTGTGGCTGAAACTTCCCACGGATTAGGCAATCAACCAGCTAAGCATAATATTGGCTTCAGTGGCGATGCAGTCACCTTGGCAAGGTTTTCCATATAGACTGAAGGTGCTAATAGGGGGTCAGCTGACAAACGTTTGTGTTAGCCTCACAACTCACCTATCAGGGAAACGGCAGTGTGAAAGTGATCGTCCTGGAAGCTGGGAATTAAAGAGGGTTCCCAAGCAAAATACAACACTGCAGATAAATGTGCTGGGATCCTGAAAGATAGATGGGATCCCTATACTCATTTCTGCCCTAAAATTGAAGGAGATCCAGTCTGGGCATTAACAACAACATTTCTCAGGTGTATCAACCATGGCACAGTCCATGTGTCATGGAACAGAGAAGTTAGTGAGAAAGTAAAAGTAAGGTTTCCACTAATTTTTGCCTCAATAGTGTTGAAGAAACAAAGCTGAAGTGCTGGTATGATCCAGAAGCCCAAATGTTAAAGACATAGCGAGTGCTTAGAAGAAATGGAAAAGCAGGTTGGGGCAAATCTATTCCTCCGTGCAAGTGACCGAGGAGCAAACAGGGTAGAAATAAGGCCACTCTATTGCTCAAGACAAAGCCAATATGTTCCAGCTGTGAAATGTGTCTAGCCAGGTGTTCAAGCATGAACACATAACTGTCAGTTTTAAAATGCTATCAAATGCTATCAAAATTATTTGGAGACACTTTTCATCAATGTACTTTGACTGATTGTGAAATTAAACATTGTAGCCTTTACAATTTCTCTCCTTTCATTTACAATTTCATCTATTAAAATTTCACAGAACTAATTAGTTCATATTATAAATTAATTACTTGCACATTTTTTTTTCTATGATAAAGGCTTGAGAGCATAACAAAGTCTTACATCTATTTTTAACTCTTCTATAGCTTAAAAAAATAACTGAATGAACTTCTTTCATGTTTGTTTCACTCCTATCACCGTCCAAGCACATGCCTTTGGTAACAAGGGCCCTGATACCACATACCAAATTACAACTTGGAAGTGAGAGGTTAGATGAAATCCCATTGATTTACTGGGTTGTTGCTGGGTGTGTGTGTGCTGAGGAGCAGTACTTTTTGCAGACTTTTTGTGTGCTAGTTTTCATCCAAAGCAGCTTAATTAAAATCTGATATTCTAACAGTACTGCTTGCCCCCCAAATGAACAGCAGTGGTGCCAGTCACTGCTGCATTAAGTCCGGTTAATGAAAGTAATTACATTTTGCTCGTAGCGTGGGAGGCATCAGGGATGGGGAGGACTGAGAGCTGTGTGCTGCATGTGGGGGCTGGCAGATGCTTGCGGGCTCATGGGGGCCAGAGCCACCCCCTGCATTTTTGTTCTGCAGAAGGCACCTTGTGAGGACGTTGCTGGAGCAAGCCCTGCAAGTTATTTTACAGGAAGGAAAGCATTGAGTTTTAAAGGGAATTTTTAGGTCTTTCCGAGGAGACACTAGGTCACCCCTTATTTCATTGCTCTTTTAAGCCTAGTTGCCACAGACTTCATCTTAAATGTGCCACTACTCAAATTCCCTGATTTTTGAATCCCAGGTGAATGGTAACACACAGCTCCCCAAATGAAAACAAACTGTGAAGAACGGAGAAACTAAGGATTAGCTCTAATGCAAATGGTTTTGGTTTCACCCCCCAATTCACTAAATAAAAACCTGTTATATTTCCCCAAAACGTAATGGATTTGAAACCTCAATCAATAGATATCTAAGAAAGCAGGATAAGATCAATAACAGAGCTAATTTAGCCGAATTAAGGAGCAACATGAAGATTTTTAACGAGGAAGCAGACACCTTGGCAATAACTGCACCATGATATGTTGCCTAGCAACAAGATATAAAAATGATGTATAATGCCAGTAACTTCTTTCACATATGAAAACAGCACCCTACCAAGACAGCTTCATAATGTACTCTTACAAACTAAAAATCCATAGAGACCATTAAAGCCTCCATCTTCTGTAATGTACTCTGTTAAACAATCATGTGTTTTTGTTAATGCAGTAAAACACTGAATTTGTTTAATAATTACCCAATGATACATCAGCAATAGCAAACAGGAATGTTGCTATTTTTAAGCCTGCAAAAACCCATCACACTTCCATGGGGAATAAGCGCAACAAGCCAGACCCATGGAGTACTCAGGACAGGCTTGGAATAAAAAGCACATCAGAAGTTTAACAGAGAGCAATTAAAAATACTCCCTATCTTTTGGAAAAAAAATACTCTGAGCATCAACTGCTCAGAGCCCCAGTGTCCCATGGCAGGAGCCGTAACACCCCATGGCAGGGCCGGTTCGGTGGTGGATTGAGTTTTATGGGCTTACATTGGGTTAGCGTCCATGGGTGTTCCGGGGTGTCTTGGTGTCTTGCTGCTGCTGCAGCACCTCCCACCAGTCCTTGCTGAAGTGCCCATCCTTTCCCCCCGAGTTCTGCCCTGCCTCTTGTTCCTAAGGGTCGTGTGCTGAATATTTCCAAATCCCGACACCTGCAGATTACCCGAGGCATGCGCTATGTGCCGGGAAATGAAACAGATGAACGCAGCCCTTAATCCTTCCATGATCTCATGCCTTGAATTTTAATCTCCACTCTGTCACTGACGGGTCCTCTTTTACCTTGAGCAAACTATGTCAGCTCTGTGCACCTCAGTCCTTCCATCTGTTCAAATATATCTAGCGATGTCCCCCTCCCTGGCTGACCTGTACGTTACAGAATCACTGAGAGACTGAATAAGTATTTTGATACTGGGACACTTTTGGAGGAGAACCATAATCATGCTCCTGCTCAAAAGACACATAAATCATTCTAGCATCGAACAGTTAAAAGTATTAAATACATACAAAGGATCATATAATCCATAAATACACCAATTCCAGCCAGAACCAAAATCCAGATCATTGGGATTTCAGTGTTGGGCGTGTGATAAATTCTAGGATCCCATATTTTGCCAACAGCAAACTGCACAGACCAAGCATCTGAAGCTGGGTCCCACGTAGTACGGGTCACATATAGAGAGGGAAGTAGAAGCAGGTACATAGCCCGTCCAACTGCTTTGGTAATTTCTGCCACAAGCCTTTGTAGGTGATGTGTTCAGAGAAATGAGAAAGTCCCATTTTTCACACAGTACTGGGGACTTACAGAAGTACCAATGTCATGAGACGAGCATGATCAAAGTAAAGTGTGTGCAATTTTATTTAGTCTAAGTGAAGGCCAACTTTTGAACTCCAGGAGAGAATTTCGCTGTAAAAAAAAGCATTCTAAGGTATTATTCTGGGCAGTTACTTGGATTAAAGGCAACTGGAAAGATGGAGACACTGGCAAGATATAGAAAAATATATAAATATGTAAATGCATAAAGGGAAGTCAAGTGTGACTCCCTTTCCTAATTGCCTAACATGATTCCCACTAGATGCATAAATTACAGCTCCTATTAACAGCACTATGAATAATAATCAGTTTACTTTCTGGCTTGTATCTAAATATACTTTCTATATGATTTCATCTTTTATTCAGCTGTTTAAAAGCAGAACATCTAATTACAGTTCCTATTAGTCTACATTATTTTTTTTGCCACAGAGTATGTGTGATGACTGATTTTCTAAAAACAGACAGAATTTCTTAGCATATGGAAAAATCATGTTATTATTAATACATTCCCACATGACTCTACATTTCAATTCCCTTAATTATTTAGTCATTGCTGATTATGTCTTTTCACAATTCATTATCCCATTTCCTGCAACGTGGGCATTTTATTCATTAAGTGTCAAAATGAAGGGTCTGACCTCCAGGAAGATAATCAGGAAATAAGTGGCAGATATAAAAGGTCTGGGTTTCCCTTAAGTGCTCACTTATTTCAGCAGCTATGCCATGTTTTTTGTAAGTGGTGACAGAAACTAACTGTTGTTTATAATTCCAGAAATGTACAGAACTGCCAATCTGCATAAGCTCTAAGTGCAGCTCTCTCTTTTTCTCCAAAGTGTGCCTTACATCGGCTGATTGTTTCTGCTGTGATGTGACAATAATAGGACGTCGTGATGGGAAAGGAAAATCACCTATTACGTAACAACATACAGCATCCCATTGCCTCTGAAAACTTTGGTGGACCACAGCATGAACTGCAGAGGGACCGGCCAGCGCTCCACTGCTCAAGTCGTCATCAGTGTCCCCTGATGGGTTTGTTTTTGGATCTCTCCCTCCTGTCTGGTTTTGCCAATGCTAAATCAGCAGGTAGCAGAGAGAAGGGAACAACTGGCTGGGAGAGGTGGAGGAGGAGGCCAGGGAGAGCAAAGTAAGTCGAGCACAAGGACAGAGGCCCGAGTGCTGGAGTAGAACTAGGCAAAGAGAAAGCAAGTCTGCTCCATCAGGCAAGGGCACATTCAGCTGGCCAAGAAGTAGGTTGTTAGCCTGTCAGTTGTCCATCTCCTTCTCAGCATCTTTGGCTCGTACATGCCCTGGCTCCTGTGTGACACGAGCTTTTTCTCCAGCTGCTCTGACCATGAACGCTTTGTATCCTTCAAGGCCTGTACACCTGTATCCAGGTGACTTTCCACAAAGGCAGGTGTCCTAGTGCAAGGACAGGAGAACTCCAGAAAAGTTTAGGAGGTTGGAAATAAATCCACCTTCCACAGAAAGCTAGGAGATGGTTCAGTAGCTAGGACTTGAGCTGGCAGTCCAGGGGGCACTGAGAAGGGCCCAGAATGAAGGTGAGTCCTCTGGGTTGGAAAGAGAAGGAACCTGGGATAGCAGGTTATGTGTTGTGCTTCAGGATGCCACCAGGTGAAAAACAAGCCCACGCTGCACTCAGAGGCACAAGCACCCATCTTTGGACTCCCACACAAGCCATGCATCAGCCATGGATGGGCACAGCACTGTCTTCCAGAAAATGAAGGCTAAAGGAAAAGCACTTCCTTGGATACTGAGCATTGTGGCTTTCTACATCTGCTGCTAAGCTGAGCCCTCCGAATGCCACGGAAAGCTGAGGAAGCTCCACAGAGAGCCATGGCCCCTTTGGACTTTAAAGGACAACCATAAAACCTGTGAGGGATGGGGAGGCTGCATCGGTGCGTCTCTCTTTTCCTCCACTTCTAACAGATTTTTTGCCAAATTCTGGTGCAGCAAAAATATTATCCTAAAGCACCCCAAACCAAATTATACAGCACACACTTACACTAAGTAACAAGCAAAATGAGAATTTGAAAATGCTTTAATCAAGCTGAATAGCCACTAATGAAGCATGAAAATTTTGCAAAGTTGGGGCTGAATGTTTGCAGCATCTCTAATATATATATAATGCACATATACATACACCCCATATGTCTGTGTGCATATACCTAAAATACATATATCATGCTTTATTTATGGGGGCTCCATCAGCAAAAATTAATTTGAAAGGCTTTAATAGACATTACATTAATATACAGCAATTTCCTAAATAGCCTTATAGCTAGACAAATACTTTGCCTAATGCCATTTCATTTTCTGCCAGCTGCATGTGATTTGCTTTTGATCTGGCTCACACTTCGTTATACATTATTAAACAGCCAATCAGCTTGCCCCCGGAGTTAGCAGGGTGCCCCCTGCTTATTTTTTAACAAATTTCCTCTTTTCTTTTCTACCAAAGTGATTAATCATTTGAGCTAACAGCGCTCTGTTTATGATCTGAGTCAGTGACTTCAGACCATCTTAATCTCCTGTTAGGCAGGTTTTAATATGCTGGGAATTTACCTACAAGCTTTTATTTATAGGACAGTACGCTCTCGATTTCATGCAGCAGCACAAACAAAATCTCCAAATAGCACCCAATTTCTGCTTTTAATGTTTTTGATGAACTTTTATGGGAGAGAAAAGAACAACCAAACCATGAAGCAGAAACTGAAAAGGCAGCGTGATAAATGTGTATTTTTTTAGAACTGCCTAGGTTTTTATCCAGTTGTCTGGTGAGAACCTGTTGCCTTCCAATTTCTCTCTGCAGTCAGATCATTTCTGGAACGGGTTATTTTGTACCCTCTGGTTGTCTGCAACAGAGCTTTTAGATGACTCGCTTATTAAAGCACACTCCTCTGGGGCTTCAAAAGTCCTTATTTGCAGCATCCTTATTTGCAGCATGGTTGGCAGAGAAGCAGCTTTGATTTTTCTGTTAATATTACAAATATTTCCAGCTAACTTTAAGATCTATGCTGAAAAGGCTGACCTCTTTTCTGTGTTATAATAGTAGTTCAAAAGACTCTTTTATTAAGCCAAGTGCCTGACCGTTATTGTTTTTTATTGTGCTGTAGTTTTGCACAATATAAAGGGAAATGATTTGAGGGGAAAGATAAAGCACCAAATGGATTTAGTTATCAAAAATGTTATGATATCTTAGCCTGCTGCAGAAATAATCTGAATAGATATTTTTGGAGTTTTTTTTTTCTTTTCTAAGCAAAAATTGTATACCAATACAATGCTGTCCATTGCATGGGTAGTGTCAAGGGCTACAAGCCTGAGATATATCTGCTTAAAAATGACCAAGTGAGGTTATGGTGGAGTCAAAGTCTGACCTGCTTCTTTCCTAGGGATGGAGCAGCTGTGGGCAGGGTACCTGTTCTATGGCCAGGCTATGGATTTCTGCATTTTCAATCTCTCTAGAATTTTTCTTTTATTTCTGATTTACATTACAATAAACTACTGAACCCAAGATTTTCTCTAGAAGGAGAAATAACTGAGGCAACTCAGGCAATAACTCAAACTATGGCACTGGGGAGGGAACAGCAGTAAAGGCAGCATTTGACCTTTCAGGAAGATCTGTGGTCAATTCATGCAGGGAGACAACTCTGAGCCACTCTGGAGAGTGAGGAGACTGTCCCAACAAAGCTCCTTTCATTCCTCTGGGATGTAGATGAGATAGGAAGGCGCCAGGATCCAACTGCCTTCTGCTGCTTGTCACTTCCCCCATGTTGAACTCTTTTGTTTTCTATTTATTTGGACATAGTCATTCTTCACTCTTACTTACTTCACTCTTCATCCTCATTCCAGGCTCTGTAGCAATTCATGACTTCAGCTCCTTCAACTTCCTTCCTTTTCCTAAATCCACACCAAACTTACTGTCTCTGCTCCTGATCAGAGCTGAGCTTTCCCTATGACCTTTATCTCCCTGCAGTCTGGACATCCACGGCTCATTTTGAGACATGCTTGCTTACATTCCTTAGCTGTTCCCAAAGGCTTATGATTAGTGTGGACTATGTGCTTACGTTTTCCAGTTATCTTCCCATATACATTGATAAATGCATGGCTAAATATAATCACACAATGCTATTACTTGTTCCTGCATTGAAAAGTTCTCTATGTACCCATTCACTTTCAAAAAATATCTTTTCATCCTGCCTCAGCTTTAGTTGTCAAAAAAGTTCATCAGTGCATTTCAGGAAATCAACTGAAATCAAAAAGAAGCACCACCAGGGAACAACTCATCCCATTTTCTCTCCCGTGACTACACAGGGAGATGAGGTTGGATTAGATACCCATTTTCAAATAAGTAAATCAAGGTGAGATGAATTCCGTCTCCACTCATCACTTAATATTCACACAGTAGAAAACATTATTTTAAGTGCTCTCGTTTACTTCACATTTCAGTAAATGTGTATAATTTAACATGTTACATTTAGAACAAGGAACTTCTCAGTGACTTTGCTTTACAAATTTAATAGGAATCTATCAACTTGTGTGGAGCTAGCGAGATGAGTAATAAATGTTACAAGAACTGTTTTAGGCATTGCATATTAATAGCTGTGGTAGGATTGACTTGCGGTGCCTTGGTTCTACGATCAGCAACAAGATAATTAGTAAAATTATCCTGCAAATTCATTATCTTGATTCCTTCCACTTGTGCATTTTATTCATTACATATAACAAGGAGCTCAGCCTCCAGACAGATAATCAGAATGTAAGTAAGTGGCAGACACAAAGGGTCTGAACTTTCTTTAAATGTGCTTTGGTAGATGCGACCTTAAATAGTCTCCGTGCTACTGAGGAATTTACTATCACTATGCCAAACAGAAGAAACTCTGTCATTTTGCAGAGGAATGTCATTGTGCATTTTATTGGCAACCTCACACCTTAATTCTTTCTCAGGATAAATGACTTTTAAATGTTTGATAATTCTGGAACATAATGGCTTGTTGCTGGCTTAGTCTAAACTCACCTGCAGAGCTGTGCACGACTCTCCAGCCTCCTTTTCCTGCCACCACCCAAATCTGAAAGCCAACTGAACTGATACTCTTCAATGCATACATCCAAGAATTTTCTGGGGGAAAGTGGGATGCAAGAAAGATGTGGACTGATGCATGCAAGGCCGTTGCTTCACTGTGTGGATACATTGTCAGATACAGGAGGTTAAAAGTCCCCCTTGGTCATCAACTGTGTTGATGGAGTCAGATAGATAACCAGTGTTCTGTTTAGCAAAATATCCCCTCAAACTCTAGGTTAAGTTCCTGATTAGGTGCCTCTTCCTAGGCTCTCGCAAGAGTCAGTTCACATGAACAGGCTGTACCATGATGGTGACTATGGCACGCTAAAAAATACGTCCAGAACTTGGTTGAATGACCTTGCAATCATTGTAATTCAGAAACAGCAATAGGGTGGCAGAGAGACAAGTAGACATGAATTGGAGAGAACAGCTAGAGCAGACAGATGTATAATCAGCTAATTTTTCCTTTTGCCTCTACTGAATTCATCATTTAATTCCCCCTACATTTGCCCTGCAGAGTGCTCCATTTTCATATACTTGCTTATCTCATGATTAGGTAACTCCTATTGGCCCCAAATACTGTGTGGTTTCTAGGATGCAGTCCATAATAATTACTAATCCTATAGCTCATGGCCAAAATACAGTCCCTTCAAGCAGTGAAGCAGACCCAAATACATGTGTGATGGACAAGCTCATGCCTGTACCTGCAGAGTTTGAGGCCACATGCATACAGTACTTAGCTGACATGTTTTTTCCAGTGCCTTTGGACACATTTTTGCTACACAAAGCATATAAGAAGGGACATTGCAAAGCTAAAGTCACAACCCTGAACATCCTCAAAGACATGCAGCCAGAGGTGGGTGATTCGAGAGTACCCAAAGCACAGGGCCGGCTTGCTCCCTCCTCAGCATCACAGGTCCAAGAGATGGCACATAAAGTGGCAGCAAAGCCAAAATCTCTGCTGAGAGCTCCCTCCACCCATCAGTCAAATCTGCATGCTTTCTGCTAGCAAAAGTGACAGCGGGGGAGAGAATGAAAACTCCTGTTTGTTTTGAATCAGAAAAGGGAGGGAGGGAGGAAGGAAAGGAAGGAAGGAAGGGAGGGAAGGAAAGGAAGGAAGGAAGGGAGGGAAGGGAGGAAGGGA
>JAUBOD010000140.1:5515050-5528471 GCA_032353885.1 Nothura maculosa
GAAGGAAGGAAGGAAGGAAGGAAGGAAGGAAGGAAGGAAGGAAGGAAGGGAGGAAGGGAGGAAGGGAGGAAGGGAGGGAGGGAGGGAGGGAGGGAGGGAGGAATTCTGTGAAAGCTTAAATGAAAGGTATATACACCATAAAAACAATATGGATATGGAACATCTTTTACCATCCTTTACAGAAGTGAATGTTTGATGATTTGGGGAATCTGCCTATGTATAATTTATGAATTCCTCATGGCTGTTTTTTACTGTGTAATGTTTTATGTTTCTTGAAATAAGAAGACAGGGAAAAGAAGCTAAGGTCTGTCTATGAAATGGTTGCCAGTCAAAAGCTATCAGCACTTGAACAGATCTTACACAACAAGAACAAATGAGTAAAGGTCATTTTCTTCACTACCTTTCCACAGGTACCTTTCGTTATCCACATTTGGATAGTGGAAAATCCCAAAGAAAAGAACAACAATATCAGAAACTAATCCTACATCTTAACGAAAAGAATCACAGAGCCTAAATGACTCATATGAGGCTCAGAGAGGCTACAGACAAGGGCAGCCTGTTTGAGGGAAAGGCCTGGGGGCAAGTGCAGGGAGCAAGGAGGCTGATGAGCGCAGGAGGAGATGGAGAGAAGTTCAGGCACTGCCACGCATGCCCATCTCCTACCGTTTTGTCTAGAGATAAACACTGCTTGTCTGGCTAAAGTTAAAAACATCTGGCTCTCGGTTTGGAATAACCTTGTAGAACTGGGGGATATGCCAACTCTTGGAAGCTATCACTCGGGAAAATGTCTAGGACACCTACAAGACCAAAGTTGAGTACATGACCTTTTTTTCCTGGGGAAAAAAATATCTTTAAGCCTACTCTGGGGTGTGTATGAAGCTGTTGCAGCTTTCAGCTTCTGCATCTGAGGAAGGGAACAGGCCTTCACTAGCTGCAGTGGCAGCAACTATATTTAGCAGCCTATTCTGCTATTGATGCGTACGTACCTGTTCCTATTGACTATAATGAGAATTATTCTGACAAACCACAAGGAGAATAGGCCTTTTAGGATTCATCTCTTACTAATGAAATGTCTAAGGAAAATTACCCTTTTTTCGTCCATGCTAAATTATTCTAGCTTTTCATTAATACTCATTAAGTTTCTAAGGGTTGGCATTTTTAGCAAAAAATGGTTTTCACTGACAGAAAAAAAGCCACTCAGATAAACGGAGAAACTGTTTACTCAATTTAGTAGGCATAATTTTCTCTTTTGGTGCTCAATTCAACATCAGGATCTGAAGTCAACAAAGGTTGGATCAGGGTCTGCAATTTTTTTAATTAGGTTCTTCTCACTTACACCGGAATATGTTAAAAACTCAGGGTTATAATGAACCATTACGTATGCATACATGCAATGCAAGGAAAATTAATAACATCTTGAATTTATTTGATATTTGTTCAGCATTCACGAGTAAATAACAAATAACTTGATAATATTCATGAAAAAAGTCTGTGTAAAACCCACACAGCTGGAAACAAACTTTTTTACTGCATGAAGCCCACTTTCTCTCCCACCAAGTTATTGTCATTACTCTGAATAACTTTTTTTCCCCAAGGGTAAAGTGACATGTCTGAAATTTCTCTATAAAATTGTATGTTTTTTACCCTAAGTTTGTATGTATGTAAGCCTCTTTCTGTGTGGGCAACTTTAAGTGTAGTCGCCATCCTTGTGAAGAACATATTTGTTTTTAATTAAATTAATGCTCCTGGCAGAGCTCAGAAGCTTTGAGGAACTGTCAGGAAGATGATGGTTTATCACTGTCAGCATTAGACACCGCACAATGGTGGTGTCTGGAGAACCCCGTTGTTTAAGGCACCGTCACTAAAATGTACATGAAACAGGAGGGCCTTTTCCAAGCACCTCTCTTTTGAAGCACACCTGATAGCATTTTACTGCATAATACATTACATCCAAAATAACTCTCAAAATGACACAATGCACCAGACACGGCAAATACCACTTAACATTAATCATAAAGGACAGATGTGATTAGTCAAAACCTGTCCAGTATTCAATCAGAATCTTTTAAACTGTTCTCGTTAATGGCACTTCCAGTCCTTCAGACAAAGACTGCGTAAGGTCTTGTCTTCCCTTCAAAAACTGTTTTTCCTTTTCACATTTTCAAAGGAAAAAAAAAAGCCTGTAATATGTCCCAAGTGCAACCTAATGGCTGAGAACTACAATGGGAAAAGATGTCAAAATATAGAGTAAAAAAAAAAACAAAAAAAAAACAAACAAAAAACCCCTTATGATTTTCCACCACAGTTTTTGCAGTGATTGCTAGCACTGGTGATTTTTGCTAGTGCTGTATTCTCTAGAGTCTTTGAATTTTATATAAGGCAGAGTGTAGCCCAGCATATGGCACAGAAGAGTGAGACCACATCAGCCCTAATAAACTAACAGGCCCAGGGCACATGCCCAAACACAGGTCTGCAGTTGCCCACATCATTAAATTAGCAACACCACTACAGTTTTGACCAGGGCCAACCCTCACAGACAATATCCACGCTTGGCTAGGTGCCACTCCTGACAGACTGGTTGGTTGGAGCCGCTCTGTTTTGGGATTGTAAAAGAGTTTATCCGTATGGACGCAAGCCATGCTCTGTTGCATGGCCTCAGGGCAAGACAGTGGTTATTGGTCTGTTTTATTTATAAGTAGAGCCATTGCAATGGAATATTCTTGAAAGCAGTTTATTTTCCTTTTTAACAGACTCCTCTTTTCTGCCACAATTTCCTCAAAGTGCTTCTGCCAAGAGAAGCTAACTTTTAACTCATATGTTTCTCCTAAATAGGATTAAGTAAAATTAAGGCAAGTGTATTTGCCTCAGCTCATGAGTGAGGAAAGCTGCCTCTCTCAAGGATAAACAGAAAGACCCAAATGAGGTGGGAGAGTCCCCACTGATACTCAGCACCTTATGAAAGTCAGGTATCACACAGAAATCTCTTCCATATGAGTTTGTATCCGATGCAAAACTTTATACAGGGGAAAGAAAAAGATCACCGAGCAAAGCACATGTGTTTTTGGCAGTCAGTTGAGTGTGATATCAACTGCTGAAATCCACAAGTGAATCTTCCTTGATGTCCAGTTTAATCCAGGGAGAAGCCAAAGAACTTTTCAAACATTTTGCGAATTTACACATTGTAGAAGAAGGCATCTGTGAACCTAGGTTTTACCAGAGGATGCTGTCATGTCAAGTCACCTTCTTTTGGTCTGCCTTCTTTTGGGATAAATTTAATCAGAGGGGAAGAAAGTAGAGGGTTTTCTAAAGCTGACAGCTGGAGGCATCAAACCCCATGCTCAGTGTGAGTATCTGCTCTTACCCAAATTTTATTATTCTCTCATTAGGACTGATAGGGCAAAACCTTTCTGGTATTAATATGAATAATTCTGTTGGCCTCAAAGGCACTGTGGTGGGGATACACAAAAAGAGGATCTATCTGGCCCTTTGCCATTAATAACAAGGAATCATGTCTCTGTATTGGAACAAGATGGTGATTGTGCCTCTTTTCCAGCTTTGTGAAAGACTCTAAACAGAGGGAAAAATTAGTAAGTATTTTACTGTATTATTTTTGCATAGCAGAGAGGCTGGATAATTCATTCTGGATTCTCTCTTGCCTTGTCAAAATAACAGGGTGTACACACTCACTACAAAACAGCAATTTTGAAAATTAATTCTACCACATTAGCACGATAGTGTTTCACCAGCTCTTTTATACTTGCCTGCCATTTCCTATGTGGGCAATAAAAAGGATGTCTCATATAGAGCACCCAAATGCAGGGTGATGAGCTAATGGCAATTCACAGATCGCCTGGAGGAGATGTTGGTGATCTGGCAAAGTTACTCTGGGGCCACCTCCAGAAAAGATGTTTTTTCCTTTTTTCTTTTGGTTAAAAGCAAGGAGTCTCCTTTTATCAGAATGGAAACACTGCAATTGCAAGGGATCCGTTCAGACCACCTAATCCAAGCCTCTGTACAAGCAGGGTCACCTGTAGCACGTTGCATAGGATCATATCCAGGCAGATTTTGAATATTTCCAAAGAAGGAAACTCTACAATGTCAAAACATTTTGAAGTTTGTGGCCTTTTGCATGGAGAAATGAAAAAGCAATAAAGGGACAACAGAGAGGTCTTAGGTGTTTCTGTATAGAGGATTAGGCATCCAAAATACACACAAAACAAGTGCCTAATTTAGATGGCTTCCCTTTCCCCCAGTTTCTCCAGATAATCACTGGATAGGAAAGAAAACGCAACATGTTGAGAACTTCATGTCCCATTGCTTTTCTTGGATCACAGGTGGGGATATGAGAATAGGGCCATCTACTCCTTGCATACTCTGTGCTTGTGTATGTTCCCAGGGAAAAAGGGGGACATCACCAGGAGTCCAGTAAAAATGATCACCTACATCAGCTATCAGTGTGCTAGAGATATCTACCTAACAGCAGACGCAGTAAAAAGCCAGGGAAATAACTAGCTTTAATGCCACAATGAGTTAAATGTCTTCGTTATTTTTTCAAAAGTTTTCCATACTTAAAGTTACAGAAAAAGCATCTGCATGCAAACCAGTAAGTCACATTTTGGCCAGAGTGCAGCAGGCAATGCTGAAAGGTCAGGTCTCAGCAAGCCATCTTTGATACTAGTTTCAACACGCAAGGCCATCAAGGCCTGCCTTGTCTGCTTACATGGAGAAAGCCAAACCAGCAAGCTCCAAGATTGGTCCTAATTTTGCTGTAGTGCCACCAGGTACAGTATAGAGTGCACATTCTCACTGAGAAGCTGGGTTATTTCCAGGTGCAGAGCTTGACGAAGCTGGGTAGTGGTACCCAGGCTGCCTAGATGAAAGCTAACCTGGGTAAACCTCTAAAACAGCAATTGTGAGAGAAAGGATATTGTACAAAACAGCTGGAGGCTACAGTTGTAAGAAGGGTAATGTAAATAAGTGAGTATTGGAGGCTGGATTAGAGGGATACTTGAACTATTGCTTAATGTTTCTATTTCTTCATGCTTTGAGTGAAAGAATACACCTTCCACCTCGTGAATATGCTTTTCATTTATTTGAGTACAAAAGACAAAAAGAACAGCATTGAAGAAGCACGAAGAACAGCATATGTCAGCCAAAACAGTGCTTTAATTGCTTTGAAATTTAGGATACTGAAAGCAAAACAGTGCCGTGAAAGCTCTTGTGAAGATCAGGATGAATATGAATGATCTTCCCCTGATACATTTTTAATACGATTCCATATTCTATTACTGTGGGATATTTCTATGTTCTCTGACACCGGCCCAGAGCGGCAGTGCCAGCTCACTGCAGCTCCTTCCAAGTCTCCGCACCTTTTTTCCCCGTTCTCCTTCTGAACCTGCTGTATCCCTTCCAAAACTTCCCCAGCAGTTTCCCCTGGGGATCAGCCACAAAAGCCAATGAGTGTTTCCCCATGGATAGCTCAGGCAGCAGGGCTGGGGTGGCCTTTTCACCCTCCTCTCAAAGGTGCCCAGCAATCTCTTTGCAGCGGGGAGCTGCACTAATCACATGCTCTGCTGGCGCCGAGGCGGCTATTGATCCGCGGCAGGGCGGCAAAGTGGGTTTCGCTCCATCTGCAGGCTTTTCCCTCAGCTCTGGGAAGCAGGAGGAGCACTTGGAGACGTGCTGCTGATTTCCATATTCCTGTTCGGTAATTCCTCCTGTGTCTGACTCCATCGCGAGCTTAACTGAAGTCAGTGGGATCTTACAGTCATTAACATTTACAAGGCAGTGGCTCACAGTTGTTGAACTAACAACATACCTCTAAGAAACTGATTTTTCTCCCCTCTAAGTATTGGCACGTGGTCTGCTGGCTGTGATGCTTATTCGCAGTGACAGCGTGTTTGGTAGGATTTCATGTTTTCGCAGGATTTGCCTTGTGCAGACAGTTTCTAATTTGCCTCTGCTCTTGTTTTAATTCAATCATCTGATGGAGTGCAGCTGATCTCGTGGCACATATGGCTGTTCAGGTTTGAAAAGAAAAAGCTGAATATTTGATGGGCTGATCCTTAATGCTTTCTGCTAAAGAATTAGCAAGGTTGCTAATGAGCCAAGGGATCCCAAGTGGAGAAAGGGAGAAATGCAGAATATAACTTGGTTCTCATTCATTTTTTTTCTATGTTGTTTAAAGAGGGAATGAGCTTTACAACTTCTGACTAGTTTCTTCACACGATAGAGAAGTTTGAGTAAGTTACTCATCAAAGCTACTGCATTTAAAATGTCATGTTTTCAGAAGTGGATGTCCTCCATCCCACATCTCACTTTGCTGAGCTTTTGAAGAAAATGCAGCTCCTCCACACTAGCTGGTCCTGTTTGGTTTTCCTCTCGCTCTTCTTCCATATTCCTCCTGCTCTCCTCTGCTACCAGCTTCCAGGTGTCCCTGCACCCTGCAGCTCTCTGAGCCAAACACCCCTAGTGGCATTCGTCCCTCCAAAAGTCAGTGATCTTTCATGTCAATAACAAGTAAAAAATGGAAAGTGCAAAGATCATTTTCAATAATTAAGAGTTCAGATTGCCCGTGGGGTTTGTTTCAAAAAGCCCACTACATAGTTAGGAAATCACAACCAAGACTGCATGAATAACCAGATCAATCTCAGCTCAATTACCTTACTAACCAAGAGTCACTCACTCCCAATACACTTCCTTGCTCCCTAATTCTGCAGAAAATATAGTCTCTGAATGCCTGAGATATTTGTTTCAACAGTTAACTTAGCTCAGAAGTAGGACCCTTGGTACTCTCATTTTTCTCAGAATAAACACGTATCCCAAATCCCACTAGTCATAACAAAATGCAGAGCACAACATACCAATAAAAGAAAATAAAATTCAGCCAAAATTATGACTCTCATTTAGCAAGCCTGTGTTTTAGCAGAGGAAGTGGATAGACTGAGTAGATTGGCTATGGAGTTGTTTCAAGAATTTAAGTGGCAATTCTTCAGTGCATGGTGGAATTAAGGATGTTTGTGTAGACTTTTATTTTTCACTTTGAAGTGTTCTGTGATATCCTCCACCTACAATGCAAAAACTTACAAGGAATTGGTTTTTATAACTATGGTCAAGTAATGAGGCTTTTCTCTTCATCTGACATCACACGTGTTACTTGGCCTTATTGGGATTATTTACATCAAAAGCTCTCTTTAAGGGTTTCCATAACCACACTGTGTATATATGCATCTGGACAGAAGAATCACTATGAAGCGAAGAAGTTGCTATAAATTCGTGTGTGGGGTTAGTTTAGGTTCAGGATTCTTGCAATGATTATAAACGCAGCAGGAGTCCTTACAATAGCTCCGGTCTCTACAGGGCCACTATCTTGTTAATCAACCTCCTTGAGGTCTCATAGCAGTTCTTGCTTTCCTCGGAAGCTGCAATCTCATGCAGCACGCTCTGCCAATTTACAGAGTCTACAGGGATCTGTTATGTTTGGCAAGAATGCATCAAATAAGGCTAGACTTCAACTGTGACACCCTGCTTGGCACAAAACAGTCCAAAGGTTACAAGTTCTTGTGATGGTTAGTGCATACTGAGATTTAGTAACTTTAAAGCTATGACTAAACTGATTCCGAAGCCCAGGTTCAGATGTTCATCCTAGCCAAGTCCAAGCTGTGATCAGATCTGGGCATGAACTGTTTTTTGCCTCCTCCTATCTGATAGACATCCAGGCGTGCTGGTGGAGTGGGCTGGTAGTACAAGAAGGAAGCAGGAATCGGGGCACACTGTGGAAGTGTCTGTCCCTTGGAGGAGCTGCAGGTTAGTTGAGCAGAGAACGCATTGGTCAGCAAGGAGCCATCTTCCAGGGGAATATATGGATTGCAGCCCCGTTGGCTTTTCAGTGCTCTGTCTTTGCACATCCGTATGGGAATTGTGTATATCCTGTCCTAAAAGGAGATAATCCTTGGCTTTATTATATGTATGGCACTTCCAACAAAACCTGGAAATGACATTCTTTCTACATAATGCTTCTAAAAAGCAGAAAATCAATGTTAAACCTGAATGGATCTGTTCAGCACAAAAGAGGAGCACAGAGAGGATAGAAAAGTGTTGGTGCTAGTAAATTGTCAAGAGATTAGCTATGGTTATTGTTATTGTTACTCTTTTTATTAATTATCAATAGCAACAACTGCTATAGGCACTGATTTGCATTGCTAAAGGACCTAAGAACTGCTTTTGTGCTATATGACAGGTCCTTGACTCAGAAAATTGACTTTTCAAGACGAGAGAGAGCAGATGAATATATCTGTCCTGACTGGGCAATGCAAGGAACCAGTGAGGCAGGAATGTTCAGGAATGAGAGAGAGAGGGTTCAATGCACCTGTGAACCCATCTGTATATATAGTCCTTGTGGAAAAGGAGATCTCAGGATCTCCCGAGGAGAGGGAGGGGATCTCAGGGTAGATATGGAGGTACCTGCAAATGTTCTGTGGCTCTTCCCAGGTACGAGGGGAAGTATGGGAGAAAATAATTCATGTAAAATTTAGCAACAGGGTGTTGGAGTCTTCTCTCCCTAGATGAGAAGTGTGAGCCAAGATGTTAGTCCTTACTGGGTAATTTGAGACCTTAAAAGTGGAGAAAAATAGTCCTATCTGATATGATAGAGAAAGAGATGGCAGTGGTTAGATGCTAAGACAAATGTGATATGGGCAAGATGTTAAGCTAGGAAAATGATTTGTGCAGCAGCATGAATGGAGGTGGGTAACACTGCATTTGTCAAAACCACAGAACAGGATACTGCGGCAATCAAGGTGGGTGATGAGGCGAATTTAGACCAGAATTATATCTGTGTGAATAAAGTGTTTCATTTAGAAAATGCTTCATAAGAAACAGCCAGTGTGATTTAAACGTAACCTTGGACTGAGAGATACAAGAAAAGTTCAGAATAGAATGTGATAGCCAGGTTACACACCTGGAAGATGGATGGATTGGAGGGGTTATTGACAGTGATTGAGTATACTCGGGTAAGGACAAGAGCTGGGGGAGAAAATGATATGATCTCTTCTTGTTATGTTAAGCCTCAGCAGATAGCTAGACACTGATGAGAACTGTAGCTTTCATGTTCTAACTGCACTTAAACTGCCTCCTACCTCCCATCCTACAAGCCTGGTCTTTAGCCTGGTTAGTGCACAGCCTTCAGGTATTGATGCCCAGTCCTTCAGCCTTGCATGACCAAATGTGCTCAAACTGCTGCCTGGCCAGCTTGCCATAGGCAGCACAGGCACAGTGCAGAGAAGGGCCAGCCAAGAGTCATTTTCTCAGATCTCTTTCATGACTTTTTGAATCTTTAGCCAGTCTCTCAGGTCTGAAGACTCCATTTATCACAATGTATTTTATGATCTTCTGAAAAAAAGTTTGCAAAGGGTAACTCAGAAAGTAGGTGGTAATGTTTTTCATGGTTGGCAAGCAAATCTATACCAGCACACCTTTACTGAAACCAGCGTGCTACACTAGACATAGTTAAAGTACAGGTTGGGTTTGGTGTTGTCCAGATGATATACATTCCTATATGCTAGAAAGTTGACCATGGGCATGGGCAAGTTAATCACAACATTTAACAGCACTGAAAACGACCCCCAAAATAACACAGAAATGCAGCACTTGCACTTGCATATGAAGAAGCCAATATTGCCTCGATGCTATACTGCTGAGCTAAATAGATGCTGGGATTTCAGAAGGCCAAGCTCACAAATAGTTCCATATGAAGTAAGGAGTTGGAGGTCAGATATGGGGAATCTGGGCACCTGCTGCCATGTAAGACACAAGGCAGAGTGCTCTGCAGTCCTCAGAGGCAGGGATTATTCTGCCCAGCTCCTCATCTAGGTACTGTGGTAGATTTTTTCTTCTTAAATCGTCTTCTTTGGAAGGAGACAGGATTGCAACTAGCATGATGACCTATGACTTATGCTAAACAAGCAGGAGATCTTGGGAAGATTGCTTGTAATAGATTGTTTTTTTTTTTCTTTGTATCCATAGTGAAAGTGTTTTTCAATACATTCAGAAGGGTTTTATCCATCCAAGTATATGCTGCATGTTTTACTGAGAAGCTATGGGAAATTATTTCTTGAGGAACACACTCAAGGGAAAACAGAGAAAGTAAACAACTGTGTATGCCATTTTGGGGATGTTCCTTACAGTTCCCAGTCCTATAACCAATTCTTCTTCTTGATTAGGGACTCTCAAATGTCCATGCTAAATGCCTCTTAAATGTCCATAGAAGGAACCATTTTCTTCCCCTCCATTTCTTGGCTAATGCTAAGAAAGATGAGTTTTCTCAACTGTGCTTTTAACTATCTTGTATAGAAAAGCGATGAATGAGCTTCACATGATATCATATGCCTAGTGCATCATGAAAATAGAAAAAAAAAGCTCTTGTGATTTATACTCTGTGCTACTAATTTGTAACAAAGCATCATAGAGGAAGGCAAAGAACTGATAAATATGCAGTTGAGTCCTACAAAAGCCTACTTTGTAAATGTTAGCTATGTAAAAGCTCTGCCAGTAATGTCATAAGCAATCCATCATAATCACCCTTCGATAAACTCTTTGTCCAGTTCAAGAAGTAAAAGCTGTATTTAAGGTATTCGTGGAGAAGAGAGAAATGCCTTTAGAAAGAACAGCCTTAATGCACCACTAAGCTCTAAACCAAATATTTATAGGCCTGCAGTTTATAAACAACATAAAATATTTGTATAGTGGATGTCCAAGAGATAGAAGCAAATTCAGTAATAGAGGTTTTACCATTCCAGCTACCTTGTTTGCTACTTTACCCACTGTTATATCAATAACTGAGCTATTGGCTTAGGAAAGAACCCAAAAGAAAATGAGTTAAAATACATGAATATGATGCAGTGTTTGTAAGTTTATCTGCCTCAGAAAATAGACAATATCAAAGCTGATTCAAGCTGAGCTCTCTCTGGATATGTATTAATTTTCACCATGAAAATAAACTAGAAATTACTGGGATAAAAGAAATAATAATGAAATATGGGAATAACTGCAGATTTTGCACATTGTCATTATATAATGGACATAATGGACATAATGACATTACATAATGGATTCTAATTAAATCCAGGTGGAAAATGACCTTCCTAGACCTCCCTTCAAAATTAAGATTTTTGACAGTCATGATTAATGGAAACATGCACTTTGCATGCTTTGTAAACCTGAAACATCGTTGTACATTTCAGTTTATAATTTATCCCATTATCTGCTTCTGCATGCATGAAGGTCAGCTGTACTGGTACAAAGTGGCAACGATATCCAGAAGCTCCAGAAGGTTGTTTTCACAGATTTTCAATTATTTCACATGGGTAAATAATTTTGCCCACTCATTCCTTAGAAAAGTGACAGTCTAAAAGAGTAATATTTTTAACAGCAGTAATTATAATATTCTTCTTCCCTTGCCTTTTTAGAGTAACAAAATAGCACAATAACAGAATTATTTTAAAGGATTCCTACCCGCAATATTTCTTCAATGCAGCTGTTATCTCCTGTTCCACTGTCCTGTAAACAAAATGAGAAAAGAGTTTGTTTGTGTTTTGAAGAGAAATAACAAATAGTACGTTTCAGAAATGGCTGTCATGTGAAATTTATTCAGAACTCAATTACAGCTTCAAGACGAGGCCAAGTCTTTCCAGCATCTGAAAAGTGCCAATATTTAAAATTCCAAATTATTCCCCATCTGGGCCACAAGAAAATGTAATAATTGCAATGTTTATGTACAATCGCGGCATATTTGTATTAAATTCATAGGCTTTTGCTTATGCTACTTTTGCATGTGGTTGATGCTATTTTGAATATACTGGCTGTGAATGAGCACAAGCAAAACACTTAGTGCATGTACACGCATCTGATATATACATTTATTTACATGAAATAAATAACATCTGTGTGCATATCCTTTCTGCAGGGAAGGCTCTGCGGCGATGCTGCCTGTATGTAGCCTGATGAGATATAGGGTAGACGCAGCTGTGATGCTGACGGGAGAGCTGCAGAGATTGTGGCACAGGCTGCAACACGGAACCCGGGCTTGTCAGCGTGGTATTGATGAGAAGGCTGCAATCTCCTAAAACGCTGGCCCCTAAACACATCCACACGGTGTGGGACTGAGTGCATGGAGGAATTCAGCTCTTCTGAATTGTACTGCTTACCTGGAGTGGTTCTGCAATGAGCAAATGAGAGGTTTGGCAGCTGTGTGCTGGGAGCTGCTCTTCCTATATGGCCATCCAGCTGGCACCTTGCCTAATTGCTCAGCTGGGCTATCCCTGAGGACCAGGTCTGAATGCAGAAAAGACAAGGCAGAGGGGGACATCAGCCTGTCATTCTATGCAGCCCCCTCCGTGCCTAGCGTGACCATGGTGCGGGTGGGGATGGAGGCATGGGAAATCTTCAGCTGCCATCTCCAGCAGCTCTCCACAAAGTACAGTTTGCTGCTGCATCAGCAACATTTCTTGGGAAGGGCTTCGGCACACTATACTCCCTGAAGATTTCCCAATGCAAAAGCAGATTTTCTTCCTTTTGCAGAACAGAACTAACTCAGTGGGTGAAGAATGAGGCTGAGGGTCTTGTCACTTGAGAGGTATCCAAAAAAAGGCGACCTCATTAATTGTCCCCAAAGAGGCAGCCATAGGATGAGCAAGCTCCCATTTCAGGTAAAAGCCTAGTGGTTCAGAAGTTCCAGGTGCCCCCCTGGAGAAATATCAGAGCGATTTGATTTTCCAAAGCGTGGAGCACTTGCCATCTGGAAATCAGACTCCTCAAACACATCTCCATCTGGGCACCCATAAAATCTTGAGGCACTTTCAAAACCGAGTACTTTTGTGTCTACAAGATATAAATGAACTCCCCAGATAGCTCGTGCAGGGCCTGCTCCATCGCGCTGTCACTGTCCGTCCCCAGATTGTGCTGCGTTATGGAGGACACCTAAACTTGCAGCCTCATGTAGCTCAACAGGTTTAACCAAGATCAAGACAGCCACACATAGGAAAAGGAATTTATGTTTCATTATTTTCTGTAGCTGTTATTTCATGGCAACTCACAGAACATCATGAATGTTTTACTGTTGACACTTCCACTAAATCTTTGCTGAATATGGCCCTTGATTGTTAAACAAATGAGTTGCATTGACTCTTTTTGGTGCAGCACTGCCAGTTACATGCAGTCATACCACTGATTTCAAAGGGAAAGGAACTGAACCTAGTCTAAAGCCAGTTTGCTTGAGAATTACTCGTATTTGTTGTATTGCTACTAAAGAAAGACTGCAATCCCTTGAAAATAGCCCCATTCAGGTCTCCCCATGGGCCCCAGGATGCTGCACAAGAGCTGCCTTCTCTGCTGGAGTGGAAGGGCAAGCAAAAATGTTGCTGGTG
>JAUBOD010000140.1:5528571-5563677 GCA_032353885.1 Nothura maculosa
CCCCATGGGCCCCAGGATGCTGCACAAGAGCTGCCTTCTCTGCTGGAGTGGAAGGGCAAGCAAAAATGTTGCTGGTGCCAATGAAGTGGACAAGACAGCAAGAAACATGCACACAGCAACAGCACAACAAGCTGTGGACTTTTAAGGATGCAAAAGATTATTTCAGATTAGGTTTATAAACAAGCTCCTGTTTCAAAATTAAATCTCTTTCCTAGACGTGCAACCAAAGAGGTCTGCAAATACTTATCAGCAAGAAGCTGCACTTTCTACTACCATACATCTAAGACTACAGTACATCATATCTTTGAGCGAGGAGTACAACAAACTTGTCATACCTCACTCACTGCACTGCCTTATCACATTGCCTTCCAAAAGACAAAAAAACCCAAAAAACACAGAAACACAAGGCCAAAAATAAGAGATACAAAGAGGAAAACAGTATTTAGAAAGAAAGCTTCTATATTATCCTTTTTGTTGTTTGTCTTTTCAATGCCAAATAAATAAATATATATAGTTTGCTTTCAATCTTGATTTTCTGGTAAATATCCTATATTGCTGTTGATATCCAAATGTCTAGAATAAAAGTGGAAAACTTTCTGTGTGTGGTCTGTATACTGCAAGCACCCTCAATTTCACATGGCCTGGACCATATTATATTTTTTTCATTATATTACTCTGTAACAGTGCAGAGTGTTAAAATGGGATCTAAAGTGTATCTGTAAGATGTGTATGGCCCTTGTTTCTCCAACCCACTACTTTTCTACTTTCATTATATAGAAGGCAACCTCATATATGAACCTTATGAACTTGAATTTAACTTCATGACTGTTTTAATTTAAAAAAAAAGGCAGCCAATAAATGTCTTTTGAAAACTACATCGAAGGAAGAGACCGTATCACCTGTGTGCAACAAATAGCACACAGCACTCCACAAGCTATGTGCATGAGCAGAGCTACCCTTCAAAACTGCATGGTCCCAGTGCTTGCAGCACATCCCTTGTGCAAGGCTTATGTTGGAAATGCTATAGAACAAGCAGTGTAGTCACTGTGCCACCTCAATAGTGTGCATGCTGCAAAACGGTGATGCAATAAACAATGTAATTACCTTTTCTTAAAAAAAAAATACAGGTTTTGAAGTTGCTGTTCCCAGCCAAGCTCTTGAGCCTGGTTCCAACCCTTTACCTCCACGTGCTCTGCCCACTCGCTGCCTTCCCAGGGCAGCCCAGCCTCCAAAGTACCCTGTGCATTTGCCAGCAGGAGCTGCCACTGCGGAGAACGGTGCTGGCTGCTGAAGAAATAGCCGGGAGCACTGTGCTCCCGATGACAGCACGGGGAGCTAATTGCCATGCAAAGCACAGCGGCCTGCGAGCAACGCGGCTCACGAAAGGCTACAACCACAGCTTGAGAAATGGGATGTCGTTTATGAAAAAGCTACATCCGTGCAAATTTTATTTTAGAGCGTTACTTTCTTTTTCCTCCTCCTCCCAGCAGCTTTCATGCAGAGACAGACAAAAATGCCTCTCTGAAAGGAGCTGCCTATTTATGTTTTCCCCTCCTTTCAAGCGTTTGCGTTAAGGAAAACAAGAACAACCTCCTGTGAAACCCCTCTTGTTTCAATGCCGTGCAGGCTTTTGGTGCTGCTACTATTTACACTGTGCTAAGTGTTCTCAGAAACTCCCCAGATGTTACTGTATTTTTTTTCTTTATTATAAACTAAGCATGATGAAATTTGCACTCTCCGCAGCCCTTCCAGTGGCAGCACCAGATGGTTCTGGGGCATCTTAGACTGTCCCAGATCCAGTGTTGCATCATGATGGGCACCGTATTCACGGCTCCCCTGTACTGGGGCTGCTGGGGTTGTCCTTCAGGACTCATGTGCAGATACATAAGAGATATACAAGTGTGCCTATATACACCTATATATGCAGTGCTATATGCACATTACCACTAGCCTCCCTGGTTATAACTTGCTTGATGGTAGTGACGTTCAGAGGTGCATCCATCATTCGTTGCATCATACAGGTATACTTTTCCCTAGTTTTGTTAGGACAGCCAGGGTTTTCCAGCAGGATGTTTCCTGCTCTTTTTATTGTTCATACATGTTCATACATATTGTTCTGCAATGCTGGCTTGTGAAGACTCATTATCCACACCGAAGCTGCCCTTCAGTTTTTTCTCTGAAGAGATTTTGACACCTTCAAGCTGTGGAATAGATGACCACAGAGAGGTGACTTTTTGGTGTGTGTGTGTGGAAACGTAGCCAGGTTGGGTATGTTTTCTTTGTAGAGCACATGCTCAGTAAAGGGTTTTAGACACTCGTAGGTTAGCTTGCTATTGATTTTATTATTCATGCTACATCAAAAACATTCTTCCTGGTATGATTTCATTGAACTTGGAATGACTGGGAGAGCATAGTTGGACTTTGGAGGTAGGAAAAGCTAGGCTGATTAAAAAATAAGACCTGGCCCTGGTTAAAAACTCAGGTTTTTTATTCCTAAAGAGATGCCAATAATTCTTATTCTCAATCAGGGGTCAGATCTCTAGATGTCGTTTTTATTCAGTCAACTACACTCTCATTAAAAAAATATAGCAGTTTAATGTTGCTTTCAAAATGAAATGTTAAAACATGTTCTTCAGTTCAGCTGAGAAATGATGAGTGGATCAAAACACTTTATTCTGATGTCAAATAATGAAAAAAATTAAATAAAATTTAGATTTATAGAATAAAATGCAGCCAAAATCAAGAAGGCATTGAAATAATACTGAAAGTTTCACTTTCTCTCCAAATTTGGTATATTTTAACTTATAAAAATATTTTCTTTAAATGACACTAAAAAAAGATCTGCCAAAATCAATAGATACATGCAGACATTTTCATAACTGGAGCATCCTAAAGACAAAGCACTCGGAATGAAAAAGGCCTGACCAGAATTGAATTTCAAATGATATTTCTCTTTTTTGCTCTCTAACAAGAATGGCATTTCCATCTTGATGGGCAAAGTGAGACCCATCAGTGGTGTTTCAATATACTTTAACAGGGCTGGACCTCGGGGACACATAGTATATACTGTAGAGTATATGCTGAAGTCCCATCCATTCCACTGATCGGCATTAATAATGCTATGAATTTCACAGCCCTTACACAGACAAGACTCCTTGTCCCTCCAGCAAGATGCAAGCAGGCAGGACTGAACTGGTCATGCTTATGCTAAGGAAAGAAAAAATCAAGGGAAAAGCTTTATTTCTGTTACTCCTGATTTTTCAAGGCTTGCTTTTTTTTTCAATCTTAAGGTTCTTTAGTACCAATTTAGAATGTAAGTGGTCATAATCTGTTGATATAGTAGTTTGCTCCCCTGCTCTGCCTTGCTGGAGTAGGAGCTGTTTTGATTTAAACTAGAAGGAATTCCTGCTTTTTCCTTAGACACTGAGACATAAAGAAGGGAGTTGAGGGTGCACGGATGAACTCTACCCAGACTCCGGGTCAGAAAGCCTTGTGCTAATTTAAATTATTAGAGACACATGATTTACAGAGACTGTTAGTAGAATGCTCTCCTTAATATGTCCATTTGCTTTTATGAAATTGAGTCTTTAAATTCATTATAGGGTTTATTTTTCCTACCATGGGATTTTGCAACATTATTCTTGCTTCAAAAGGGAAGAAGGGAAAGTTTTACAGAGATTCTATTTTAGAAAAATAAAATGTTTAAAGAGTAAGTGGTGAAAGGCACCTAGCCTTGCTTCATAATAAAAATATCTGGATGTATTAACTGTGTGTTTCATTGCAACTGGAATGGTCAGATAGACTTGCCCTGTGCACTAGAAAGAGGAAGCCTGGAGGACAGGAGCATGTTTCCTTCCTTGTGAGTGATACTTACTCAGAACAGCTCTGCTCAGCAGCTTACCTGCAATGGGGGAAGGAAAGCTGCCTTCAGTGGCCACAGCCTCTGAGATGGGAGACGGCAGTTTGCAGTGGTGCTTAGACTGCTGTAATCCACATATTGCCAGCCTTAGGTCTGGCCTCAGTCAGAGCTGAGGGTCCAAAGTGTGAGGAAGGATCTTGTCTCTTGTGTCTAGCTGGAGATGAACTTACTGCAGATGTGAAAGCAAAGGAACTCCTGCTGTCCTCATGGTACCTGCTCTGAGCTATGTGTGAGAAAAACCCTGTCTGGGAAAGTGAAGTGATGCTGAAGTGCTGCTGTGCCAATACTGGATGAGATTTAGAAATGCTGGGTCTAGCCAAAGGTTGGGGTAGGATTCATCAAAGGTCCAAAAGGCAAGTATCATCGCAAGAAAAGAAAAAAATCAAGAGAATTAAAGAATCCTTTTCTGAAACCTTCCTGCCCTCTTTAGCTCAAGGGACCATGGAACAATCAATTACCAGAGCTCCATCAGGAATATATCATTTAATAAAAGATACTTGTGAGGCTCAAATGAAACGTTCAGTGGTAAATCAGTGGGGCAATTTTACAGGCTTTACACATTATAGTTATAAAAAGCACACGCACACACACACACACAAAAATTAGTTTGTGATCCAGCGATAACAAGGGGGCTGTAATGAAAAAGAACAGCATTGTTCTATTAATAAAATATAAAATTGTATTGTTATTGGGGAAGATTGATTGTATCAAATCAATACCATGTCACGTCACAGACTATTAACATTTTTCTTCACTAATGACAGCAATAGGGGCTGGTGTTGTTACACTCTCTTGCTACCTGAGAAGTAGAATCCGAGAGCAGTCATTAAAATTGCAACCTGCTGTTTGGCTCCATGTTCAATCTGGGGAGGTACTGAGTAAGTGACCTCAGTCAGACTCCCACCCAAGTCAACAGGAGCTGAAGGCATCTGGGACTCACCAAAAGGCTGGCAACAACCTGCTGAGCTGATTCCACAACTCCCCCTTTCTTTTAAAACTTGAGACGAGCCAGTGGTTTCCTCCAGATATGTCTCCAGCTTTAAATTACGGCACTGTATTACCTTAATGAATGCAGCAAACAAACTAGGTGACTGTTTGTTAGATCTAGTGGTTGGAAAGTTTCCATGATTGACTCTACAGCCTTTTGGTTTTGCAGCAGATAAGGGTTTTTAGCAAACACAAAGGCTTCCCCCCTTGGTAATGCAGACCTTGAACAGCCACCGTGTGAGGATTAGAGAAGAACCTTTCTCCCCATCAGACATCTGCCATGGGGGAGACTACCTACACAGATGTAGGATGACACCTGTACAGATGCCCAATTACTGTCAACTGGAATGAGGCATTTTTAGCAATGTGGGCACTTGTCCACCAAGACCTGGACTGAGGCCAATTGCATGCGTTTAATAGATCACCCGTGTTTGGGAAGAATCCATAACATCTGTAAAGCAGCAACAGTTGGGAAGAGGAGTCTCATGAAACTACAAATCATTCTGTGACAGTTTAATATGAATACACCATCAGCCAGTACAATATTCAATAAATTAAATGGATTATTTTGCCAGGAGATCCTTTAAAAATGTTAATTAACAATAAATCAATAAAAACTATTCAACATGAAAATCAATTACCTCCCTGTTTACATTATTTAACTCCAAACATTTCTGTTTTCTGAGCTTGTAATTAGCAAGCTATAAAAGATGCCATAAATAGGCGCATAATGAGAGGAACTGTTTATAAATGATAATTGGTATTCATTCCTACTGAGCTAAAGGTTATGTGATTACAAACTCTCACGGATAAAGGGTTAAACTTCGTACAGATATGTGGTTTTACAGCACAGAACTCAGAAGAAATCTTTCCCAAAAGGGCCCCTGGTAGAAGAAAGCCCTAAATGAGCGTGTGATACAAAGGGGCACATCAACCAGACACTCCTTAAAGACTATTTATAACCAATTAGAAGTGACTAATGGGGAAAAATCTACCCTTTCAGTGGGGGGAAGCAGCGGAGGCTGTCAAGATGAGTTCAATGTTAATAAAACATCACACAGATGTAAACACAATCTGTTATTCATCAAAAAGAAGGAGAGGAATACTGAAATGCTATTGAAAATAGAGTGACCACTTTGTTCAATAATATGACAGTGAGAAAAATAAAACAAGGGTATATTCTGTCACGATGGGTGAAAAAAAAAAAAGTACTTTACTCCCTACCTCTATCAAAGATTCTGTCCAGAAAAGAAACAGCTCTCGGGAGCCAGCATTGAAATGGGGCAATTCCAGGATCTTGGCATGGCTACGGGAGCCCAAATCACCACCCACCAGCCTGGCTCTCCAGAATGTGTGTTTCTCACTGCAAACTGCTACCAGAGCTGAAAAATCTGCTTCCCCGGGAGAAATAACCTCCCATTAATCCCAATTGCTGAAAAACGCTTTCTCAATTTTAGAGACTGAGACTGTGATCTAGACTTAACAGGTAAAAATCTCTGAGGCCTCAAGCCCAGAGTAAGACTTGGCTTCCTGCCAAAGCCTTTCCTTCATCTGAGAATGCAGCCAACATTGAGATGCAGACATTTGGGGCTTTGACAACATCTCTCCTAAACTGAAAAAAAAACCAAAAACCGAAAAATCTCATTCCCTCATCATACATGTTTTTGTGAGGGCAGTAAGGATCAAGCATCCGTGGCAGAGCAGCTCTCTGCTGGGCACAGCAGTAAGCACCTGACTGTAATGCCAGCAGAGCTAAACCCTGTATTTGCAAAACCAGACAAAAGCCACTTTTTTTTTTCTACCGTACCCTGGCAAAGCTACTGTGCACTTCCTTTCCTTTCTGGATCGTCACTTAAAGTGAGTTAATTTTGGCCTGAGACATATTCCACTGCTTTTTTTAGTCTCCATATTTTTCATAGAGAAATGGAGAATACAGGTCAAGATTGGAGTTACTAGGGGAAAAAAAGTCTGTTATGTGTAAGGAGCAGAGTACGACACGCAGCAGGTGGAGGTTCTCTGCTTGATCTCATCACTAAGATTGCAAAAACATGTTCTAGTCCTGGTGCTTATGACCTGAACACCTATTTGCCCAAGAGGGATATAATTTGTTACTGGAGACCCAAAGCTGTATTATCAAGGATGAAGAATCTTTATATCATTCCCTTGACATCAGCTTAGGTGGAGTCACTTAAAATTCACATAAAAGTTAACAAATAGCTCAGTTCTACAAGCTGCAGCAAAAATCTCAGCAGCACTTCATTGTGCTCTCAGCTTTCCAGAAAGCTGAAAGAAAAATCCTGCCAGATTGTGGTCAGTGACAGATTGATGGAAACAGGCTCACCGCAAAAGCTACTGAAAATAGGACTCTTTGGAGGTTTTGTAGAGTTAATATGACACAAGTGAAATTGCAAATAAAACATCAATGTTGTAATGCCTTAGGGCTCGTACGTCCAAGTTTCTTCTAGTTAAGAATGTACATGAAACATATATAATACAAAAAAAAGTATATATGTATGTTCAATGAAAAAACCTTCTGAAAAAATAGTCTCCTGCCCAAATCAACCAAGCTGGTATCAATGCTTATCAGCTGCAGCCTTAATAAGGAAATCCATACGTGCAGCAAATCCGTGATGTTGCACTGTACACAAATACCTTTTGGTCTGTTGCTGTTTCAAGTAACAGCAAACTACAAAAAGATAATAAAAAGGAAAAAAACCCTTGACTTACCCTTTTTTGTTGTTGTTGTTTTATGCCTCTGAAAGAGTTCCCTTATCCTTCTAGTAGAGTAGCCATTTTCCAGTTCCCTGCTGCTTTCGTAGTTCTCCCATTCAGCAAAAGGCGAATGGAAAATCTCTTATAAAATCCAGAAATATAAAACTGTAGACACTATGACTGTTGGTCATGTTATTTAGTGGCAGTAACCACTTTTCACTGTCACATGAAAGGCTTTCTTTTTAATACAAAAAAAATAGTAGAATAAGTAACTTTATAAGAGCCATAGGGGTCTGACTCTGGTATATGGACTGCCATGGTCTGGCAGGTACCTACAGAGAACTGTTTTCTCAACAGTATTGCTGCAAAAGGAAAAAGGTTTTAAACCATTTATGCACCACTATTCCCACTCATGCAACCTTGAATACAAGAGGAGGAAATAAAAATAAGACACAAACACATAGAGTATGGTTTATTTTTTCTTGGATTGCAAATGAAAACTAGCACCATATCACTGCTTTGCACTACAGGAGCCTGTGGATCTTTTGAGAAAGATTAGGTGATCGTTCTGGTTTGGTTTTCAGTTGGTTTCTAAAACTTTCAGTATTTTTCTTCAAAAAAAAAGTGATTTGGATTTTGGATTTTTATTTAAGTTTATTTTCAAAAGATAAGGGTTTTCTTTCCACTGAAAAGAAGAAAAGAAAGCTATTTAGTCTCTACAGGAAGATGTGCTCAGTGTAGACCCATTTGATTTTAAATGGAAGCTAAATTGGGAGAAAACCTCTAACAGTGCTACAGCTCCCAGAAACATTTCCATTGAGGTCAAGTGCACCAAATCTGCATTTTTTATCAGCAACAGAGACAGATGTCTCTCCCTGTAAAAACTGCAAGGCGTTGTGTCGCCCTGAATTCTTAAAAACATGTAGAGAAAACAAGAGAGTAGTGGGGAAGACTTCGAGCTGAGAAGCCACAAGCTCAGCTTTTGCTTTGTGATCTTGATGAATTTATTTCGGTGGCTTTTATTCATGTTTCAGGGTGTTGAGTCCTATAAACTTGTTAGTGTTTTCTCTGCTGCCTTTCACTGTTTTTTTCCCTGGTGTAACTGAAGGTAATACAGTCCTGGGCCTGTTCCCTTCTACCTCTTTGATCTTGAGGGGGATATCAAGAAAGCCGTTATTTGTTCTCAACACATTCAATCCGTGTGTCTAGCCTTTTACAAATTCTGTTATGCAACTTTGATACGGCCGGGAATAAGTTGTCAGGTACCAAAAGGCAGGGGAGCACAAAGACTTCTCAAAATGTCAGCATCTGAATGGTGTCATCTTTCTGCTTCGCGTTCAAACGCGCCTCACACGGGCTCGCTGAATAGGAGTCATTTGACTGCAGACATCTGAATCTGTATTACAGACACCAACACACTTCTATAAGAACTTTAAATATCTTAGCCGAGCCTCGAGGATCAAAGCTTCCTAGGTAATAAACCTATCGTGAGTTACCCAGGGAGATTTTCAGTACCAGTGACAATAGTAGCTGACTTGCCTCGCATAACAAACTACCCATAGAGCAGAAGGGCTGTGATCAATACGTTAACTAGCAGGAATAAAAATCCTTCCCAAACTCCGGGGTTATGTTAAGGTCTCGTAATTTATTTTATAAGCCATCTATTGCAATTTTAAGATGTACATGCATTGAGCAATGTCTGAAATATATTAAATCCTATCTTTTTTTTTTCAAATTAGAACACTGGAATAATGAGTAGAATTGGCAGCACAAATGCACACAATGCATAAAACACAAAAAGCTCTTGGCTGTTTTTTCATATGCAGCATTAGAAACAGAGAAACACACATTGTCTCACAGCTATCTGCATTAAATGTATTTGTTATGGGTTGGGAATACTCCAAACTATTTGTTTTGGATGAGAGAGGATGCTCCGCTTTTATGATATACGACACCAAATTGTCATCAATTGTCATGCTTGCTTATAGGACTGAATAATATGTAATTGCCAGATTACTATGTTTAGTCTACACTCTGGCTTTCAGACTACATGTATTATACAGATCAAATCCTTCTATCTTTTATTTATTTGCTTGTTTATTAAGGAAACGATGAGATGCTCATTCTGCAGAGCATTAGCTGCCTGGTGAAGGGGAATTTCAGGTACTCACTGCTATTTTCAG
Organism: Nothura maculosa; assembly: GCA_032353885.1. Lineage (NCBI taxonomy): Eukaryota > Metazoa > Chordata > Aves > Tinamiformes > Tinamidae > Nothura > Nothura maculosa. Next base: position 5,538,373 of record JAUBOD010000140.1, read on the forward strand.
AGGAGGGAAAGGCAAAGCTTCTGCTGCGCTCTGACCTTAACCCTTTAGCCATACTGCTATTAAGGGGCATTATGTAATAACATTAGAAAAAAAATGAAGAACACGCAAAGGACTATTTATATTTTAAGGGCTTCCTTCAGCCTTCTGACCTCTTTTTTTTTTTCCCCCAGCCATGCTGGTTTGTTTGCAAAGGCAGCTCTAAGCCCTTAGCAGTCCAGCTAAACACTGGGGTAAGTGAAAGAAGAGGAAGCCCCACAGATGCTCGTGCAGATGCTCATGCACCATTTTCAGCAACAGGTACTTAACGAGGAGAGAGCAGGAAGGGAGAAGTGTGCCCAACTAATGAGCTCTTTGCATCCTCTGATTTCTGCTGGAGAAGCATCTCTATGGAGCGAAGGAACTGCAACATGAATTGCACACAAGGCCGTGAAGTTCTTTGGGGCAGGCTGGACGCATGAGAAGGCAACTCACTGAACTGACAGTGCGCAAAATAAATCCTGGCAAAGAGCTTCCCCCAGCACATTTATATTTTCTATGCAGTTATGCTATAGGCACAGCAGTGTTTATAATATAAAGACAAATTCTTGCGGAAGGGAAATCCCTCAAACTGGTGGTTGAATATTTTTACCTGTTGATCTATGGGGTCCATGCAGGCATAGCAGCCTCTCTGCACAAACCACCTCTGCAGGTCTGTTCCTAAGGCAAGAGCAAGGAGGTATCAGTCACTGCTCATGCACTGGCTGTGTTACTGCAGTATTTAAACTCAAGATACAAGGGCAATAGAGAAATTACACATGCCCCCAAAATAAATACAAAGCTGAACACTTGCTTTGCAAAAGCACGGTACTGGCTCATTCTTCATGCAGAGTATCTGCACCACTAAGCTAAAAAAAAAACTTGAAATAAAACCAAGAAGAATGAGATAAAAGCCAGGCTGAAATTTCCATACTTATCTTGCTGTACTGATAGTCTCGTTGAGGTTCCTGCTTGCATAGCAGCTGCTGAATTGTCACAGTTTTAGAGTCTGGCATATTAAAATAAACTAGCCCCAATTTTGGCACTTTGCAGTTGTGCAGTCACTGCTACAGAAGCGGCTGATGGATCTCTCTAGCAAAGGCAGGAGCTCTGAATCTCTGCCCACTTGCAAGGCAGACCTCTAAGGCTGCACTAGTTGCAGCAGTGGCTGCAACGGGAACATGCCCCCTCTAACCGTTATTTGGGTTTGATTGCAGAGCAGAACTTGATCAACCTTGCCTACAAGAAGGGTGCAACTTTAAGAAGTGGTGTTTCCTCTCATTTGATCAGATGAAAAGGATTAAATGAGAACATCTCAATTTGAAATGTTCTGCAGTAATGAGTAACAAGAATCTAAGTTGTCTCCTAGAAATCAGGATATCAACCATGATCCGCAGTTGAGGATAGCCAATACTATTGGGGTACCAAGGAATGGTGGCCTTCGAGGATATCTTTAGCAGCTCACTGAATAGAAGGCTCCAGTTTGTGCCTCCAAAATACCTCAAGCCCACTGCTGCAAGTTAGTCAAAGTTTTGTGTCTGCCCATTGAATATACGGATAGACGTCGGAGTGTTACAAAATGTTCCCACAAAAATTTTCACCTCTAAATGTTTGCCCACAAAATATGAAAGAGCAAAAATGTAAGAAAAGTATTGGTGGCTGACTAGAAGAAATTCCTTCAGAAGTCAAAATGATTATTAAAATTGGGACCTCATGTTCCAGATGATCACCTACCACCTTGTACATGGGAAAATCAATGTCAGAATCTGTAGAATTAGATGTAAGGAACTTTTTTTTCTTATATGCTGCTAGCTGTTTTATTATCAGCTGGACTTCTCCCAAGGAGTTGAGAATGGCTTTAGAAAGGAGAATGAAAATAAGATCAAACATTCCTACCTTATATCACAAGGAACAAAGCAAAACAGTAGGTCGTCTTGCTTTACATGCTCCCACGAACAGCTAACTGAGCTACTGCAGCACTGCGTCAGCAAGGTAAATTAAACCTTTACCTTATTTCAGTTTTCAGGTCAGATTTCAATATTACTGTGGAAATCTGTTGCAGGAAGAGTGGAAGTGGGAATGCAGGTGAAATTGCAGTTTGTGCCCAATATGGATATAATCTCTAACATGTGATATAAAAGCAATATGCCTTCGAAGACAAACTATAAAAATGCAATTATTGGAGCAGTGTGTAATTTACCAAAATATTATGACTTTTTTTCAGAGATAGTCTGTTTTTCAGTATTTGCATAGCTTTGACTCTAGTCTATAGGCAGGTATAAGCAGGAAGAAGACAAGACAGCAAGTGATTATTTACTGGTTCAGGAGAGGATGGGCTTGAAGTTTGAAATATTAGCATTCCTATTTCATCCTCATCATTTTGAAAGAGGAAAGAGGTGAAATAAAACAGAAATTTTTTAAGTCATGGAGAGTCCTAATTCTTGACATTAATGCCATAAATTCCTCCTCTTTACTCTTTCAACTTACAGCTTGTCTCCTGATATGTCCAGGTCAGCTGCACTCAATTCACATTTACTTTACTGAGGCGATGAAGGTTACACACCTCAATTTTTTTTTCCATTTCTAAGAGAAATGAATCCAAACTGAGCTAATTTGTATACAGCTGCAGGCAATATAAACATGACTCGTTAGAATTCTTTATATAGTATAAGCCTTTGTACTCCATACTTCATGGAAGTTAATAAGTAGGTGTCAAACTCTGAATTAAAATTCCCAGAAGAGGACACAGCACAAAGGACAATAAAAATGATTTTTAAATAATCATAGGGATAAATAGCATCCACTTCTGACAAATGTAAGTGCTGGCATAAAATGTTATTAGGCTACAGAGATTTTCTTTTGTTCAGGAAGTATGTTTTATTCTCTAGCAGTGTCATTCATCATCCTAATGAGCCCTCAAAATGTAAATTAAATAGCAAAGACTGATTCATTCAAAAACATCTTTGTGCTATGTGTTAAACCATTTTTCTACTTTTATCCTTATATATTGGTTCATTCTTTCATGGAAAATAACCCCTCAGCCCTTGTATACTTTAATGGCCAAGTTCAAGCAAAGCATATTTTCAGTAAACAGTATTTATTCATGGATGCTCTGGTACAGTAATTCAAAAAAAAATCTCATTTAAAAATGTTGTGCCCCTTAAATTATATTTGATCCAGAAAATCTCAGAAACCTGTGCATGCATGTAGTTTTTGTTTTATTCAGCGTCACTTAGTCCACAGAAACCCTCAATGGAAAAGGATTAGTGAAAAATTCAAGTAGCTTTAATTTTCCAAACTGAATGCATTAACAACTAAGCAAACATCAGATTTTTTAGTAATGGTAGGAAAAGAGAATCCAGGGTCATGAGCCAAATTAGTTTGGATTTCTTGTTATCTGTTGATAAGGACATTACTTATTCTTACCAGAGGTACAGAGGAGAGGTTTCATACTTGACCTGAATTTATGCATGGGCACACACACAACAACAAGAGCGACAAGGAAGAGGATTTCTTTGGTGCCAATCCAAACAAAAATATAACAGGAATGGAAAAAAAAAAAACCACCAAAAAACAGCAAAAGCCTGTCTGGGTTTGGTATGATTAGCCTTCAGCTATCTTGTTCTCCACATTTTTCCTTCTCTTTCCCGTTCTCTAATGCCTCCGTAAATCATCCTCAGCTTATTTTGCGTGTATACATGTTTGTGTACGCATAATGAAAAAATTAATAGAGAAAGCAAAGTTTGCCTGATGACAAGAAAGCTGCTATTAAGCTGCACATGGAAGATTTAAAAGCCACAATCTTCAGAATAAATTACCATAAAATTTAAGCATTCAGTGACATTATGCTTTTATGAGGTCAAAATGTTGGAGAGAGACACTAGGGGTTAGAATGAAACCACCCAGCTGTGAAAGAGGTAAGTACACGTGGGGCATCGTGCTGCCAGTGAAACACAAAGCGGCCCTGGACCACCACGTCTTTTATTGCCAGCCCAGAAAGAGAAGAGTGATGCATCGGGGTAATTGAGTTAGGAGGAGGAGTTAACCTAAAGGCAGGGTTAAGTGTTACAACTTTTGGCTAGAATATCGTGATGGCAGGTGACCTTTTGGAGGGCTTCTCCTAAAAAAGTTAAACTGGTGATTTATGGAATTTCAGTGACGGCTCCACACGGCAACGGTTAAAGAGACCATTTATGTAATTAGGTTAAACTCCACTGAGCACAAGGATGGGAAAAAAACAGCTTTGTACTATGAAATATTATCACTTAAGAAAATTAAGCACCATGAACCTTAGATGAGAGAGCTTAATAAACCATCTATCATTTATTTTTGAGTGCTGATTCAGAAATCAGACTGGCATTCACAACTACGGTGACTGAGGAATATAAATGTGTATGGTATCATAGTTTAGATACAAAGACAGTAATTTAAATTTCCGAACAGAATCTCTGCCCTCAGAATAATCTGCTGAAGCTCGAGATATGCTTGAAGATACTATAGATGTACTCTACTCATAGGAAAGAGTCCTATGGGGGCAAAAGCTATGAGACTTTATGCTTTGCATGATCAGTCTTTAAATACAGAGGAGCTATTAGATGAAAGATCTACTGTTTACATACAACATTCTTTATCCTTAGATACACTATCTGCATTTTGACTAATTAGCCCCCTTTTCATCAACACAGATATACTCCAGTAGCTATTATTAGCTCCTAATTTTACATTAAAGTTGAAGCACAGATCCTATATATTGCTGCAAGTGAGGAGTTCTCAAGCTAGTTACCCAAAAACAGAGCACAGAAAAGGAATGAAGACTCCAGAACGCCGCCCATTATAACTCAGGCCACCCAAGAAGTCAGGAAAAGAGAAAGTATGCAATGGAAACTCTTTATTCTACCTCTCCTTTTCCTTTTCTAACAACCAAGAAAACAGAGAGATTATGCATTTCATCATGGTGTTCAAAGAATGCTATAAATTCACTATTGAAAAGCTCGGCCACAAAATCACAATTTTATTTGCATACTTAGCAACAAACAGGGGAAGGCATGAGCTTTTTATTTTTATCTTTTTTTTTAAATAAAAAGGAGGAAAAAATCACAACAAAGGAAAAGATAATGAGATTGATCTGCCCTTGAGTCTTCCTGGCTTTTGTCAGCATATGTAAAGTCTCAATGCATCCTGTTGTAGAGGGAGGGCCTACCTGAAGCTTAGCCCTTGGTGGCACGGAGAAGTTGCAATCTCTGCTGTTCCTTGGCATCTGCAGCCAATTAAAACATACCTCAAAATAAAAGTTTTTGCCTTGGACTCTGGTATGGTCCTGACAGATGGTGGAATACTTTGGTACCTACCTTATACCTCCAGCAATGAGGTACAACGTGGGAAACTGGATGCTGATGTTAAAATTGTTGTCCATTGCTAATTCAGGCACTAAGAAAATCACAGCTCATGACTATGAAATAGCCTCCATGTCCAGGCTATGCACTGCTCAGACTAGTCAGAGGAATGAACAGTGGGCAATGGCCTCAGTTATACTCAGGTGACAGCTGCCACCACCACATTTTGGACCATCCAGCATCTAGGTGTAATGTGATGGCATCCCATTTTCCATAGTGAACCACAGACCGGCAGCAGCCATGAAACGCTGGAGCTGAGGAACCGTGCCTCACACTGCAGGAGGCTGTGCCGTGTTTCACAGCCTTCATCAATTGTGCCAAATTACACTGGAGCACAAAATCTGCAGTGATTTTGTCAGATTAACCAATATTTGTTGATGACTCCCCCACAACCTCTGTCAACATTGGTTCAGCTCCAGTTGCTTTGCAGGGTGTTTAGGGGGCGGCTGATCAATGACTAACAAAGGACTTTTACCAAGGGACACTGCAGCAGGGTTGACAATCATAGGATCACTACAAGCTCCAGCAGCGCTCGGAGATGAGCAGTGACAGGCGCAGACAGACCTTTTTAAGGATGTGACAGGACAGGAGGCTGATGGCATGCTGCCTGCGAGGGGGCCACATCCTTCTGGGATTCAATTCTCTGACAATGATGACAATGTTGACAACAATAATGATGGAAGTATAAAAGATCAAAATTTGAAGGAAGGAGGAGAATTAAGCTCATCTATGTAAAGTATCTCCCTGGAGCATCTTGTTCCTTGGCTGGTTTCATTTGCTGCTGCTTGCTACTTGGGAGTTCTTTCTTGAGTCGGCCTCTGATGCCATTAGCTACAGCTCCTCCATTCACTTGAGGGTTTTATAGGTTGCACAGGCTCAAAAATGACCAGTAGAGAGAGAAGTGGGAGGAAAGGAGAGGGAGTGAGAGGGAAAAAAATCTTTATATAATGTGTCATAGTAGTTCCTGCTATACTAAAAGTTACAAACCTTGGAACGTACTTCTAGAGCTCAAGGAAGGAGTGAGAAGCAAAAATCAACAAGCATGGGTAACGTGAATACTGAAGAAGCAGGAGAAGTGTTTTCAAAAGAGCAGCAGGTTGCAAAAGAATATTTGCAAGAGGATGTGTCTAACTCATTTTTTCCTACTACATTTCTTCCTGGACTTGAAGTTTCAGAATCAAAATGATCACTCAGAAGATAAAAATAGAGGTTCTGCTTCAAATAATCTGTATGTTGTTAATTCAGCCACAAATGCTACCTGAATAACCTCCTCCTTGAAAAAAAAATTTAACAACTTCTATCTATACATGCCATTTTGCTATATCCAGTCTGTTGCTGTTAAGAATTTTTAAATAAGCTGAGTAATAGTACAGTTACATACATGCATGCCAATGCTCATTATAAGAAACTGTAAACATGTATTTAGACCTTCTTAGTTCAGCCAAAATATATGTTGCATTGTTTGAGAAACCATATATAAACACTTAGGAAAACATCAAATTACAGTACACATATATATTGAGAGAATGAAATTAAAATTGTCATTAAGATTGCCATCACTAAAATTATGCTATTCCATTACTTGTGAATGCATCATTTTCAACAACTAATTTAGTCTTAAGTGGAGAATTAGCACGTAAAAGACAAGAAGCAGATTTTGTGCCAAAACATTTTGTCACTGAAAAAGATACAGAGCACACCACATGCATGGAGAGGAGCATAACATGCCACAGAACTAGCTGGACTGGTGGCTGGTCCACATCTGTTGGCTTCTTCTGAGTTTACTTTTAATATGGGCAAAGAAACAAAGGAGGCTGTTGTCCAATCTCGGTGGGCTCCATAGCATTGACAAATTCCCTGGAGATATTTAAGTAAGGAAAAGGGATGACCTTGCAGGTCATTTTAGCAGAGATGCCCCATTGTGTGTGGTGGCACAGACAAAAGCCCAGAGATGTGGTGTCCTTGACAAAGCCAGGCATCCAGCTGGATTGGGGAAGAGGCTGGCGATGACTGGAGGAACAGACTTATGAGAGGCCTTGAAGAGGAAAACAAGAAATTCCAATTTGACATGGTAGACAAGAAACAGGATGGTGTAACCAATGGGGAAGGTGATCCTATTGAGAGATTTTGCAACGACAGAATGAGAAGACCTTATCAAAGACCCAGAGATGAGACAGTAAGCCAAGGAAGACACAGTGCTAGACATGCTTGGTGAAAGCAAACTCATTGAAAAGCCTAGGAGAATCAGGAACTGGGCTCATGCTCAGGTGTGCAGGATGAGTTGTGAAGAATTCTACTGGTGCTGGTGTACCTCCAGCTGAAGTACATAGGAAACCTCTGACTTTCCCTGTCTGCTTTCCATTCATTCACTGACAGATCACCCAGGTTTTTGCAAACTAGCTACAAGATTTAATAGAAAGCATAGTTTTGTCACAGAGCCGTTAGCACAGAAAGTCATTAATAACTCAGCTCCTGTTGAGTTGCAGGTCATTCATTGAGTAATTTCACTTTCTCTCCGGCAAGGCAACACAAGTGGCAGAATCTGGTCCTTTTTAACATAACACTGCTGAAAGCTGAGGCGTTTCTAATGTTGGCTGTGACCCAGTCTTACAGTCATGCTCATATGTTCGTGCATTTCATTAAATGTTATACATAAAATCACTTAGTATACTTGACTGCTTTAAAGACCTTGACAAAGAGTTAGATAAATTACGGTTTGTTTTCCCTATAAACAAGAGCCATAGGGTTACTTTAATGTACACACATGTATATTAAATTCATATATATTCAAGTAAAAGCAATTGTTTTTACAAATAGAGTTATGTGACCCTCATACCAAATATTTCACATTAAAAACAGTCAAGAGAATAAACCAAATGGTATCAAATAGCCCATTGTCAGACGCTTATGAAAAACAATCTGAACATGGGCTTTGAAAAATACAGTCAGCATTTTTAATAAAATTATGTGTTAGCTGAAAGAGAACATTCTTCTACAGCACACATAGTCAGGTCCTCTGGAATTCATGACCAGTCAAAGCCTTTAATGAAAGCTGAACACATTAGTCAGAATAACCTAATCTCTCTGTCTTTGAAGATAAACTCAGCTTTTCTTGCTCATTCCCACATCCAGTGAAATGCAGAGGCACTAGGAGTGTCATCATCATGTAAGACACTTGCTATTAAATCTATTCTCGATACAAGACTGACCTGAGGTATGTTTCAGAAATCTTTCTCTTTGTCTGCTCTAATCCATCAGAATCCTTTCAGCTAAGACTACGGCATTTATACATCAAAACTGTATTTTTTAAGTAAAGCTGTCACTTTAAAGGCATGCATCTTTTCAGGAAAATGTCAGGGATGTTATACTTGGGTGTCCTTCTGCCCAAGAGGCCAATGGAGCCTGAACAATGAAGCAAACAAGACAGCTAATCAATAGCAGTCACAGCACTATTTTTTATCCTCCAACATCTTCATTTTCAACTCGGTACACATCATTACAATAGGAAAACAGGACAGTCAATCTCCATTAGGTTCAAACACTGCATGAAAGAATTAATTTGACTGCCATAAAAATGATGATACAACTGCATGCCCTTAAACCTTTAAAATTTATTCTAAATTTAAAAAAAAAAAAAACCCTCATGGATAGGCAGATTGCCTTGATATGAAGGCAGTGGCATATTGGCTCTTTTTTTCCTGTTGGCACAATGCATTTCTTGCTATGATGATTTCTCTAAGCACTGGAATACATCCTGTAAAATTCTGTAAGGCTTTGATATAAAGCAATTTCACAAGTACCTGTGTAACTAATCAGATTGAAGGTTCATGATGCCAATTTCTCAGAAGTATGTCAGTGATACTCAGTTGCATTCCTAGCTCTAAAAAATATCCTTTAAATTTGGGATTTTCAAAGGAGCCAAGGGATTTAGTTGTCCAGAAGCCATTCAAATACAAGTGATGGGTACCAAACTCCCTTTGGCTATTTTGACAAATCCATTTCAAGTAACTAATCATTTTCACATTTAATTTGAGTTCAAAGGAGTCAAAGTTACTATTCTTTCCCTCGTCCGCACTGACTGCTTTTTAGTATCTTGCACTGAACACTGACCTTATGTCATTCACACATGTATGCATATATGCATATGAATACACACAAAAACATACACACAAGATCACTGAAATGGGACAGCATATGGCAGGATGTCTTGCTGGCTCTTCAAATGCATATGGTTGCACTTTCCACAGAGGGAATGTGGTATGAATGAAAAATATACAGAGACTTCTAATACCCCATGGATATGGCTATTAACTTCCCATATTTAATATAGGATGCACATATCACAAACTTGTCCACCATAAATTTACAGCATCTGCCATGCTAAACTGTGTGGGAAACACTATTCATACAGCCAGCACAGTAAATAATATTATGTCCAGGACTATTCTGAAGTAAAGCTAAGTAGTCTTTATAGTTTCTAATTATGATGTGATTCTGCTTGATCAGGCATGCTGATTTTAACTGAATCTGAAGGAAATAGTTACACATACAAATACTCATAGTGTGCTAAAAAATCAGGCAATTTTGAATGCGTGGTGAGTAGAATGTTATTTTCTTGCAGTGGTAAGCAGTCAACACCAACCTATACACGACTCTGCAGATCAGGAGGCAGTCTAGATCTGCAACATATATGATACTTCTAGTGGTGCCTTATTTAAAAATTTAAGAAAAAAAATCAACATTTCTAATTATCATATTACAGACACATGATTTAGGCCAATAAGACAGAAATTTTTAGTGCTTTGGAAGAGTAGCATGTCAGGAAACATCTCTCAAAAAAACAAGTTTAGTTCAATTTGGAGAGTAAAGTCCCACCATCTAGTAGTCATTCTGAACATTTTAAATTGTATTTTCTCTATATTTCTCTGTATTGTCCTCTACTGACAAATTTTAAGCTTATTTTTCTACGTGGCAGGAAAGTATCTATAGATTAGCCTCATGCTTGAGTGTCCTGTTGATAGCTCCAGGACACAACAATGACTGTCTCTATGTTCTTCAAGATTAAAGAAAGTTATTTGCTTCCAGATCTTGCTTCTGTCAGGCCCTCTTCCACTTTTATTATCTACTGTCATAGTTACTCCAAATATTTTGAGAGAGTAAAACTTTTCGAATGTAATGCAAACCTAAAAAAAAAAACCTAAAAAAAATGTTCAAAGACCTGAAGTTTGTGATTAACCTTTGGCCTAAAAGAAGATTATGGAATGACTAACCTTAAAACCATGCACATATTTTGGTTCTCTGCTGGAACAGAACTTTCACTTTTCTTTCCTATTTTTTCAAACAAATTCTGAAAATGCAATTTAGCTCTCTTGAAGAAAAGTGATTCCGTGGTTTACATAGATGTAATGAAGCTCTGGAGTTCCTTTTTCTCTGCAGAGAATTAATTTTTTGGCAGGTCTTAAGAATAAGGAAATGTAGATAATGATGTCTGGATGCTGTTAATGGTTATCAAGGGATGCAGCTAGAAATGGAAGTAAAAGAAACTTTAGAAAATGCCTTTTCTTATATGAGACAGATTTGCTGAACATATCGGCACCAGGAAATGGGAAAGGAGAGGCTCTTGGAGAGGATCGTATTCACAGAACCCCTATACTTTACTAAAGATTGCCTATTAACAGATACTCAGAGTTGGCTTTTCACCCCGTCTTGTTCATATCCAAAGCATCTACGAGGCCATTGAGCTTTTCTTGCTTTTAACAGAAGTCTTTGAGAAGACCACGCTTCCATCAGAAAACAACAAACATATGTCACTGGTGCTTGCTCGGAGCAGATTGTGCCTCTGTAGCAGAGATGCCAATGCAAGCCAGGAGAAACCTGCTAATGGTAAGGACTGAAGGAAGTGACAGCTGAAGGCATGACAACCACGTCAGAACAGCTACTATCGGGGTCTTTTTTTTTTTTTTTGTGCCATTTGCTGAATAATTTTCAAGATTTAAGCTTAGCTGTGACTTAATTAATACTAAAGGAGTAGAAATTCTAAATATGAGCACATAACATTCCATAGAGAAAGTAGACTGGCAAAAGTAACCTTTCCAACATTTAAAACTAAAGACTTGCATTTTGACGACTTCTAATTTTTCTTCAGGTCTCAAATATTCATTATCGGAAAGCTCGAGATTCCCTTGAATCTTTTCTGAGATAGATTGACAGAACCTCTGTGCTGCTTTACACAACCGCTTTACATAAACATGCAGGAACAAGCACACCCTGTATATGTGTTTCCGATTTATATTCCACCTTGACACACAGACAAGAAGCAATGGGCAGTGTTCAGTAAGTGCTTAGGGTATAAAAAAAGCAGCAAAGTTGATGCATAGTTTGAGTTTTTCACCTCTCCCTGATGTGCTGTTACTTTGTCCTTGCAAAACACCAGTATGACTGCCCTGTGCCTTGGAGCCATGGGACCTGGGAGCGACTGGGGATCCAAGGGACCTGTGGTGCCACCTGGGCACTTCTCATTTCCTGCTGGACCTTCCCATTCCAGGAGATCTCTGCCCTTATTGATAGACCAGCTCAGGACTGCCTGTCTTCTATGTTTCAATATAGTGGGCTATTCTCAGCATAGCACAACCTACAAAATAAATTGATCTCAGCCATACTCTGCCCCTGTATGTCCAACTGTTTCTGTGAGATCCCTGAAACTAGAAAATCCATGTTGCCCTCAGGAGCTCCTTGAATCTTATCTTTCTTATGCAGTGTTTCTATATTCAAACTCCCACGGACAAGATAAGAGACAGAAAATTTTCTTCCATATGTGTACATAACTCCTGTTAATATTTGCAGGAGTTCATCTGTTTATTGGTTAAAGAACATAACCTTTTTTGTACCTTCCATTTTCTTTCAGGCCACTCATCTCTCCCATTCTTGGATCAAAATAATTGGAAGCAGTGCAGGAGTTAGAAGCATCTTAGCTGTGGCACAAAGAGGATGTCAACAGTATCAGTATAAAAAATTACTTGTTATGCTGTTTCAAATGCAGAGATAGTAGGAAAAAGAACACACACTGGTGTGCTATGCATCATTTAAAACCAGACATACTCTTCTGCCAAGATCCTTGTCACTGACAGTGTTAGATGTGTGTTTTTCCCTTTTACTCTTTACAGGGTTTAAACTTTTTTTTTATTTTTGCTTATGGCTTTTTTTTGAAACAAAGAAACAAAGGTCACTTACTTAGCTACAGATAAATAAAAATTCACAAGCATCCCCAGCAAAATCAATAAAGGTACTAAAAAATCTAAGTTGATAATAAATTTTTGTTCCCCCATCACACAGCTCTGGAATGTCAGTATTTACTGGAACCACTGTAATATCAGATATTTCAGAAGAGTATTGATTTTGCCACTGAAGTGTGACTAAAGGGATAAATAAACTGCTCTTGGGGTCAATCGATCCATTTATCTTTGCTGTTATTTTATAAAAAGTCAAAGCAGCATAAACTTTGATAAATAAATGTTATCATGAAAGAAATACTGTCGATATGAAGATTTTGAGAGCAGTGTGAAAATAGCTAGTCAGCCAGCACTGCACACAAAATCAGGATTATATTTATGCTGCTTTGAGTACTAGCAATGAGGACAAAATACGACTTTTCACCAGTGATGCACAATACGGAGTGTACGTGATTTAGGATGAGTGTTACAGTAAAGCAGAATATGCCACAAGACAGGAATTATCCACATGAAGGGAAAGAAAATGAGGAAAGCGCCTCTATTTTTCTATTTACAATTAATCTGTTGTACTAGTTGTACTAGCAGACTCTCCTATTTTAAAAATAAAACATTTGGTAACAGCTGAGGCATTTAAGTTGACGAGGTTAGTAATGAGAATGCTCTGAAATGACTTTACGTAGCTTTAATTGTGAGCAAGATAATAGCTACTTCAAGAAGTCACAATGATCTTAAAAAGATTAGAGTGCAAAAGTCATGCAGAGCCTGCCACAATGTGATTATGATGTAAATTTAAGATGGTAAGAGAATATTATCACAAATATGAGGTTTGTATAAGACACAAGAAAGTGCTGTCAGCTGCAAGTCTAATTTGCAAAGATATATATGTAAATGTAAAATCGGACATAAGGTTAAGATAAATGACACAGAGAAAGTGTATAACAGCTTTTGGTATGATACCTGGATAAGAGGTGGCTATTGACCATGTTATTTGAAGTATCTACAAACTTGACACCTAAGCCCATGGCTAGTCATCTCTGCTCTACTTATAGCCAAAGGAAAGAAGCAGATGATCTGAAAGCAGTTCTTACTATTCCAACGTAGGCGCCTCCAAAAAGCTGAGTGAATCATCCTTGAAGGTGCCTATTTCGGTCTTTGGGATGTAAAAAGAGGCTAGGCTGCACTTGAGACAGCCAACCTCTGAACATGGAAAATGAGAGCAAATTAATGCTATGCCACAAAACACAAACCTCAAGGAAGACAAATAGCTTTAAGCAGTTTGAAATGGTTGCACGAGTTTGAACGAAGACATCACTGACTGTCTGCAATGCTTCTCTACTTTCCTCTTTTTTTTGAAAATCTGGGTTAAATCTCAGCAGTCTTCTCAGAAGCCAATGGGAGAGCTGCTTAAGACATTACCACCCTTTTGGCCATTGGAAATGGACAGGGTTGCTCAGAGCAATCAGGATGTTGATTTTACCTCAGATGGCATACTAAAACCCGAATGACAGGGCCCTGCTCTCCCGAAGAGTGAGAATTCAGAGAATTACTCCTTATCTGAGGTACTGCAGCCATGGTGGAGAAGCTGGAAAACAGGGAACAAGACGAATGGGGAGAAGCTTGGTAGTAATTTTGTGACAATTTCACTATGAACAGCTGCAAAAGTTTACAGTGAAATGCAAAGGTGATTTCTTTCTTGAGAATGAAAGAAGTGAGATATGAAGAAAAAGAAAAGGATAGGTACCAAAAGCTGTTGTAATGTAAAAAGTAAGCAAATTTCCTTTTTGTTTGGTGTGCTAACTTTTTTTTGCATTAGAAGTACACTGACACAGCTCAGGATCTTGCTCTTTAATGTCTGGGAAACAAACTCCTGACAGTTGATACCTCTTAAGGGACCAGTGTATCCTGGTTCTTGGGATATAATCTCTGCAGCCTCCCTCGGTCCCCTTCAGCTCTGTTACCTAAGGTCAAAAAAAGACAGCCCTTACAACCCTATAGACTTTTTTATCTATACCACAGACAAGTAAACAGAGGAAATGAGAATGGTGACATCCAGTTTCCTCTGGTGACATTACAGCTCTACAGGTCCAACTAGCAATTTAGATGGCCATCCAAAGAAAAAGCCATCAGAGAAATACCACGTGCCTCAAAGAGCTGAGACACATGACAACTCTGTATTTTATTCCTGGCTTCGAAACAAGTCCCAAATTAATATATTAGTCCCAAATTAATGGGGAGACTTTAATCACGATATACTCTTAAAGAAAGGCAAAGAGTTTTTCTGCTGCTCTCAGGAGCTACTGGTCTTTGCAATTGAGTGATAAAAGTCATTAGAGTGCCTGCAATTTTCTCTCAAGGATGATGAGCAGAGTATTGTGCCACATGTGGGTATTCTGCAACATCACAGCTACACATGGGCTCCAACACATGAATTCAGCTAGAGAACTCAGGAGGGGAATGTGATAGTCTATATTTCAGTTTCAATGAGGATCCTCGAGCTTTAGGACAGATCTCAAGGACTCATCTCGAACCATCTTAGCGAAATGTGCTTCAACAAAACTAATCAAGTGTCCAAATCTGGTCACCTGCATTATCTTCAGCTTGCTAAATCAACTAAGGTCTCATAGCCAGATGCTAAAGAAACCTACCTACAGGCAAGACTTATGTATTCACCTTGTTTAAAGACTAACAAAGACAAACTTAATATCAGTTGGAAACACCTACCAGTACTCTGTTTCATTTACGGCCATAAGAAAGCAAAGGAAACAGAAATACTGTGCACAGCATATGTGTGTTTTACTGTCTGTCCTGCCAGTAACAGCTGCCAAACGGACATCTATTTGCTTCAGCAAACCATTAATTTTCTGAGAGTAACTGGAAACAAACACTTGAGCCATAGCATTTCCCGTGTTCTAGCAACAACATTCATGTATCCTATACTGATTTTTTTAGATATTGTGGTCTATATTCCTCTAGTAGAAATTTAGTTCTTTATCCAAAGTTTCTGCTGCCCATTTGTACATGTAGCACATGATAGCTTTCCTTTGGCCTGGGATATTGCCTTTAGCTGACAAACCGGACAACCATACAACTCTTTTCCTGCTCTAATACCTGTCTATGAAGATAAAATATATCTTTGGGAAATATAGCAATTCAGCCACATCTCTGAAAAGGTGGCAAAAACAGCGCAGTCCTATAGCAGCTATATGAGGTATGACTTCACTGCCTTGCTTTGATATAAACCTGGCTTAACACCAACAGATTGTCAAATGCTTGTCATCAAAAAGTTTTCAAGACGTGGTATACACCACGTATGTGCCCTGGCACAACAGCAGAGAGACAGCAGGGTAAGAGCCCAGGTAGGTGTCAGTGAGAGCTCCCACTCCACACGATGAGCAATGAACTTCCCTTTCCAGGAAAATAAACAGCAAGATCCTGCTGGTTCCAAAAGAAAGAAGAGCAGGAAGAGTGCAGCTGTTTCTTACAGGTTGTTTTCACGTATGTTATCCCCATTATGTATCTATGTCATTTTACAAATCAGTTGAATTCATTCACAATTTCTGATTTACAAGCTGAGCTGCTCTGTTATTTCTAGGAAGGTATACCACTACTCAAATAAGACTTTCTGTTTCGTTTTGTATTTTTTAAATCTCTATAAGTAGCAATTATTCTTACTTACCTTTCTATTTGCTGGTAACTATGTTAAGGACTGCAATAAACAAATTGAATAATTAAGTCATCCACTTTCCTACACTTTAAGCAGTGTACTATTTAAGAGTTGAAGGTACTTAAATCTCAGCCCTCAAACCATGCCCTTGGGTTCAGTTGTTTCGAATTCATCTGAAAAGATGAATATTTTAGGCATATGTATAAATGCCTGAAGGATCAAGGCTTAAAACAGGCCATCTTTATTGCAAAGGTGAGCAATAATCATAATTACTGTGTTTGGCATTCTATCATGTGTTACAATATATCATCTATTCACCACTGGAAAATAAGCACAGTTAAATATTTTTATTCTTTTGATTTGATAAATGAATTTGCTCCATACATTTGCTTTATACAGTGAAAGAATATTAAAGCAGGTCTGGTTAACATCATGTTTGAAAGCCTAAGGGAATTGTTCTCTGGGAGGTTTCACTCCTCTCGTTATTAAAGTATCACGAAAGCTGAAATCAACACACAGTTCAGTCAAGTTAAATGCATTTCTAATGAACAAATGGACTTACTTAAATACATAAATTAAAAAACAGAAATTCGTGGATCTTTCCTTTTAGTGCTTTTTGTCTGACCATGTTACTATCAATCCCTGTTATAGCATCATCATTGTCATCATCATCATCATCTATGTTATCAGTTTCATTTCTTACATCCCAAATAATATAAAAGCATTTAATTATGAAGCCTGCTGAATAAACTATATTATTTGACCAAATAATACAAAAGTAGGCCATCAAGGATTTGGCCTTGGTTACAAGCAGAACAGCACAAAATAGAATTTTGCTCTTGGGCACACAGACCTCAAAACCATGGCATGTGTTTGAGCTGTTTAAGCAGGATGAATTCTGTTCTTAGATCCACTCTACTTGGCACTCAGCAATAGGGTTTATCTGGCTCTTTCCCTTTGATATGGTTGGTGCTGTTTTTTCTTTTTGTTAGCACTAACATAAAGGCTGCTTAACTTTTTCATAACACCTCAAGAAACTGAAGAGCTTTTCATTGCTCCTAGCCATTCAGATAAACTTGCCCCTTCCCCTCCAAAGAATCATGGTATCAGCACAAATTCCAGATAAAATTTAACTGTTATTGATTCGGCTTCCTGGATGAAAAGGCACATTAAAGTAGGAGCAGATGTTACTCCATTTACTGACAACTTGTGTTTAAAATGGGAATATTCAGAGCACTATTGCCTCTTGGTCTCAAGCTGAATCTGGGAATTTGCTAATGCATCTTTAAAGCCCAGTGAATTTCGGTGCCATGACTTACAAGGATTACCACGAACCTTTGAGGACATAAACACAACATGAACATGCCTTGTACACAAGCATTTGGGAACACACACACTACAGATTATGACTGACCAAACCACAGTTTAATATTTCAGGGAAAGGATAAAAAGAGAAGAGAAGCGTCATCAGCATCAACTCCTTCCTCCAAACCAAAACAGTCCACCAGAAAACCAATATAAAAAATAATTTTCTTCTGGAGACAAGCAGTATACAAGAAATATAGCAAGAAATCAATCATCAAGAGCCTGTTTCCTTCAGCAGGAACTGGAGTCTCTTACACCTGTGATTTATCCCTCCCTTCTTGCTAAAGGGGAATATCTTTCTCTTGCGGAATGTCACGCATAGGTGGCAAAGCCTCCTTTAGGTTGAGACATCTGCACTCACATCATCGTGATTCACGTGACAGTCACTGGAGAGAAACATGCACGGGGAGTGTGTGACTCATCTGGCCTATTTTAGATGTCTGCCTTAAGTGAACTGAGATGAAGAAGTCCCTATTTCTTTCCTTTGACAGTAAGGGGAGTCTAGACAATTAGCTCAGATGCCAATGTTTAAAATATACATCTGATCAGACGAATCCCATCTTTACAACCATGGTAGAAAGGAGGCTATGGATTGGTTCTTCATGTAGGAAGATTAGAAACATCACAATGTTAAGAAAATCCAGCTCAAGCACCATGTAGGACAAAGCCACTTACGGACACTGGCCATGTGTAATATTGAAATTCAAAAAAAAAAAAAAAAAATCTAAGTGAAATTACAAGGCACTCACAGATTAATTAGGCATTGCAAAAAAGTGTAGCTAGAAAAGTTGCCACGATGTATATGAAATTATTAAAATATCTTTTTGAAGTGGTTTTGATAGCTCTTAGATGGGAGAGGGAAGTATATTGTGAATGCTATGTGAGTGAGCATTGCAAGCACAGGATGTTAGAAGAGGCTATAGAAGCATAAGCAGTTTGGTTTGGCCAACTAATAAGAAGCACCTATATTTAAAACTGAAGGACTTCAGTCTCTTTATCTGTCTTTCCTGGAACCTTAATGGACTTTTTGCAGAGTCCATGCTGTCTCCTCATTCAGATCCCCTGATCTGGGGCTACATCTGCCTTCAGGCTGCAACGGGCTGCAGGTGCCTGCATGCAACCTGACAAGCTGGGCTATCATGACACGAGAAACCAGCTCTTTTCCAGCTGCAATTCCTCTAAGTTTTCTGGCCTGCGTAGAAGATGGGCACAGAAGACAAGAAATTCAGTGAACCTTATTGATGAACATAAATCTCCCACACAATTTACATTAGCTAAGCAGATCCCACCAAAGTGGTATTTTGCTTGTTTATTTTCATGGAAGCAGAATTATGTTCAAAGCACACCCTTCTCCATGAACAGTAGAAATGACAGTTCATGAACTATTCATTAACCAGGTCAGCTGAACACACTTCCCTTTGACTGCATGCAAGTCAATTTGAGTTAACTGGATAATAACCATATCTTAACCTTGTTTGTTGGCCTGAGATTTTATTCAGTCTAGTATTCACTTAGGAATAACGCATAATAAACAATGACGCTTAGAAATATCCAAGTCTTCACTTAGTATCCTAACATAATACAGAAAGTCACAGATGTTTTGGTTTATTTTATATTACAAGTAATTCTTAAGAACTTTCAAAATGAATGGCAATTGCCCAGCTTCAGTTGTAGATGTATACAAACTTCCACTCATAATTTATAGTGATGTTATAAGAAGTTACACACACACACAAAAAAAGAGGAAAATTTATTTAACTTCATTTTCATAAATTTTATGTGCAATTAATTTTGCAGTCTTAAATTGGTGTATTTTCCCTACTTTTTCCCCCCAATTTGATAAATTGATCTAATTAATCTGGATTGATTTGTACATTTGCAAACTGGGATTCCTTCTTGCTTTGTCTGATGCATTCTTTCTCCTTTACCTCTTTAAGGTCTTTGGCCTCTTTCCTTCCTTTCTCCTGCTCCTTTCTCTTCCCTGCTCTCTTTAGCACTTTTATTTCATCTTCCAATGCCCCTGAAGCAGGTTTTCAGGTAACTGTAACTTTCTCTTGTTAAAATTGCTGAATCAGGTGATTGTCAGGAAATTTTGATTTAGCTTTTCCACATACTATGGAACAAGCAGAATTACTTAGTGACACTGTAGTTGAAATGCCAAAAAGAGCTTATTTATGCCTCTAGAAACCATGATTCCTTAATTCAAATAATGTTGTACTGTGTTTTTATAATGCAGTCTATCTTCGGTAATGACAGTTATACAGTTTTGAATAATAATAGACATTTTTTAAAGACTATACTAATCTCTTATCTTCCCATTTGTTATTTCCTTGTCTTGTCTGTTAGTATAATATAATAGTCATGCATTATGGACATAAAAGGCTCTATTCCATCATGAGATGTGCACTTTGGATAGATTATCCCTACCAAATGTTACCAAATAAATTAAACAGCACAAACATGTCAAAAGCCATAAATCTCTATGACCCCTTTCAAATACTTTTAAAAATATGAATCACTTGGGTGGAGTATTGACCATGCCCACAGATGGAGAGCCCATTCAGGTCAAGGTGGGTTGAGAGTCTGGGGACAATGCCCTGGGAATTCAATAGGGGCCAGTTTTGACACAGTTGCCATCTGTCTTCCTTCCTTCATATATCACCTACATCTTGAAGAACATTTTGACTCTGAGGGGGCGGCAAATGGACATGTGCTAAATCAACGGGGCCCAGATGCACCCATGCTAATAGAAGGTGTCAGGAGGGCAGAGCAGAGCTCTCCAAGCTGCTCCACCTAGGACAGTGCAAGTCCAAGTGTGAGAGTCTTATTTCTGAGAAAGTTTGGACAATGATCCAGATCTCAAGTCGCTGATGGGAAGAATCCCATGGGTTTTGATGGTATTTGTGACCTGACAAGTTGTGATTTTGCAACTGGAGTTCAAGGGGCTGGTGTAGACCCCTATAGCACAGGCATGTCTCTACTCTCTATCAATACAGTTTTCAGTTTGATATCTGCATCTTTGCAGGATCCTTGGTCATTACTACAACCTTCTGTGCTTAGATCAAAACTCTCCCATCACACATAGTCTACATGAGACCCAGAAGTGAATCTCTGTACAAAATACCGGACTCCTCACTGACAAGTGGAGGTCCTCATGGGCCAACTGCATTAAATACCCCAATGGGGCCATGATGCCGCTGGCCTATGTGCATCTCTCCCTGCCTACAGCACCTTCCATAACGTAACCCCTGCCAACATCTCACTCAATATGCTCTTTCCTACCTGCCTAAAGTGCTTCAATAATCACATTGTGCTGCACAGCACAGTCCTAACTCTCTGTAGCTGTTTCCAGTCCTCCAGACCTTGTTTCTTTATTGTATCACAGCTAATTAATTTTATATTACAAACCATCCGCCTCTGAAAGATCTGTTGAGGTTCGGCTTAAACGCAGAATTTCAGCCCCCTTCACACGTCCTTGAGAAAGATGATTTTATAGCCCTGATGTCAGATGTTTCAGGCACTAATTGTGCTATTTTTTGACTCAGGTAAGTGAATTTGCAACAGCATCCCTCATCCCTGTTCTGCCAGTATCTCTGATAAACTCTCATGTGCTTGGATTTTATTTTCTCTCTTGCTTTTATTGGAATATGTGCGAACAAACTCATTACTGTGAGGTGCACAAACCAGAAAAAAATATTCCTAAGTTTAAATGTAGTCAGATAATGATTCTCTGAGCATATCTTAAATATATTCTTGTCAGCATGAAAAAATGTATGAATATATGTAAGTTAACAAAGTGTAACAGACCAAAACAAAGTGCAATAACTCGTTATATTAGAATATATATAATCAACTAACACACCTGAATGATCTAAGAAGACCCTTGTATTATAAAAAGGAAAATAAACAAACTATTAGCAATCCACTAATGGAAATCTTACCTATCACATAGTTTTCCACAAAGCCCTTCTTCAGCACAGCCACAGGGACTTTGATTTCTCCCTGAAGTCTGCATGTCATTTCTCCTAAGGGTGCAAAAATTGCTAAGCTCCTGCACATACTTCAACCTTCTCACTGCTGTATACTCCAACATTACTAAAATCATGTGCTCCCACCACCATCAGCATTCCTTTGTCTCCTGCCTTGGGAAGAATTCACACCCCAACACCACAAAAATGCTACTTTGGTTTGTAGTGGGATTTAGGTGTCACACAGCTGCTGCTCAATGACAAAAACCAAATCATATTGAAGCTACTCCAGCTCCTTCCTGTCCTGCTTCTAGATGTGTGCCATGCCTCAGAGGTTGGCATGAAGATGTGGCTGCATCCACATCTACGAGGCTCAGTGCTGACCATCCTGCTCCAAACAAGCCTGTGTGCTTGGCAAATGCATCCTTCCAGCCAGCACCTCTGCTGGGAGGATACTCTGCAAGAGTGCATCACCATCAAGAAACAGAGTTCCAGCGGTTTGAAGAGTCATCCTTCAAAAGCATAAAGCCCCAGTGGGACATTCTTAGGGTCAGCCCTCAGGGAACAAGTGGGAGCTGGCAGGTGTTGCCAGAGTCTAATACAGATAACATGCACTTGAAAACCTGCCAGACCACGGAGTGGAAAATGGGTATTCCATTTGCTAGGTGAGTGCAAAAGTGGCTCATTTGATCTATCTCCAGCACCGTTGGGCTGCTGCTGGAGATGCAGCAAATGAGCCATTTGGCTCTACTTTGCCTTGTGAGAAAGGACTAGCCTAAGTCAAGAGTAACTCAAAGGCTGGAATATGGAGTACCAATATCTACCTCTTCATAGCCCTCACTTAGGGGTTGAGATTTTGGCAAGGGGAGAGCAGCTGTAAAATACAGCCACTTGCAGCATTTCCAACCAGCTGGTTTTCCTAGGCCTTTTACACCCCGTCTTCAGTCATCTGTCTGACGCAGGTTTCTCCATGTAGTCTGCCACCTAGATGGAACAGATTTCTATTAACTTGAAAGGCCGCACTATAAAGTATCACTTATTAGAAATGTAAAGCTTAACATATATAAAAAAGCTATGTTCTTCCTATTAGTGAGGAGTAAACTTCGATTAGTGAAAGTGATTGGTCTATAAAATTTAACTTGCCATTTATTAACTTAACAACCTAACAACCTGGCATTATTAAATACTCAGGGTGGAAACTACTATGACCCGTGGAAAAGTATTTGCCTGCAAAAGTTCAGATCAATATTTCTACATTTAGCTAAAATTTTAGGTATTATGCCAAAAACAGTTCATAAATGTCACTTCATAATTTGCATTAGCAGAAATTATTAGGACGGAGTCACACCCCTTGCTACCCACAACAAATACTATATTAGTTATTTCAGCAGGTCTTCCAACTTACAGTTTTATGTAAAGAATACAGTAGGTAACTTTTTTGTTCTAACAACTCACAGTCTGACTTTATAAGGTACTGTTCAAGCAGACAAAAGTATATAAATGTCTGAACTTTAAACTTATAGGAACTAAAGGGACTAATAACAAAACTCCACTCAGAAGCAGAATATCTAGATATATAACAGAATGGATCTAACAACACAACAGCCTGAAAATACAAATTTGACTGACCTCTAAAATATGAAAGGCCATTCTCTATAAGTGCTTTTAAAAATTTATTACTTCTTAAAACAGTACTTTCCAAGAAAAATACTCCTCATAAGATTTTAATATGCATTCATGTGTCCTATTTGAACTACTTTCTTCAATTATGCTCAGCTGACAGACAGTTTTCTGTCTCTAATCCAGGCCTACAACGTGGGGCACTAAAGTTTTCAAGTTATATAATGGAGCTACATCTGAACTTCAGGCTTCACGCAGCACGGTGAGCACACCTTAATGTTTTAATTGGCCACAATATCAGAGAGAGTCAGCAGCAAAATCTGTATCCCACAGTTTATGGCTGTCATTGCATGGATTTTGATTTAGGACAAGCACCAGCACTGCAATTAGTGATCAAGCAGTGGTATTGACACTCAGGCATGGGCACTCTTCTGGAGCAACTCCAGCCCATGATAAAAACAAGCCGAAGGTGACAACCCTGTGCCTGTTTAGACCTCTCCCCACAACCCATTCACACTAACCCACAACTTGCCTCTTCATCATCCACCCACAGTCTGAAGCACCAGCCACCACCTCCAGGCAGGAGTTAGTGTTTAGCTAGAGACAGCAGGAGAGAAGATAACCAGGGAAACCTTTGGAAGGTTATGTTCATTACAGCTGATGTTGGGCACAGGGTCATAAACATGCTTTCATGGAGACCCACAGATAGGAGGGATGGTAGCCACAACTGCTAGCAATAGCACATTCCCCATCATTTAACACTCCTAATGGGACAGTGCCCTCGTATTTCTCAGGACACTGTTACTTTTCCTAAAGAGGATTAACAACCTTTGTTGTTATTCCCTGCATAGATTTTTCATGAGCTAACATCCCCACATCAGATACTATATTAGCAATAATAAGAATAAATGGCAAACAGTATAGTTCCTTGCTTGACAAGGGTGCTGCATTATCCCACCACACAGAAAGTACAAAGAAATTTCTGTATTTTAT
Organism: Nothura maculosa; assembly: GCA_032353885.1. Taxonomy (NCBI): domain Eukaryota; kingdom Metazoa; phylum Chordata; class Aves; order Tinamiformes; family Tinamidae; genus Nothura; species Nothura maculosa. The sequence continues at coordinate 5,562,620 of JAUBOD010000140.1, forward strand.
TTATTGTTTTGGCTATTACATAAAAATATTACAGAAATAAAAACTCTGAAGAACTAGTATGGTATGGTATTGCTCTAGTCATAATGTGCTAGTACACAATCAATTCTTATAAAAGCTTTTCTCTTTCAGAGTAGTTTAGTTGTCCAAAGGGAATAAATAATTTACTGCTAGTTCAATCCAGCACTTCTCTCCTATTATTTTTACAAATTTATTCTACTTTGCATTTACCACATAAAGGGTTCTTTGTTTACATTTTGATCATTTGAAAAATTTTTCTTCTTTAAATGTATATAGGATACCATCAGTCAAATGAGTCCACAAAGCTGATGTTGATGGCTTGGCAAAAGTTGAGGTTTATATTTTATTTTTTATATTTCCAAAGTCAATGTAGGCTACCTGGACATATTTCATGTAAATTTTCAAGATTTCTGTGTTTTTCAGATGAGAATTTTATATTATGTTGTGACATGAGCATTTATTCTCAATAAAACAGCATCCCATTAATGGCTTCATGCCCTTATTCAATTCTATAATGTATTCAGGTCTTCTGCACAGGCAATGTCACTGCATGTCTATTCATTAAGGTTTGAAATGTCCTTTACATATTTATTATTCATTATGTAACAAAAACATTCAGAGATGCCTGGAATTTCTTTTTTTTCCCCCTCTTTTTTTTTTCCACAATACTCCACTTTGACTGTAATTTCACTGGTAGCTCTGCAGCTGACACTGAAATTGGGCTCACATGTGCTAAGGAAGGTGGGCTGGTTTAGGGGATGGGACATAAAAGATGGAGATGTCAGTGACTTCTGTGTCTTGTTAGAAATAACCCATTATATTCAGAAAATCCTCAGAGAAAGGTCAACACTTGCCTGCCCTGTTTGAGTCTGGATGGCATTGTGGGGGTCAGCAGAGATTGTCTGTGCTGCACCTCCCCAGTAGTCACACAGAAAAGATGACCTTCCTCCATCTTGACAACGCATCTCCAGCACCTTCCATAAGACCAGCTTTCCCGGAGGATCAATCTTAAAACCTTGAGTATCTTCTTTTCATAGGAC
>JAUBOD010000140.1:5580680-5603243 GCA_032353885.1 Nothura maculosa
TTAGAAGGAATCAAAATTACTTAGGGCAAATGTAATAAAGCCTTGTGGTACTATATTAATATAATACAGCATGGTGGTGATGACATGACATGAAATATATCTGACCTGTGCTGCCTTCAATTGTTCCACAAGAAAAATATTACATGTAGCAACATAGCACCTGAAACTGAGACTACGTTATTATTATGGTTCAATTTACTACAACTCACCAGTCAAACTTACATCTACCAGACAGCTCCGGTTTCAGGACTTTCATTCATTCATTCATGCAAAGAAAAGATGTGCTAGCCCAAAGAACAGTTGAAGAAGCTAACCAGGGTTCTGATTTTGGGTGCCCTTTCTGGCCATATCCCATTGGACACTACCTTGTCCCTCCCTACTCTACCCTACCTCACCCTGTCCACGTTAGAATTACAAGAAAGTGAATGTTTTTGAGTTCTTCTCAGAGAATATTCCATGTCATGCTATGCTTTCTGGGCATGCAGTAGGTTGGGCTGCTTCTAAACCATAAATATGTCTCTTACATAACTAATTAATCAGCTAAAAAGTCAAAGAAAGCTTCTATTTTTAGTGTTATATTGCTAGTCATGCTTCTTCAGTGTTATTTTTGGTTTTAAATAAAGAGACTTCATTCTGCAATTCTTTCTCATCAATGTGTGGGACTCTGCCAATTCAAGCAACATTCTGTATGAAGAGCACTGATTAATGATGCAAGATTCCAGGCAAGCTTTATTGTCTCAGTTTTGCTACTACAACCACTTTCAAAGTTTCTGAAAAAATGATTTAAGGTATTCATATATTATTCCTAAAGTATTTTTCAAGCTCTAGCTCTTTCAACTAAAAAAGTAATGAACCAATCAAAGATTTCTCAAGACAATAATTTTTATGAGAAAATCTCCATTTTTCATTCAGAGATGATCATTCTAATGCCCCACTGGTGGAGCAGGGTGCTCACAGTGCAGGAGGAGGATCATAATACGAAGCTAAGTATGGAACAAACAGTGAAGTGCTGCTGCCTTGCTCCAGCCGTGGAACATGAATGGCTGTAACTCCAGGATCTTCTGGTTTCACACCAGAAATAACAGAGTGCCTGGAGGGAGCACAAGCTGGATGCTGCTGGCAGGGATGAGAGCATTCCCTCTCCCAGATACATCTGTATCAGAGATACATGAACAAATGCAGACAAAACCAACATGATGTTCAGGCAATGTCTACTCATTAATAATTACATGTATTTCGGTGTCACAAATAAAGCACGTTTTTTAAGACTGGTTTAGATTCTGCTTCAGGATGTAGACAAAATTTTGAATAGTCTCTTTCTACAGAGTATTGGCAGGAAAGGTATTGAAACCTTTCTTGCTGCTGTAAAGGCATCTCAGATTGAATGTGCATCTGTACCATTCCCAGATGATTATTTACTGCATGACTTCTGTTTTTATTAAATAGTATCATATGCAACCATCCAAACAGAATTTACTTATATGTAAGACTGGATTTAGATACAGGAGATTAAGTACTCTGGACAAAAAGAACAATAGGATGATGATGGTGACAAAGAATAGTCCCCTTAAAGGGCAAAATAATTGTTTGCAGTCACAGTGCAGCACTTAAAAAGCAGGGCCTTACCAAAGATAGCTTGCAGTTTTAAAAGGATCAAATAGCTCATGTTAGGTTAAGAGTGGCTTTCATACAAAGCAAGATATAAGAGGCAACGGATTGTGCTGTCTGTCTGCCAAGATTTATTGAAGATAAAGACAGCACGTTAAATCATTTTCAGGGGAAATCCACCTCAGGATCTGGGAAGTTCTTGCTGTGTCTGATGTGTTTTTTACATCAGAGGCACAAGAGATGTGCCCATCTTTGAAGAAGAGAGCAGCCTGTACAATACTGAGGAAGGCAAACAGCAGGGCACTATGATAGCTGTGTCAAAACCAGAATTTTCCTGCTAATACTAATCCCATCTGGCAGGCCGGGCATGTATGCCCTATCATGGTGTCATAACCAGCAGAGGCTGCAGCTCAAAGACTATCATGCCAGGCAATATGCAGTTTTGCAATTAGTTTTATGGGAAAACCCAATGATCAAAAATTCTCTGTCTTCTCTCTAATAGTTGTTATTCTTTTCCCAAAGAAACTGGAGACAAATACCACTTTCAGCCTCTGTTAAATTCTTAAGAAGAAGTGAATAAACTCCACAGAGTGCAATGAAAATGTTTTAAAAATGCAAATAAGGAGTGATATACAGCAGAGAAGAATGGGAAAGCTTTTTCACAAGGAACATCAACTCCATTATTTGAATATAATCCCAATACATTTATAATAAACCCATTCTCTTGAACAATTCCTCTTCTTTTGGAATGACCCTTTATAAATGGCTATACATCACACTACTACTATTTCATAGTTTACTTCTCTATATGTTTAACTTAATTGTATTAGTGGAACACATTTTAAATGGATATACTTTCCACAAAAGCAGGACAATAATAAAAATCCAGTAAAGTGAGAAAAGCCTGGCATATCTGCCCTAATCTTGACAAATTTAAATCTGCTTAACCCAAGTCCTTTTTTTCAAAATGCACACAATTAAAAAGCTTTTTAATTCTGTGATTAAGGAGAAAATTAGTTCTTCAAAGCTAATGTATATGACATTGTTGCTTCAGTAAAACCGAACAGAGCCAAGATGACTGCATGCTACATTTCTCCAGTGGGGTAAAAGTGATGTCAAGAAATAAGAAAAAATACCGTCATCACGTTCATTTAGTGGATAAAACATGAAGTGAGCAGCAGAGGAGATAAGCACCCTGGAGGCTGTTTGGTTTGTCACAATATACAAACACACTAATCCCTGACAGTCCTTCTTGGTAAAGAGCTTTTTTTTCTTCTCTCTGCTAATGCAGAGCAAAGCTGCGGTGATAGCTGCTTACTAATGCATTAGACTTAACAGCGTAAACAAGAAGACAGTAATTCATAAAACACTAAACTTGAAAGACGTAACAGACGTGAAGTTAATTTGATTTACAGCATAATCAGCAACAGAGTTCTTTTGCTTTCCCTTCGAATCTAAATCTGAGCTCAGCAAATCAAGTACCTCACAACCCGAGAACTTCTACTAATTTGGCTTATGTGGACAAAAGAATAGCTGAATTGGACCCTGACCTTCATGCTCTTTAGGGGAACCAGTAATTTTACCTTGCAACTTGTCTGCATTATGCTGCCATTATCACCGCCTTCATTTAATGCAAGAACATTTTCAACACACAAGGTGCTTCCCAAACGAAAAGCGGATGCTACCTGGATTCAAGTCTTGAAGAATGCAGACACAAAGACAAACAAGAGGCAAGGTAGCAGGGGATCCAACTCAAACAACCACTTAAACACAACTTCCCAATCCAGGCTTTTTTTCTCTCCACTGCTCCCACCTACACCTCTGCAGAGGTCAAATCCAGTCCTCACAAGTGTAGAAATCACTCGTGGTGACTATGCTTCTCCCCAAGGAGAGGAGCTTGGAGTGATCTCCAAGCACTGACTGGTTTGCACAAAGCACAGCTAGGAAAGGACTGCTGGTTTTGTTGCTTCCTCTTTTTAAAATCTGACCCCCTCCATTTCTTATGGCCTAAAGTTTTGTTTTTAAGATGCTCAGAGCATCTTCTAGAAACTGTTTCATCTTTACTTCTTGGGATTTATATTCCTGAAACTGACGAAGGAAGAGAGAACTTTCTAGGCTCAAAAAGACCTTTATTATTTTAATCATTGTTTAATCACAGCACAGTTACAATAAAAGCCCAAACAGGACCCGAGGCAGCTCTCTGCTCCATCTCTTCAGGAATCTAGGCGCAATCACTAGTTAGATCACGAAATCAAGGCCCAAGGTTGACAAGACAAGTTTCTTGGGGATGTCTATGTAGGTGCCAAAAGGGGACCAATGGGAAGAGTGAAAGCACAAGAGTGTTGAAGTTCTAAAGCAGATGCTGTGGGGCTGTTGAGGCAGTCAGGAGCAGCAGCAAGCCCAGGCTGAAAACAGGGTTGGCTGGTGGGGACAAGATGCTTTGATGGACCTTGATTGGGATCCAGATAGAGGAAAGGCTTGGGTGGGGGGAAAGGAGACCTGCCACTAGAGAAAAGAAGACATCTGAAAATCGTTGACAGTGATAGGACATGTGACAAGAAGCAACAAGTAATGTGACAGCTAGGGCTAAAGCATTTCCAAGGGGAAAGCTTCAGAAGCTCTTAGGAGCTTCCTGCAGGCCTCCACTGGCAGTCTGGAGAGATAAGGAATGAGTGGGATCGTGTGCATCCATGATGAGGTGCCTCACGCTTGCTGCTTTGGATGCCTGGGAGAGCCACTCTGGGGCTTCACAGGAGCAGGACTGCTCGCTCACTGCTCCCGAGAGAGATTGCTCCAATGACACTAAGGGGGATGAGCAGCAGCTGCTGCTACTGACCCAGGACAACAGTAAGCCCAAGTGGAGGGATGACTGAAGCATCTGAAATACAAAATTCACTCCCTTTCTTCATGTACATCATAGAAAGAAATTATCTAATGTTTTCCCTTTCCTCCTTGACTGACCTGATGTTCCCTTGCCCCAAGTAAATAACCCTTCCGCACAAATTTAACATTCTGTGAGGCAGATAGCACAGACATAGCCAGGATATTGAAACACATCCTCTCAGATATGTCTGAGATGATAAACTGTGTCAGTCTCCAAAAATTCTGTAGGCAACACTTTGTGATCATTCTCAGGATAAAAGATAGCCCATCTCCTATTGCATCCGATGTAACAGATACACATAATAGAAATAAAGAAAAATGTATATCTGCACACAGCCTGCTAACGATAAAACAGGCATCAAAATAAAACAGGGCAGAGCTTGGAGGATGTTACTGCAGAACACAATAAGGCATAGACCTCTGTGGGAGAAAAACACCTGATCGTGACGACATTAAAAGAACTGTCTGCAAAATGGAAAACACTGATAGCTTGGTCTAATTCCGAAGCTGGGTTGTCAAGCAGGGAGATGACAGAGCAGGGTGGTGCTTTCAGGGCAGCGCATGCCAGGCTGGCGCCAGGGCCAGCTAAAGGAAATGTGGGAGCTTGGCACATTGCTCCTTACATGGCATTAGTACTGCCCAACCTCCCCAACTCCTGAGGCCGTGTGCCAGAGCCTCCACCTACCCACCAGGCACATACCGCATCCCTCCAGACCTGGAGAGACCTGGCCCAGGGGAATAATAAAACCCAGCAGGATGGAAAGTCCAGAGCACTAGAACAAGCATATTCCCTCCCAAATCAACTACAGGAAATCTGTACTCAGTTCCTCGTGTTGCTCAAATTTCAGTCAATAAGGCCGGCATGGTCTGTGTGATGGTGCCAGTTGTGGTGGTGGGCCACGGCACACGGAGACCACTCCTTCTGTGGAAAGGGGGCTGCAAAAGGACCATCCCAAGGGCCGTGCTGCGAGACACATTCGCGGGATGTTCTGGAAAAGGCTCTGCCCTTTCCCAGCGCTGCTCACAGGTGTGTGCACCATCCCAAGCAGCAGTTGGCTAGTGCACCAGCACATGCCTCCGATGACGTGACTTTGGCGCAATAAGCATTTTCCAGCATGAAGAGAAATTAGAGCTGCTGCACTGCCGTACATGTGGTGTTTCATTCAGCAGTTTCTCCAAACTGAAGACTTGTCATATAAACAAAATGAGTGTACCTGTCATTTTACTGCTTCTGAGTGCCCTGCGAGAGAAACACAGCAGAACGCACGCCATCCATCAAGCATGTGAGAGCGGAGGTAGGTATTTCTGTTGCATCCCCTAAATATCCTCTGTTTCTGCTACTTTCTCTACTCCTAGTGACAGCAAACACAGTTTGACAGAGACCAGAACATGCTCCTTTTTTTCTCCTCATGTCCAATATTACCTTAAAAAAAAAAAGGGAGTAAGACTTTTGAGAGCACTCACATTGAATTCGATTTACCTTGGCTCACATTTGAGTCAATGGGAATTTAGGTCAGAGCTGAACCTTTTAAAATTCTTACCATGTATTTACATTATTCTTTTGCAGGTTTACATTAAATAATAACTGTGTATAACATATGCTGTATATATGCAAAGCACCTTTTCACCTCTCCTGGCACTGAACTTTACAGATAATTATCCTTCAAAACATTTGCCTTTGTCTGACAAGTAAATGTATGATACTTGCTGTTTATCTACATTTCATGAGGGAAAAAAAATGAAGAAAAAGAAGTGTATACAAATCACACAAGAAGCTGGAAAAGGCCATAAAGAAAGGAAAAATATCCAACGGGTATTGATGAGTCTTTGGATCATCTGAAAAACACAACATTTTTCAAAAGCACTACTTTAAATTATATACACTAGAACATTTAGCTAAATTACCTCTTTTGGCCACAGGTATGTGATGCCAGCATAAGTACATTTCAGAAGACACTAGTTCACTTAAGAGGAAGCTGTTAGAGGTACATACATATTTGATAATAATTATGGAGTGAGCTTTATGCAGAGCAGCTGGAACAAGATAACTTGAATTAATAATGTATATTTTGCGCTTCAGCTATAGCTCAGAAGCTGGCTGAATGTGGACCATAGTTTTTGAGTGACACCCTCTGCCTCACATGTGTTACTTTTGAAAAACTCTATGGACCTTAGAGAACCATCTACCAAATGGGGAATCTCAGGCTTGCTTGAAGGCAACCCTGTGGAGTTCTCCAAAAGGCTCACTGGGATCTGGAACCATCCTGCCAGGATAATAATTGCCAGATCTCCAGATGAGACATGCACCTTGGGATGCCTGAATGACTGGAGTTGGGCTCCCAATGCATCAGGTTGCTCTGATATCACTCTCTAGCCCAAGAGGCCAGGCAGGCTTCCCTAGGGCTGCAGCCCCTTCGCTTTGCCAATGCCATACTTCTGCAATCGGAATTCCAAGGAATATCTATGTGAGAGGAACTTTTATTCTGAATAAGAGCTAAACCAAATTTTGAAATGTGAAAACATACTACAAAATGGAAACTTGAGATTTTACCCAGTCTTATCTTCAATCAACTGTGCATTGTCTGATATAGGGAAGGGACTCCTATTGTCCTCCTGAGGGGTGATTTACAATTTCCAGACCTTTTCACTCCTTAAAAGGATAATGAATCAAATGACCCACAATGGATGGAGCAAATCCTGTCCTCTAAAAAGGAGCCACCTGTGATTTTCTCCTACCCGACCTAAACATCTTTAGCCAAAGATGCTGTGAGAAAATTGCATCAACTCTAAGTCTGCCCAGAAAAATGACTCAAAGAAAGGCCTATAGATTGCAACCCCCTCCAGTTTCTTTTGACAAATCTTCTCTACTTTTAACATGCTTTTCAGTTCCTTTGACCTTCAGATGTCGCATATTGATTGTTGAGCGGAGTTAAACCTGCTCTTCTCTGCATCCGCTACGAGCGCTTATCCCTGGCAGAACTTCTGTCATTTCTTGTCATCAGCCGCATGAGTGAGACCCAGAAATAAGCCTTCTCATCCACTTTATAGCTTATCTCTGCAGTAGTATTAATTGAAGGCAAACACACATAAAGGAGGCTTTTTTTAATAGATGCTCTTATTAACAGAGGCTACTCATACATCAGGTGCAAGCTTTCATAGAACAAGCACTGAAAGGATCATTTTCCCCATCCCACTTTACTGTAAAGTGCTGAAGTGCTGAATGATGCTATTTCTGTTTGGAGGAATTTACTCTTGCTTGAATCCAATACTAGTTTCATATATTTATTTGGAGAGATAAAATGGGATTTAGATATTTAAAAGGCCTTCTCCCAAGTGTCTGTGTAGGGAAGGGCAAATCTTATCCGTTACTTTTTCCCCCTTGTTCCTGCATACATTTATGTGCATGGGTCATGCCAAGACTGCTAGACAACCTTTGTAAATTCTGTAGCAATCAATATTTTTGGAAAACATCATCGGTAGCAACATATATTGCAAGAGCAAGAACTCAGTCTTTTCCTCTGTCTTAATTTGACTGAAGCTGGTCTTATATGTTTTTAATTACAAAAAAAAATGTTCCTTCCTGTGGATTTTTTTTTGCTTTTCTTTGAAACCAAATGCTTCGTTTGTTTTCTATTTATGAAACGTTTTACAGAAAATTATTACTACATATATGAGTCTTCAGTGGCACATAGAGCTTCTGCAGATATTATTTTAATTAGGTTGCTTGCTTCCATTTCATTTTTAAATAGCAGTGGCACAGACCTTGTGTTGTGATCTGCTGAATGGGAGGGAATATCTGCTGAGGATTTTTCCCTGCTAGAAGTAGTGTATTAATGAGACTTTTTCTTATTAAGAGCCTTGCATCTAGTCCCGTAATCAGAACACGAGAGACACCCAAACCAGCAGAAACATTCATTAATTCTAGAAGCCACCATTTCTGCATTGTGTTCAAACATTATTCCAAGAGGAATTTAACCCTAGCAGTGATTTGGGGTGAAAGGAAGTTTATATATTGCAGTGAGAGATACAGTTAGTCAAGCTTAATGTGTCCTATACCAATTTTACTTCTTATCTATAAGACTAGCCTTCACTTGAGAGCAAAAAATAAAGCCTGTTAGATAAAAAGCTGCTTTGGAGTAAAAACATTTAGTATGGGTCTTCAAAATCGTTCCTGGTTATTCTTCTGTTTGCCCTAATCAAGACTGCAAAATTAATTGGTGCCTGACTTCATATAATAGATTGAAATCATTCCAATTTAACACCTGTGAACTCATTATTAAGTCTTTCCAAACAGAGAAATAAGTGTGTTATTCAACACTTCTGACACAGTGGTGCAACATGATCACACCATCTCCACCCAAACTTGCTGGGAGGGGCATCCTAAAACATTAATTAAAACAAATCGAAGGGTATGATACTCCTCATCATACCATTGTACCAAGAAAATAAAGTCCTCCAGGGAAATGAGGAAACTGATCTACAGGCTATTAAACACAAGTTCTCACTTCTATGTTCATGAACTGATTTTATCAGCACTCTTTATGGAATTAAAAGTAACCAAAAAAGAAACAACCCAGAAAGGTGTGCTTATTTATTTGGTCTGCATGCTATTTGTAACACTGGAGGAGCACAAGAAGAGAAAGGCAGTAGTAGCATTAAAGTCAGCATTGGATTATGTTACTATAAACAAATATACTTATTTTAGAGTTGCATTTTTTTAATGAAATAGCTACAATGGGGAAAGTAAAAATACCAATAATTGTCCCCAATGTCATGAAAGGGAGAACATTTTTTTTAATGAACAGGTTTTGCAATTGTCATCTGCCTGCATATTATCAAAAATATTCATTGCAATGATTTCCTGCTGTTCTAAACTTACAGTTTGCCATTTAGGCTAAAAAGGTTCACATTTGGGCTCGTTTGAATGTAACCTTGGTTAAATTCCATAAGATGTCAGTAAACTATGAACAGAAGTGAATAAATATAGTTTACTACCATTCTCTGAACAGGGATAAGCTTTGAAACAACAATGAACATTGTTTCTCATCTACGAGAATTAGTGACCCTCACTTGAAGAAATCACAGCCAGACCACTACAGAGTTGCACATTAAGGAGCAAAGAGTATTTCCTGAGGTGTATGGTTATTCACATACAAATCTCGCCTGTCAAATCCAACCAGTAAGAAAAGGTTACTTAAGCTTACAGGGAGCTATATGCAAACCCAGTGGTTAAAAAAAAAAAATTAAAAAAAGTCAGATTTGCAGGCAAAGGTGAGGAAGGAAGTCAATCATCCTCAAAGACTTATTTTCTGCCAAGCAAGTACTATCTGCCAGTCTCTCTTATGTTCCTCTGCAGTGATCAAGATTCATTTGAACAATCTGATTTGCGCATGAGGCATTAGAGATCAAATTTGCCAGTGGTACAGTGTCTCCTTTATTTATTCCTTACAGAACAAAGTAACTACTGAAATGACCTAGAAGTTCCCCTTCTCTCCCTCAAACAAAATGAATTTCTTGGGAATAATGGGCCTGATTCTCATTATCACTAAACCATGCCTCTTCTCTGTCATGCTGGCAGTGAATTTCTTTACAGAGAATGTAATGGAATCTAAACTGCAATTTCTACACTAATTTTTGAGCTCCTTTATAGTACCAAAATAAGACAAACACCAAGGTAAGACCTCACCATAAGAACAAATAAGGCCATATACTGTTATTATTGATCCACTTCTTCCCCACCTATTTAAAGCCTGAGTCAGGATTTCATTTCACACCAGCACTGCCCAATGGATATGATGATGGGCTGGCAGTACAACTTCAGATCAGTGTTCTGTTTCCCACTTTCAGGAAAAAAAAAATGGGCCTGACCTTCAAACATGAATATTGTGAAAAATTACCTGCTTCAACTATGGATTTTGGTTCCTTGTTCTGTGTGTGGTTTTCCTCCATAACAATGGAAAATTAAGTACAAATCCCATGATCAAAGCAGCTTTTCTCCAGTTTTTGCAGTCCTGCTATAGGAGCTGCAACCGAACAAGCACCCGAGCACTTATAGGGCCCATGCCCATGAAACACCTCCTCTGAGACTGCTGTTGGACTTCCAGGAAAGTCTGTGATATTAGGTTTTTCTTTTTAATATTCTTAAGACAGTTAAACATTATTTTTCCATCACACATTAACACAGCTTTCCTGAAGCGCGATCAAAGGCGTACAGGTCGGTCACACAGCTTGTCTCCCTTGTCCTCCCATCTCCAGAGGCCTCGTTGCAGGTCTCCTCTGCATATGGTGGGCTCGAGGACTACTGCTCCTGTGGAGCAAGGCTCCCCTGGGGATAGGCCAAGGCTCCCGGTGAGATTGAGGCCTTCACACTGTGGGGGAAGTCTGCAGCCCTTATCTCCATATTAAAGAAAATGGCAATTAGGGCCTGTTCCATGCAATGCAAATGATCCTCCTGGAGAGTTGCCAGTGGGTTCCCCCAGGGCAAAGTTGAGGCCTTTTGTATTAGCTTGTTCCATATACTAAACAACTATATCCTGGATTTCCTGCAACACTATCTCCACAAATGCTCAAGAAATTAATCACTTTCAAACTTTTCTGTTAATTATTTATTCTTCTTGTCGCTTTTTCTTTAGAAAAAAATGGATGCATTAAACTAGGGACCATCTCATCAAATACACACACAAAATTCAAACCAGAGACTCTTACGACTAGGGGACAACACTGTTGAGAAATAGTCAAGTAAGAGTTTAACAATGATACAGAATTAAATTCTGTAATATATCCCAGTTTTCTGATGGGAATACTTCACAAATGAAAAACACTTTTCAATTTAAATTAAATTAAATTTCCAATTAAGTCACAGAGAGATGTACTCCAGCAGGAAAACCTACTAAAAATCACATATTTCTTTACCATGAATTAAACATCTAGAGTAGTTCAACCTACAGTGACCCACCATAGGAAGGACAAAAAAAGATACCTTCTGGTTCCCCCCTCACACCCTCTATTTTAAATCTCAGGCTTTATAGGGAGAAGCTTTTTTACACTCTGACAGAAGTCTAAGCAAGGTTTTCTTCATTATACAGGGTTATAGCTACAAAGTTTCTTTCAGAAAACAAATTTAATAGTCAAGTTACTTCTGTCATAGCGTTTGATATGTTGATAAATTTTTAAGATATTTTATGTAATATGCCCATCAAGTGACAGGCCAAAATAGCTCCTAAGACTTTACCATGAATTAAAAATGTGAAAATAATGGATTTTCTGGGTTGGAAGCTGAAGTGAAAGATGCAAGCAAAATTGTTCTTGTTTGAGTTGAGTATTTTTGGTTTATTGTTTTTTAAAAAGAAAAAAATGTAAATTAATCATATTATACCACTGAAATTATTTTATTTCATTTGAAACCACCTGTTCTCATCTTATGATATTACTATGAAAATGTACAAACAACAGGAAAATTTTGAAATGAGGCCACTCAAGACTTTCAAATTTGTAATTAACCATTACAAGCTTTCTGTATTTGCTTGTTCTTTTCCTTCAGTTAAAGTATTTCATTCTTTCCGACTCTACACTGACTACTTTAGAGAAGCTACTATTCATAAAATGAAAATTAATGTATTTCTATCAAAAATACCTCAAACTTTAAGAAAGTTCACTGATGCTAGTGAGAAATTTACCTTTGCCTTCAACAGGGAGCCAGGACATCTCCTCTTGTCTTTATCTGAATATTAAAAATAATTTGTTTTTGCTAGAAGTAGCTGCAAGCGCATCCCATATTCAAACAGATGTGAATTTCAAATCTACATTGATGCAGATTTTATGCATAATGCACTTGTCTAAGATCCTTTTTATTTGAGCCATAGCTCCAGGACTCATGTAGTTGTGGTATCATTTGGCAGAAAAAGCAGCATGTTATACACGGAAGAAAATTCCCTGAAACATTTCCTGGAGTCTAAGACAGAATGGAGCCTAAGACAGAACTACTGTCCCATGGCAGGTCAGATGCTGATGGTGCAGTCAAGAGAGACAAGCATCCCAAGACAGCAAACGTGAATCTCCATCAGGGATGCAGGCAACTAACATATCTTTAAGTCTTTTCTCTGCCTAAATGTGATGAATGTATTTCCTCAGTTTTCACAGTGGAATGGGATCCATGATTTTGCTGCCTTAGGTGCTTTGCATCCACACGCATTGACCCAAATGCTGTATTGGATCTTTGTTTTTATATCACTGAGTAACAGAACAGTTGAGGCCACTTGTATGGAACATGTTTGAAAACATTTGCCAACATAGAAGTAAACATTATTTTTTATGGAATAAGGAAAAGGAATTAAAAGGTTGGAACAGACAGAAATCCTGTGAAGATGCCTTTTAAGAATATTTTGTCACTTTGAAGTGTGATTACTTGAAGTATTATTACGGTGTGATTTCACACTGTAATTAGTATCATATGCAGCTCTTCTATTAACGTACGCTCTGTAACATATGCTGAAGTCATAAGTCATAATTCACTCTATCCCATTTTCAATTTACTGTGTCAGCAACTTCAGTGACATAATGCTACAGAGTAGTATTTCTGTATATTTATTACAGTAATCATGATATTAGAGTGTGATGACACCTCACTAAAACCTATAACCTCTTGTAAATGGTACTTTTTTGAGGAAAGAAAAACACCAAATGAATAGTGTATAATTTATGACTACAGGTTTGGTGACTCCTATTCAAATACCGTAGCTAATTTTGTGTGTATAGAAGTAATATGCTGATAACATCCTTCAGAAGTCTCAATACCTAGAAAACATATACAAAAAGCAGGGATCACATTTGGCTAACGGTCAACATCTACAGGAAAGCTAACTTCCCTGGGAAGTTGTCACTGAGTGCAAAGGGAACTTGGAGTAGTTCACATGACAATGGTCTATATTAGAAATATCAGGCACTAGGTCCAGTCAGGAGAAAACACTTGGTTAGAACTCAGAGAAGACCTATTTTGGATACAACCTCAATTCCAACTCCAGACCTCCCTCACTTCTCAAATACCTTCATTATGACTCTTGCTTCCCTCCCAAGTCTCCTTATGAAAACAAACATTTGATAAAAGTCCAAAAAATGCTTTTTAAATTCCTGCATTTTTATTGTCCAGAAATAGCACTTGGACTTCCTGACAGGGGAAGAAGTGACTTTCTGAAGGAATTCAAGCACAAAGGAAAATAGAGGGAATGTGAGAAATTAATAGCACAGTTGTACAACTCAAGCTAATGGGAGCTATCTAGGCAATTTGCAGGGGGGAAAATTAGCTTTGCTCAGGCATCTTTGAAAGCTCAGAAGAATAAAGTAGGACCATTTGCTGATGGTAAGACATGCCATTTATTCCACTGACGCCCCACAGCCACCAGTCACTGCAGTAGCTGCCCTGGTAGCAGACAGACAACAGCACCCAAGGGGAGCCTCGCTGGAGTATACCTGTCTGCAGCTTCCAGCACAGCCTAAAATAGGCTAGCAAAGCACTACATCTTCTTGTCTAGCTAATACTTGTTTATATTATTTGAGTTCCTCACCAGAATCTGCAGTAAATATATATATATATGTCTTTTTTAAAGTAAGCAGCAACTTGTGGACAGGATTTCTCAGCAATTTCCCCAATATAAAATTGATCAGTAAACCCTTTTTATATTTATAGATATACTGTTTTGGATAGCTTGAGCTATTCTCAGTTCATGATTAAGACAAATTTCACCTGCATCTTCTCTCGACCTCATAATCTTGAGTTTTACTTAAATCTAAGATGGCCCAAAAAGTAGCAGGAAAGGTTGAACTGCAGAAATTAATGGGTGAATTATTCTTTTAAGTGAAGAAACCCATGAACTCTTTCTGTTTTGTGGAAGCAAAAGCAAATTGCTTTTTGTTTTCTTTCTTTTTTTTTTTGAATAAAGAATGCCAAGTTTTTGCATATTCATTCATTCTGCCCTTGCTTTCACTATAGACTGTGGCAAAATTTGCATAGGTTTCAGTGATGCAGGATCAGCCCATGAAAACGTTAACTGAGAAAGGCAGGGGATTGTAATCTGATGCCTAGATCAAGAAATAAAGCATAAAATATTGTTGTGGAAAGCACCCAGTGCAAAAGAGATTATTAGTCTATGATTATAAAGAGAACATAAATGTTTCATACAGTAGACTCTTAATAAGGGGGTTTTAGTATCAATAACTTATGTCTTCTTTTTATTCTGTTTTCATTTTCACTGTGAATTTAGCCAATATTTCATTATGGTATAAAGGATTCTTGATCATTTTCTGTGTTGATTTGCAACAGAATTGCCTCATTAAAAATTACTGTAAGAAATCCTTTATTCAGAAAGAGATTTTTATCATCCTTTTATAATCTTTTCACTCTTCTCTTTCTTCCTATCATCAAAATATTGAGGAAATACCACATTAAATTTCCTGGCATCCTGGCACAGAAACTTCAGTAAGCTCCTGGGCTTGTGCAAGGAAGCAAAATAATTGAGGGAGGAAAAATAAGCTTCCAAACTGTTTATCAATACATTATATTAACACCATCTGTCCCTCATCCATGATGTCAGACAGCTTTTTCCTTCTTCATTAAGGCATAGTTAGTTTACATGAGCCACTGCTTAAGACACTTGCTGGAACACTTAACAGCTCACTCATTTGTTTGGTAGTTTTATAGGCCTCTTGTGCTGGAGCAGAGGTACCACAGCTTGCAATGCAGGAAAAGAAAAGATAAAACTACCCTGCTGTGCAGATTTAGTCAATTTTCACTGGCTCTCACACAGAAAACAAATTGCAACCTCTCACAAAGAGTTCTCTCTCTGCACTGGCAGCCCTGACAAATGCAGACAAAAATGAGTAAATCAGGCAACTTCACATCAGGAGGAAAAAAATGGCTACTGCTTCAACAGCTGCTATCATAATTAAGAACAGATTTCATCACTAAACTCTTGCTGGTTGGGTCTGCAGCAAAACAAATACACAGATGTGGTGCATTTACATACTGAAAAATGTGCACCATGTAACTGAAACAAATTTGCATTTGCAGCTTTTAAATATTCACTTTTTAATATGAAACAATGGGGGTAGTTTGCATGCTAATCCCTGGTCCTTGCTCATCAAACTCATTCAGTCCGGGTATAAAATATAACACAACACCTATACCTAATAAGTCGACATTTCAATGGTAACATACAATACCCAAATTTTCTACTGTGTTCAATAAAGAAGATTTTCAAAACAGTCTCCAAACTGTACTTGAGCACCACAATTTGCAAATGGCATGCTTAAAAAGGAAGAGAAAAAACAGAACAAGAAAATGTGAAAGGATTCTTTTAATCATGAAATGCACTAGATTTATTGCTCCTTCAGTTCCCACATGTTTTAAAAGGTCACCTCACATGATCCACTAGAGAAGAAATCATGCAAACCTTTTAAAGTAAAAAGGGTATATCCTCCAGCACCATGAAAGCAAGGGGAGGTTATTAATGCACTGAGCCCTCCCAGCTGCCAGGTGCCCATCAGAAATTCCACATCGTATTTTGAGAGCCTGTCTTACAATAAAGAAAAAAGTCCTTGGCTTCTCTTTTCCTCACTCTAAAGCCACATCTTTCTCAGCTAGAGCTATTTCATGGCTAAATGCCCTAACTGTTGTCATACAAACTCTTGCAACACTATCCTGGAGTTGTTTCCTCCCTGAAAACCTGTGATAATTAAAGAAAGAGTGTGATTACTGAGGCCCATAGACTTACTTACAAACTCTTAAGAGAGCCGATCTGAAAATCTGCTGATAAATCGAAGAGCAGTTTCACCTTAGATGTATTTTAAGCCATTCAGTCATGCCACTATGCTTTCCTTAGTGAATATATTTGTTCAATTTAAATCCATCTGCAAAATTAATTTAAGAAGTACTACGTAGAACTATATGATTAAGTTTGAGCACGGTTATTTTACAGACAGATATAGGTCTGATCAAAGAAGCCTGAATACAGCCTTCTACTGTAGGTATATAAAACTCCATAAATTCAGTCCTCTTCTGGTAGTCATTTCAGAAGCTGATACTCTGTGTTTTACAGATGGTAGGGTTTAAAACTTTGCAGAGATGTGTGCTTTTAAATGTTGGTGATGGGACTCAAAGTGCAACGGAAGATACTTCCATGCACATCTTTGCAAACATAGAAAAAATGTTATTGCTTAAGAACCAGAAACACCAGAGACAGTGGATATCTTTATAAGGCAAAAAATGAATTCTCTTGCATCATAGAAGTATATAACTACCTGCAAATGCTAAATGTCAAGACTTTAATGGAAAACCAAAGCACAAAGAATTCAAACGAAATCTCCACTAGCAAAAAGGGGGCTACAAAGTCAGGGAAGAAAAGTGGTGCTGAGGAGATGTGCATGCTTTGTTTCCAGGTACATTTTGTTACTGTTTTGCAATATGGTCCTCTGGATAAAAGGACCTGGGTCCTTTTGTACAGGAGTACACTGATTTTGCACCATCTAGCCCATTTACAGCTTGTGCTACTTGACTGTTCTGCAAGGGACATGAAAGGTGTCACACTGTGCTTGGCATAACTGCTGGTGAGATTATGTGTGAAGACATCTCTGATGCCAGGATTGCTGTGCAGGGTACCAGACCTTAAGCATCCATCATTTGTCACTTAAAATAGGCAGGAGTTAGACTTTATGCACAGTTATGAGAGCTGAAAAAGCACACAAGGAAGTGATTCTGTATATGCAGCTTTGCATGCATATAAAAAGGAGACCAAAATAGAACTTCTACAGGCAAATTTACATCTGTTTCACAAACAAAATTCTTCTGAAATTTAGCATATTTCCAGTGTTTGATGAGCCATGAGATTCCTTTGCAGAGAAACTTGTTGGCCTCCTATCCTAAAAAAAATGGTTACTTTATTATAACTTTATTATTTGTCCTTTCCTTACAATATTTTCATAATGAGGAATGGTTCTAAAAAGCTAGTTCTTAAAAGGCAAGTGTATGGAAGGTTTAAACAAGGCAAAGCACTCTTCCCTGCTTAATAGTAAACAATGCATTACTTGACAAACAAGTCACTCAGGATTTTAGGGAGTGACAATATCAGAACAATGTTATATGAATCAAACACTTTTTTTTGCCTATATCTTATCTGTTTCTGGATGTACAGTGCAAGTGATACAGGACAATTTCCAGGAAGTTCTTTCCTGTGCACATCCTCACTCTGTTTTGGTCATTAAGTACTCATTCCTATTTGTATGGCAGATGCTGCGTGTTTTTTTCAAGAAGAGTTTATACGGGGCTTCAAGGGAACTCAGAGTCCTTGTTTTCCTTTTTATTCCTCCACTCTAGGGTCTATCTTATCATACAGGTAGTATATGTATGTCAGCTGTTTATTAAATTATTAAGTTCTTAGCTACCAATAACGTAATTCTGCAACACTGTCTCCCTATAGCACTGGTGGATTTCAATTACAGAAATCAGGTAACAGAACTCAGTTTCAGGACGCATTTATAAGCATATCCCAGGGCATGCTGCACCAACAGGCATCAGGGAATGATTTTGCTTTGGAAGGACGCAAACTTTGGGAGAAGGGATACGTACGCTCTAGCTGTATTACTCCAGTGCTGCTTGCATAACAATGAAAATTACTTCAAATGTACTTTTAATCAAGTTACTCATAAATTTAAAGCCTCATACTGATATACCTAGTCTGTTCCATTGTGCCAACTTTATCTTGTCTTTATACTAAAAATGGAGTAGCAGTATGAGCTAATGAAATCTGGATCTAGGCAAACTGCTTAATTAATATGGGTTCTAAAATCTGAAACATACATTTTAATTAAAATAATGGGTCAGAGGTAGCCCTTAGTCACCAGGTATTGTTACTACAGTGGAAAAAAAATGGTAGCATTAGTTTAATGTATTGTAATAGCACAGTGTAATGATCCTTAGCTTAGTAGTACTGAAATATCTTGACGACAGCAGTCCAAGTCCATGATAGCATTCCGTGTGCCTGTAAAAGGGCAGTCTGCAAACCATTAGGCATAATTTCATCAGATCTTTATTGGAATAAAAATTGCACTTAAGCTTCTGTTGTTGTGTTGGCAATTTAGAAATACAGTAGCTGTATACATGAGTTTTACAAAGTCGCTCCATTAAACCAGAGACTGAACTACTGCTAGGCTGCCTGGACACTGGGATTCATGTAAATGAATTCTTTCCTTGCTGTTAAGAGAGCAACAAGTAAAGAGGTAAAAGGCAGGTGTGGGTGTCATGAGGACAATTTATATCTAGAAAGGCCTTGGACCTTGTACAAATACAGCATGCACACATTTGGAGCTAGACTAGACATTGCTTTTTCAGTGTCATCAGACTTCAGCACTGCCATGTAGAGGGAAGACAGAACTGACATACAAATCTGCCTCCTCTTGAACAACTCTATAGATTCTATTCATTACAGAGGAATGAGGTCTACATGCAAACAACACCCTTCCAATCTGTGCCTTTGAAGGTGTATCTGCATCCTATGTTCCCCAAGCTAATGTGCAAGGATTAAAAATGGAAACATCTCTGCTGGTTATGATGCTCCAACCTAGTTGCAAAGTTCTTTCCCTTTTTCTTGACTGTATGAGCAGTGTAGTAGCCAGCCTGCTGATAGGAAAAGTTGCAGACGTGCATGGGGATTTGCAGCAGGGCACCGGGATACATCTAGGCTTACCTCCCGCCATCTGAGTTTCTGATCCAGCCTTGCTCACCACAGAAACCAGAGTACATGGCTGTGGACTGAATGCAGATGTAGTCCCTGACCCCGCTGTTAGCCTCCAAGAACAGCACAAGCTCTGAAGCTTGTTATTCCTTTGGGGGGTTTTTATAGTAAATTCTTGCTTTACTAGAAATAAAACAAGTCAGAGAAAAATTTTAAATAATTTACTATTTTTCTGAGTTCTATAAGGAACTAATGGCTGCTAATTTAGTTCCTGACTTCCACAGCAGGCAGCAAAGAGAACACCACTGTAAAAAGTCTCCAAAAAAAAACAAAATAGCTTTCAAGGAACAATTCTTAACAAAAGCCTTGCATTACGAGAAGTGAAGAAGGCAAAAGAAATTCCTCTAGAAAGTAGTCTCATGCCAATGTCAAAAGTCATGACAAATGAGTAATAAAAGAAGCAAAAAGGAAAAGGCTTAGCTTTGTATGCTCTCCGAAGGATGGAGAAGATAATTGTCAACATCTTTATCATCTGGACATAGCTATCTCAACCACGCGAAATAGAAA
The DNA here is from genome assembly GCA_032353885.1 of Nothura maculosa. NCBI lineage: Eukaryota > Metazoa > Chordata > Aves > Tinamiformes > Tinamidae > Nothura > Nothura maculosa. The sequence continues at coordinate 5,600,459 of JAUBOD010000140.1, forward strand.
GAGCCCAATAACCCCAGACAGAAATTAGCTCAACACTATTATGCATGTCCCCATTGCTCTTGGAACTCATGGAACTATTTCCCATTTTTAGCTTTCAGTAACGCACTTAGGATTTTTCGCACCTTGTGACTTGAATCTCAGACAAAAACTGCCAGCGCCCGGGGACATGCTCATTGAGTCACCACAGCAGCCGCACGCCAACATGACCTGTAGCCTTGCCAGCCTCCTCTCACTCGCTATAGGCAGCAAGCTCCCTTCAGTGAGCAATTACCATTTCAAAGTCTGACATTATCCCAGGAACAATTATATCCTTTGTGCAAGGGGTAAATTCTGTTTATTGAAAAAGACAACAACACTTATAACAAGGACAAAAAATCCTACAAGAATCTCTTCCAAATTGATCTTGCCCAGGTCAAAATGATTCTACCAGGAAGAAGTTGTTCAAGTTCCTGAGCAGGTTGCAAAGCACTACAGCAATTCTCCTGTCTCATATTGGAGGAGAAAAAAAAAATGCTATCACACAGCTGCTAGCTCAGTGCCCACAAAGTCAAACGTAGGCTTGATTACATGGGGAGGCATCAGTTTGTTCTCACATTCACAATATGTCATACCAGTGGGAAAAAAATGGCAATTAGCGTGAGCTCCACATCATTTGCTTTAGCACAGCTTACTCAACACAAATGTCTTCATTTATTTCCTCCCCATGTATTGCCTCAGACTCACACTGGTGGTACCTTCCCTCCTGGTTCTGCACAGCTGCTATTTGAGTTCCCGTTGATCTCACATGCACTGCCTGAACTACCCAGCCAGACTCCTTTAATGTCTAACCACTTTCTGGGACAGAAGTGTCATTTCAGCTCCAGAGAGTGCCCTCCATTATCATTCAAGGAAATGCAGCGAGTCCAAACTGTCTTCTGTCCTTTTGGAGCCCTCTGTTTGTTCCAACTTCTCCAGTAAGCAGAAGTCAAGAGTATCTCCTACACCACTCTGGGTCAGATTTCTGCTTCATCATCTCCCCTCCCTCATCTTTTCCTGTGTCCCACTCCCAGGCCCCTAGACTCACACCTTTTTCCACTCTATTAAGGCTTCTTCCTCCTGAACACCATCTACATTCTCCAGTTGGTTACTTCTCTCAGCTTTGTCCCTATCTCCTTTCTCCAGGTGTGATAGGTTAATTTAGTTTTCAGACTCCTGTTAACCTCTCCTGCGCCTTTCCAGGGCAGAGACACTCTATCACAGAATATGTCTCACTGTGTGCTTGTGCAGCACCTTGCATAATGAATCCTGATCCAGAGCTTTTCAAAAACATTATAAGGATTTTAATCCTCTTGTCAAATTCAACAAAAAAATCCCACTATATGTTTGCTGAAGGATACTTGGAAGAATGCAGACAGCTGATCTAGACCTGTGATCCCTAAGACCATTCTGCAGTTTCCCTCTATCCTTTGCATTTAACCCTTAATTTCAGTCATGGACCTCAAAAGCTACATGAATCATCACAGTATAACTTTTAATCTCAGTATATCAAAGTTTAATCAACGTTTTTTGTGTGTGCCTACTATTTGTTACTTAATCTGTGAAATACAGCTAAGGAAAAAAAATTGAGCCTATAAAACCTATTGGTGTAAAGATAAGCACTTTATTTAATATCCAATTAAATGTGGTCACCGGAGAAATCATAGCTTATGCAACTTTATCAGAAAAAAGATTAATCTATTTCAGGCTTAACCCAAAATGTCATAAAAAGAACTCATGAATTTAGATAGGAATCCACTTATTATCCAAAGACATTTTCCTATTGAGCAAGAACAGCCTAAATTGCTGACTATATTTATACTTGGTTCAATCAAATTTCTGTACTCTGTAGCTGTCATTGATTTTTAGGACAATTATCAAACAAAAATGATGAAGAAACTGAAGGATCATTACAAAGTCTTTTTCAGCTCCACAGTAATCATTAGCAAACACGCAGCCTGCTCATTGATAACGGTTTGGTGGCTCACAGGGTGACATCATCACATTGAAGACGCAGTCACACCCAGAAGGCAGATTTTTTTTAATAGCATTACAATTTACCACTTTAAGGTTAATTGTATTTTGCTTGGTGTCTCAAACCATATAGGCTGCACTGAAGTTACCTTGTGCATGTGATCATGCCCAAAACTATGATTTTAAAATTACAGTAGGTAAATAGTTGAATTTATTTATTTAAATTAAGCAGAGTTTCCTGCCTGTCTAGAAACCGATCCTTTTCAGCTCATTAACTGAAACTTCCCACAGGGCTTGCAAAGGCGCATTTCATTTCTACACTGTTTGATTTGTCTAGCTGATTTATTTTAAAAAGTATTCCGTATTAAATTTATTGAATAATAACTGTTTGGTTTCATCTTTTCATGTTAATCACTATATTTAGAAGGAAACACATTTCACAGCTAGGGCCTGCAACTTGCAAAAAACCACCCTCACAGGAGCTTCGGCAGGAGAAGCGGAACAGCTTTTAGCTGCTGGAACAACGTACTTAATTTCTGTCTGCTTTAACTTAAGGCAAGGGGTCCAGGTGCAATGGCTAAAACTCAGTATTAAACAGGGATGCATAATGACCTACCTTAAATGAGTTCAGGGATCCAACCCCATACCACGGAGTGGAGAAATACATGTCTATTCAGTGCAGGAAAGGTACATCTTGACAACAAGGTAATTCACAACTGGTTACAGAACAGTTTCTGAAATGTGTCACATTCTCTTTGCTCAAAACTGTTATGGAGCTCATTGCAAGGCTTTGATG
>JAUBOD010000140.1:5643017-5664776 GCA_032353885.1 Nothura maculosa
AGGAGGGTTTTGAAGACCTCCAGAGAAGGAGACTCCACAACCTCCCTGGGCAGCCTGTTCCACTGCTCTGTCACCCTAAGGACGCAGAGGGTGTAGGAGCATCGTGTGAATTCATCAGTTACCCTGCTCCCATATCCTCTTCTCCTGAGGTCACTTGGAACCTGATAATCGACTTTAACCCAATTTGACAGGCTTTAAGAAGCCCTTCTGAAAGTCAACAGCTGATTTCAGGGCAAATGCAGTTTACACCTGCACCCATGCTGGAGCATCACAGCCAATGGGTCAATCAGCATGGAGATAACAAACAGGCAGGGAACATTTCTGAAACCATCCCACTACCTGGTGCTTTCTGCCTAGGGTGAACAACGGCGAGCATGAGTGAGCTGAGAGCACCAGCAAAGAGCTTATGCAGTGGGACTGCTGGGCTAGAGGATACTGAGCTATGTAGGATTAGGTTTTGGTCATTCTGCTGCTCAGGAGAGCTTTTTTTTTTCTCCCTAACTGACTGACAATAGAAAACAAAATAAAACAAACTCCCAAACAGTAAGTTCTGTCAATTGTCAGTGTGCAGTCTATAAGTACTGAAAGCAAGGTCACTAAATAACTGAAAAAATGAAATTTCAAACAGTAGTAGAGATTCCCACAATATCAAGCACACTCTCTCTGGCAAAGTCCTCTGCAGATAACTTGTCACACCTTGAGTGTTCTATACAGGAGATGTAAAGCTTGCTGCAGCACCATCCTCAGTTGAAGAGGTCATTCCCAGGATGCAATGAAGCAACATGCACTGACTGGCACTCTGCATGCATGCAGTCTCTCCATGCAAGTTTATTTGTAAGCTGAACTTGAGCTGAGAATGCCAGCTGTGGCATATTGTAAAGTGGATTTGTCATGTGGATTTATCCATACTTTGTCCATTAAGTCACCCTTGGGAATGAGCTCTAGTTAGAACTCTCTGATAGATGTGAAGGGGTTTAATATAGAAAGCAAAAAAAAAAAAAAAAAAAAATAGAGGAATGGAGTGATTCCAGGAGGACTGGAAGAAAAAAAAAGAAGAAGAAAGTGGTATTATTAGCACATTGAAAGGCATCTGAAATATAAATTATTTGAAAGCACATCATTTTATATATCCTGTTAATTACATGGTTAATATTATGGAATCTGACAACTCCCTATAGACACTAGTAGTATTGATGAGTTCCATTTTATGATAGAAATTTCTCTCTTCTTGTGCAGAATTACCTCTTTAACCTCTTTCAGTCCAATAAATTCACATTAAAATGTGACCAGAAGTGACAACCTTGAGAGAGGAGTAACCTCTCCCTCTATCATGTCATTTTAGCCTCAGTCTCAAAATGGTACAGCACTCTCATAGCTATTAGCTCAGCTCTTCGCCCACCTCCTGAGTAGATGAAACAGTATGTCTAATTAATTTACAATTCTTAAGTACAAAGGTAGCTATCAGCAAAACTACATTAAAATCAAACTACCAATAAGGTAATTGTAAAATCATAATTTTCTGAGGTGTTTTCACTGCCTACCATCTTAGCTTTGTAGCTGAATGTTTTCCAAAGTCTAGCCTTATGGCTACATGAAAGTCAAATATTTCATACATTACAGTATATCTAGCTCCAGAGGAAAAAAAAATGACAGATACTCTTTAATACAATGAAATGCAATTTAAAGCTGAGTCAATAAGATACTAACCTCTTATCCTCCAATGAGGGCCACGTTATACATCATAGGTTAGAAGTTAAAAATGAAGAGAATGGTTCTTGCCACTCATAATTCAAAGACTGTTGTCAAAAGCTCTCTGTTCATGGAAATTCTATTGGTTTTATTCAGCTGGCAGAAACTGTGCAGTACACTAAGTAGCTCAGACAGATAGCTTTTTTAGCTATACAGTTCAGAGCCAAATTTTCCTGAACAGCATAAGGACTCCATTTTGCTAACGTATACATGATACACTGTATGCTGTTCCAGAAATAACCAGAGTCCATGAAAGCAGGCTGGGGTCTGGGAAGGATGCTGCTAGATTCCCTGCTTTGCCTTGTACTCAGAGAGACCAGACATGACCAGCAAAATTAATCTTCCTGATCTCAGAAAACTTCTGACAGCACAAAGTTCAAGGAGGAAACTCTATTGCTGCTCAGCTCCCTAGCTCCTCTCTCACTGATGAGAAAATACTGAACATTGGTGGTGGGAAGTGTCGGGCACAGTGCTGCAAAGCAGCAGTGGGTGAAGTTTTCCACTGAGCTATAACCACCCCTGAGGAACCCTCATTTTTCTGGGAACCAAATAGTTGAGGGACAGCAAAACTTCTTTGGCTACTCATTGTCTTCTTCTCCTGCAAAAGGTTGCTGTTTGTGATTGTGGCTTTCCTACGCAGTGAGGAGCATCAGGAGAAGACCTGAGCTCGTTTGCTGATAGGGGCTGCCTCCATCTCCCCTCAAGAGAGCATCTTGCCAGTTTCTTGGAGGAGATACTTGGAGACCTGGGCTCAAGCAGTTATCATAAGCCCAGCAGGATGTCACAGGAAGGAAACCCTGTAAGCCACATCTTCCTTTCCTCCTGTAGCTACACCTGATGCTGACAGACAACTCAGCCCCAGACATGGTCCTGGCCTTTTGTTGTAAGTAGATTTTATATAAAAGATTAATAGAGGCAGCAGAAAGCTGGACCAGTCAGATCCTCCACTGGCAACATTCAGATGTGGTTGCAGAAGAGTGGGTAACGCTTTTCATATGAAATCTTACACTGCTTCATCAACAGTGTATGCTGTGATTGGTCCTGAGGAACTAGAGACTGCAGCAAGTCCGGATATTCCCACCAAGGATACATTTCTCCTGAAAGGAATAGAACAGGATGCTTATTTGTCCCCATCGTCTTTCTAGAAGGAAGTCATCTGCTGCTGCTAGCAGTGAAATCTGTGCGTCATGCCCGTGTTTGTACCAGTTTGAGGGAATTACAGATAAAGACTAGCTTCAAAATTTAAAGAAGCCACTAGTCTTGAGTAGTTTCTTATATAGCAGTATTTCTCATTCTGAAAAGAAATGCCTGGAGTTTGATATGGGCATGCCATTAGATACATTTACATATATATATGTACATTCAGTTAAATAACTGCACATATGGGTATAATTTTCCACATACATTGGTATGCCAGCACCCTGCAGACTGTACAGCAGGCTACTCAGCTTACATCTGCACATATTTTGCTTGCTCACATATAGGCAAGCCCATACTTATTGATATTCTTTTAGAAATTAGACCTGCTGTCTACTGGGAATTATTAAATGTCTCACCAGAAAATACTGAACAGAGGACAGTTCCTGCATGAGAGCATGATGACACGCATGCCTTTACCCTTATGTGCCTTTTCCCCAGACACATACCTAGCAGGTGCAATCCAGACCTTCATTTGTCACTCAGACACCAGTAATGGGCTCTCCAGAAATACTCTAAATAGATTACATTAGATGAGAGTTCCCCTCTGTCTTTTTAAACCTTCTTGGTTTTTTAAAAAAAAAAGGGTCAAAGAAGGGGTCTATCTCACAGGTGAACATATTTTCTCCAAGAAACTAAAGCAAATTTTGCTGTCTTCTCTGAAAAAAAGCGTTTACCAGAGAAACAGCTGGTGCTAATCAATATGGTAGAATGACAACAAGCTTAATAAATATAATAATTTAAAATATCTAAACTTTCTTCTAAGAGATGCAGTTACTGTGGTGACCTGCACTTGAGTGCAGGGCTAGACACCTAGAAATGGAAATCGCAGTGCTGTGTTTGGTACCAAAATTGCTTGTACTGTGGATGAGGAGAGTTTGACACCCAGCAAGTTTTCTATTAGTCAACCAGCAAAGTTTGGAGCCAAATTCTATGTCTGGAAAAAGAAAATGTCAAAGAGATCTTATATTTTTTGCTGTGATTAGACTCCATAGTGAAACTAGGACCTACATCGTGAGTCCCACCCATGCACTCACTTGGACATTGAAGTCAAAACTAGAGACACAACCTTCTTTAAAAAGAAAATCAGAGGACGCATCTAAGCTCACTATTTTCACAGTGTGTTAGGGCTTAAAACACCAGCATAGGAAAATGGAACACCCAGATCCAAGTACCCTCCCAGTAGGAGATACACATCCACCAATTCAGTTTCAAGGACTATGCACTGTTTATAAGACCAAGGGCCTTTTTAGGTGACAAGCCCTTCACCACTCTTCCTGGTGCTTGACCCTACTATGGATATGGGGACACAGGAGTCCCCCAGGGAATTGAGAGGTTGAAAAACCCAACTGGAAAAATGGAGTCCTGATTTCTATTCCTAACTTCCTTGGGTTTTGTCATTGAAAAGCTGTGAAGTGCTTGTTTCGCCAACAGTACAGAGAGCGTGTGGGCACAAGTATATCTTGGGCTCTTCAGTGAGCCCTTACGTACTGTGGCAATGAGTCTATTAATCTCTAATAGGAGACCAAGGAGCAAACTGTCGGTGTGTTTAAATGTAAATCCACCAGAAAATGTTGGCATCTTGGGTGCCTAACTGGGTTGTACAGGTGTTTTGGATTCTCATCTGGTAAGTAAATTCTGTCTAACTGTGCACATAAATCTTTATGCTGCGTCTAGCTCAGGATTTGTAAAGACTGAAGTCAGGATCTGCTTTGGTGGCACATAACCAGCTAAATTAACCTTCTAACATAAACTTGCACTACTTGGTTAAACAAACAAAATCAAACTCCAGTCTCCAAACAACTCAAGAGATTTTTCTGGCTGATGTAGCGATCGTTAGGCATAGTAAATGACAAGTATAATGCAAGTGATTTTTAGTGGTTCAGATAGACAGCTAGTACAGCATTAACTCTGTTCACCTTCCAATCTAGGTTACATCTCCAGCCTGCTAACAAGCATCCCTTTGTGGATTACTTGCTGTACTTTGACCTTACAGAGCTGCCTGCTTTTTCTTTAGACTGGAGAGACCTAAGAAGCAACTCTGCTTCCTTCATTTGTACTCTCCACAAGCAGTAAAACTATGTCTGTTGACGGGCTGACTTTCTCAATAACTGCACACCTCAGATAACAGGCTTCAGGTTTAGATGCATTAGTGTATGAAGTACTTTGCAGTGAGTAAGTCAATGATATTCTGTCATGCATTGAAAACTCAGTCTCATAGATAAATCTGGACCACCCCTGTTCTTCTAAATCTGTCAGATAGCAAGAAAAGGGGTGGAAATACCACCCATTGCTCAAACTACCTCCATTCCAGCAGCATCATATGAACACAGCATATGCCTGCAGACTAGCTTGACTGGCCCTCTTTGGGAGGCTTTGGGTATGTGGATGCAGCACAGGAGGTCAGGGAGACCCCCAGGCTGGCGCACACTGAAGCAATGCTTCACATATGGCAGCATGCAGCCCTTCAGGCTAGGTGGAGCATAGTTGTGTTCACAGGATGCTGATCCCCAGATGACTCATCTTGTCTCCTAACAAAAACACACAACAGTGCAGATGAACTCGGATGCTAGTCCTCATGAATGCAGCTGACCTCCTCACGTGGCATTTGAAGCAAGTGGTGCTAAATATCACAAAGCATCACTTAAGGTGAATACAACCCCAGTGTTAGTAATAATATAATTTGTTTTTATCCTTACTGTGTGTATTTTAGTAATAAGTTGTGCTGGATCTGGCCTGTATCCACTCTATGATTATTGAGCATTGTCAGTAAAATTACGTAAAATTATTTTTGACACCCTTCCTCTGAAGTATTTGTTCTGTTCTATGTCCCTGGAATGAAATGTTTTGATACCAGTGATTTTCTTTAACGCAAATAGCTCCCTAAGCTGCAGTTGGTTGCTACCCCTCTATCTGCAATGCTGTTGAATGCGTCATAAGCAGGTTCCACTCCTTCACCTTATGAATTTTGCTTAACAAGTCCACAGAGTTATTTCAAAGATCCTTTTCTGTGTCTTGCCATTATTAAGAAAAGGTCAGTTTCTACTCACTTGAATAAAAATAAGACTGATACTAATTTTCTGGTGTTAAAATCAAACATCATACATTAAGAAAAGCTTCAGAGGTATTCCTAACCTACCAGGAAAAGACTGAAAAAGACATTACATACACTGAGGACTGGACCAAATCACGCCCTGTATTTGGTTGCACTACCTTTGCTCAATTGCTCAAAGCTGAATCTTTGCAAGTAGATCATATTCACGAATGTGTTACGCCTCACATTATCATGGTACCAGAGACTCACTAAGGATCTACTCAAAGCTTCCTTCCTAATTTGTATTTCTACTTTGCTTTGAGAAATCTATCTTGCAAAAGGAAAGGCATCCATTGTTTGGACTCTAAAAGGAAATGTAGGTGTATAATTGGTGGATGTGGTTTTCATTATATATACCCATATCCACCACAAACCCTCTTCATAAATTGTGACAAGCCTGTTGGCAGTCTGCTGTATCAGTCTGGAGGTAGTTGACTTGATAAGCATGTCACCCAGCAGAAGAAAAACATGGATTCCCTCCAACTTTGCTTGGAATTGCTAATTAGCTTAAAGGCAATGTCCTGAACTGGCACCAAAAACCACTGTGAGAAAGTCCTAGTGATGCATGACTATAACTTGATCGGAAATGGTAATATCTTAAACACTTTCTGGTTTATTAAAAGCATGCTAGCATCTTTGCTCTGAATATATTGCTTTTTTTACACATACTTACAGTGATTTACAATCTGGTACAAACTCTAGCATCATTTCCATGAAGCATGCACCATGCTGGTAAAGAAAGCTCATTTTCCAGAGAAAATAAGAAAGGAAATGTTTTTACTTTTTGAAAATCAGTCACCCACTAGTGCTCTGAGTCTGAGGCTCATTTCCTCTCAAGTGAATATAGAGGCGTAATAAAGGAAGCACTGATCCCATGGGAACTGTAATCCTACTGCTGCTATTTCTCAATGGGGTTGTTCCTGCTTCCATTCCAGACAAGAAAAAAAAAATTATTAATTGCAGTGGATCCAGGGTATGCTCTAGGAGAGATGAGTTACAAGAAACAGAAGGAAGCAGAAAAAGGTCTCTTGCTTTAGTCATTCTTGGATAAATCTTCATATTATGCTCTATCTTTACTTTCTTTCAATAAAGAGATGGCTAGAAGGATAAGCAATTCTCTCATTACTCTAAAGTATTTTGTTCACTTATGGAAATACTAAAATCTACAAGGACCAACCTGATTAGGACTTTGAACCCTAAGTCCCCTGAATCATTATGAAACAATTTATAAGACTGAGAGAACAATAGGGAGAGGGGTTGGCTAAATTACCAGACTAGGAAATATTCCTTGGAAACAAACACTTAAAAAAAAATCATTCAATTTTGACCTGAAAAGTTCAGTTCACTCTTTGTCCCCACCAAAACCCACAGAGTCTGGTATGTGAGTAAATCAAGAGAAGAGTGGTGACTTTATGAAAGGGGTGTTGTGATACCTTCCTTCTGAATGTTAGCTTCCATGTTAGGAAGACTGTGGCACTTGCGCTAGCAAACCAGCCAGGACCCCAGCAGAAGCACATGGGCACTGTTGTCCATGCTATTGATGACTACCATGGGCCTTGGCCCAGCAGAGTCACCAGGCTTAGCTGACAGAGGAAGCTTTTCCAACAGGTAGTCTGCATGAGGCTACCATTTCATTTCACGACATGGATATGACTTGTGTGAAGTTAGCTGGCACAACCCTAGGCCCATTTTGGCATTTCTTGTTGCCACTGCTCTCAGACGTGGGGGACAGGGTAACACACAGCTCACCGGACAGTGGAGCCCACAGGAGATAGCTCTAGGGTGCTCCACTGAGTTAGGTAGCCTCAGGTGCACCATGGGATGCAAAGAGTCACCCCTCTGTTGGGGTGCCGAAGACCTCCAGAGGCCTTATGGCTGCTGAGCAAACCTAGTAAGGAAAGGGGTAGTGATACCACGGGCTCTCACTGCAAGTATCTCACTATAAGCATCTAGGCCATGGGTTATTTGTTGAATGTGTGCTGTTATCTATTGAGCATCCATAGTGATATTTATTGAAATGTATACTGCTACCTGTTGAACATCTGTATCTACTATCAACTGGGGCTATCTGTTGTGTTGGGTAACCGCGGTCCATCATTGTTCAACTGCATGATGAATTAAGCCTGGGAAGAATAAGAGAAAGTAAGCCACATACCTTTGTATGGCCTTGGACACACTATGAGCCAGTCTATAAACCTGACAACTCACCCATCAGCAAGGATATTCCCCATGCCAGGTACCAGGGAGAACATGAATTGTCATAGTGCAGCTCAAGAAAGGTGAGAGCAACCTGGTGAAAGCTATACCAACCTTACAGCATCCCATAAGGACAAGGAAAGGGCAAGGACAGCCATTACACCATGCATCAGTGACTTAACTGCAAAGCTCTGGCTATATATATATATATATTTTGTTCAGTTTCTAGCTTCACTATACTTTCAACTTTATTATAATTGTAGATTGTCTGATGTAAATTTAGTGTTGTCTGGCATCTGCCATATGTGTAGAACCACTCAGCTCTAAAAAGCTTTTATACTTGACAAATGATGATCTCTTGAGTTCAGCGTGACTATTCCCAGACTTTGAAAGAATCCCAGATGCCCCTGTACTGGCACATCACAGCAGGGATGAGAACCCATAGTCATTGCATAGGGCTAGCAGATACTCCCTTCCTAAGAGATGTGTCCTTAGGAAGATCCTCTACCATGTAGAGCTCTGCAGCTAAAGCTTCTAAAGCTTCTTCTGCAGCTTCTACTTCCTAGAAATACTTTAGCAATCACTGGAGCAGGCACTGAATCCAGATGTCCCACTTTCTGACTGAGTCCTGCTAACTTGGCTAGTCACTATGTTCCTCAGCTGGTGAATTATTTTGTACAAAACAGAACATTTTGGCATGACTGAGAGAGTTCTCAGGATACCTATGGTCTGAAGTAATTAGGGAACTCACTTGGCACATATAAATCTCTGTGCAAAGACAGGGAATGCATATGAACTTGTAAGCATATGAGGTATCGCAGTGATGCTTAAGCTGGCGGAAAGAGCACTTTTATGAGTGTGGAGTTGTTTATACCATCAGAATGCCGTTCTGGCTTGAATGAACATGGTCACACTGAAAAATAACACTCAAGATTTAGTCTCCTACATGTCCTGCTCTTCTGGGACATGCTCTGGAAATTATGACATGCAAAGAAGAAGTCAGCAGTTTTGCCACGCCTCTCAAGCAAGCCTGACATTAAGAAGTCCTGGAAAAAGGCCAGTGCATGCACAGTCAACCTGTATGTTGGCATTCAGGTACATCAGATTTATTATGCATGTGCAGATGATCTGATTTATTACCATGGTTTATTACCAGGTGCAGCAAGGCCAGCACATTCAGAACAGGTTGGATTTACTGCACATACACAAGACATCTGTGAGCACACACAGTCATATTTACTCCTGAGACTTCCTGGGAGGAAATAATGGAAAAAATACTAAAACTTCTGGATTCACTTTGGGTTCTGTACTTGTGCGTATGCAAAGATGTCTGGGATGAGGTAAACACAACTGCTTTTGAATACTCTTAAAGTGCACTGTGAGAAAGCTTGTCTGCTCTTTAAATACTCAAGAAGCAACGTCGAGAGGATACTGGAGAACTAGCAGTACTGAGTAGGGAGCCAGCCTATTTCTGTACTACAGACAGGTTCATTAGCACCTAATGTGTTATGATGACTTGAGTTTTAGAAGATGGCTTCTCTTCCACCAACCGAATTAGAGTATAAGCACCCTCGACATTTTACTACTCTTTTTTCATGTAAATATGAGTTGAGGAAATTAAAACCTCTGAGTTGTATATTTATTCAAAAACCAGGGTTTTCAATGAGAGATTGGTTTCCAAGTCATTTCTGTAAGTGGGAAATAGGGTACATTTGACTGGTACTCAGGTATAAGCTCTGAAACTTGCTTTCATCTGCTGTAGTAGTAATGGAGTTACCCACCACAGTACTATAGTAGGTAACAACAAGATAGATGATCACACTGCAAGAGGTGCTGTGCATCAAGCATGCCCAGTCGCCTGCCTCCGTCCAGGTCACGGCTCCAAAGCACCTACCTGTCTATAAAGATTTTGAACTAGGCTATTTTCCTGCAGCTGCACCTACACTAATTCGCACGACTGGGCCTCACAGACAAGAACCAGCTCCAGCTGGTTATATTATATTATTTCCCAGACAGGATGCTTTGACTATGACTCTCTTTTCCTTACAGCTCTTCACTGCTCCCTATTTGTCTTCACGGTCAAGGCCCTTTGTGGCCCATCCCCATCATTATGAAAAATCATTACAAAGAAAGTCATTACAAAAACGCTGACTCCAGACTTCAATTGGTCCATGAGGATGGTTCACTCTCCAAGTTTCAAACTAACACCTTCAGGGTATCCCTATGCTGTCACTCAAGCTTGGGAGGAGCCCCTCATAAACAGCTTCATTGTTCTTTTCCATTTCTTGCAAACAAACTGTTTTTTGCCATCATGCCCACATTCAAATATCTAGCAAAACTATTGGACTAGTGGTTTATGGTGACCACTGTTCATTTGGGTGATCAAAATATTCTTTTTCTTTTCTCTCGGACCAATTTTGCCTGTATCTATCATCATCTTTGTGTCTTACTTTGTATGTAAAATCTTTGGGCTCACAATCAGTTTTGGGTTTTTTTTCAGTTCCATGTCTGTACAGCATCTAGCATAGTAAATCTTGGTTCTTAATTAAAAATGCAAAGTACCACAGTAAGGCACATGATTAAAAATATTTAAAAAATCAAAAAATCAGTAACAGGCATAAGGGTAAAATAATATAGATGCCACCCTCTCCTGGAGGCAATGCAGTCAATCAGCCATTACAGTTCATGAATATCTGTTCCAGTCCAGTCCACACCCCTTAATGCTGGAAACATCAGGAATTTCGCTCTTGGTTCTTCTGAGGTGAAGATTTAGGCTGACGGTTTCCTTTTCTGGGAAACCCTCACTAAGTTTAATTTCAAATTGGTCAGGCCTTAGAATTACCTGTAACTTTTCATATTTTGCAATTTTCATTCTCTCTCTTTTTCTTTTTTTTAATCATAGGTTACAGCGCCATGTATTAGTGCATCGCAGAACTCATTTTTCTAGTTACTCTGACAAACTTGACATCCTGCAGCTGTTACACATCTTGTTTCAATTACATCTCTAGATAAAAAGAATTCTTAAAGCCCTAAGGCTACAGATGGCTTCCTGGTGAGAGGTTAACTCCAGCTTCAGACTAGAGCTGTTTTGGAGGTCACTTCTTGGGCTGTTCTCTTCAGTCTCCTTCCCCTTTGCTCTTCCCTGCATCTCCTTCTAATTTCAGTATCTCCCTCCCCTTACTCTACACCCCATTCCTTCCAGGGACTGTAAGTCAAGAAATCAGCCCGAATCAGAACCCACTAGCATCTCCTTCCCACCCAACAGTGTCTAGATGGAAGCAAGGACATTGTTGTCTGGCCCTTGGCTTCACGCATGATGGAGGCAGCTCATTTTGGGAAGCAAATTAAGGGAGTAATAACTCAGGGCACCACTAATTCCTAATGGATTGTGGCCTGTCCCACAAAGTTGAGGACCTCTTGAGAGCCCGCGATGTTCTCAGCATCTAGCAAACCACTTGTGTTTAATTGGGTACCCTACAGTATTTACGCTGCGCTTAATGATTACAGAAAAGATTGATCACCCTCTTCTTGGTATCTATCCAGAAAGGGTATATTAAATCCTTTGATCTTGCTAAAGCAGCAAAACATGTCTAACCATCAGTTATGTAAAGGTGGTTGCTATTAATTTGAATACGGTACGGAGAGGAAAGAACAGAAGTACCATATAATGAGATATATTAAGACTACAAAAGAATTAAGTGAAGCTGTTATGTTATGAATCATGATTTTATTGTTTAGCCGTCAACTCTTGATGTTATTCAGGTAATAATGACTGGGCTAATTCCTTCCACCTTTATTCAGGAAAAACTTCCATTGACTTCAAAGAGCAAGTTGTCCATGTCAGGACTACAAACTGTAGCATCTATCCTATTATTTATAAATGCTTTCCTGAATATATAGTGTTTCTTTATAATGGGATATCTCAATAATAGCAATGTTTACATAATATAAACTCTTATGTAAGTATCCTTTGTGTACAAAAAAAAGGCTTTTTCTTCGTATTCCAAACTGCCATGTAAAAAGTTCATCTACAATCCCTAATTTTTATAAAAGCATGGAAGCACACAGATTTTCTCAGTGTACCATTTCAACCATGTTTCCTTCTGCTCAATGTTTTTCATTTCACTTTACCATATTTTTTTCTTAATAGAATGTGTTATTTATTGGTTTATTAGCAGAGACATTATTTATCATTGCAAATATTTCTCATTTTATTACAAAACTGATGCCAAAAATGGGAAAATCTGCTAAGCTTCGTTACAGTTTAACAGATGCCAAGAGTATTTGATGAAACAACTGAATAAATAGTCCTGCATCACTGTTTCTCTCACTCTGTATTCTATTTATAAATTAATGTCCTATATAACATATATAATTGGCATTTTAAAGTAATTTTAAGGTAGTAGTTCAAAACTTAAAAAGAAATCTTTTTCCTACTATAAAGTACTCACTTCCATCTGGAACTTATTTTGATATTTGGAATCTTAATGTCTCAGAAAAGCACACAGAACAATAGATGGGCACTACTTGATTGTTTTAAATTGAAATTAATTAATTATGAAACAGCCTCAATAGTAGAACTTCCTTTTTCAATGAACATGAATTTATAGACATTTGCAAAGCATGCAAAAATAAAGAAAGAGACAAGAAAGTCGGTAAGAAGGGAAGTCGTGTAGAACTGTCTATGATCAGTATTTCAAGAAAGTAAATAATTAATAGCTGCAAGGAAGCATAGTAGAGATTGCTCTTTGTATTATACAGTCACATTGAGCAGTAAAATAATGCTTTATATCCTACCAAGAAATATAGTACAGAACTCAGCATGGTTTACCTTTCCAGATAATCATTTTTTCAGCTGAAAACAGCGATTTTTTTCACATTACAAGAAGACTGTGAGTTGAAAGAAGCTTCTCAGTCATTTAGTCAAGACAGATGAGCAATGAGTGTTAGAAAAGCTACCAAGGCATCAAAAGATCTACAGGCAAGGCCATTAAAGAATAGCTAATCTGCTCTAGATCTAATTCTCCTCTAATGGGTTTCCTTAAATGTGCTTTACATCAGCTGTAATGAGTTCAAGATATCGCTACTTGTATACTTCTAAGAACAACTGAAAAAAGGTTGCATTTCTACTGCATAATACATAATCAGGTTCACACAGCCTTGCACCCAGGCTAATAAGTTCTGGTGGCGCCCAGGCCTTGAAGAGTGTCCTAACAAGATACCTCGGCTTGGGTCTCCAACAGCCAGGGCAGCTCCGGAAGCACCCACATTTATCTGGGCTTTCCTTTTTTTAGGGTTATCCCAAACCTTTGTTGCCTCAGTTGTTGTAGAAGCAATAGTACTAAACAGATAGGAATTTATCAGGCCCCGTATCGTCCAAATACGTATAATCATCCTGTCAATGGTTTGGAATAGGTTTCAGTAATGAGCAACATAACCTGCAAACCCCGCAACTTTGACCATGCAGATCAAATTTTGAAAGGATTCACTCCTTTTCAGGATTTGTCATCTGAGATAGCAGCAGATCTACAAGAAATAGCACAGTCCTGTGGTCCTTGTGGAGCTACCTAGGCTCAGCCTAGGATGCACGTGTGCTAGCTGCACATGTGGCCAGCTGCAAGCACATTGCTATAGCCAAAGACATGAGGCTACATAGTGACATTAATTCAGATTGGTTGGGGAAATAGTGGCTTTCTTGCAGGGAGCCAAAGTAAATGGACTAGTACACAACCACCTTTTGTACTAAGAAATTCCTGACAATCTTCAGGTCTAACCGCAAACAGAGCCCATTGTACCGTTAATTTACTCTTTAAACTGATGAGATTTAGTTAACTCAAGGTCATCATCTTGCAAAAATGTTACACTCTTCTTGTTAAATAAAAATGAAGCAAAGCACACTTATTTGGTTTTTGTTGCTCATCCCTTGAAAGATGCATCCTGGTTCCTTCACTGACCACTTCAGAAACAAAAAGTGTCTTCTCTTGGATGTGCTCTAACATATTGGCTTCTCCCAGAGTACCTCATGCCATAGGCTATTTTATTTGTTTTTGTTTTGTTTTTTTTTGCCTGAGGTTCAACCACCTACTACACTTGTTGCTTTAAGACACACATACACAAAAAAGCTTTCAGAAAAGGCATTCAAAATGATGACATTTTGATGACATTCCCTCCTAAAATCCACAGACCTGAGGGCCAGCAGATTAAGTGACCAACCAGAGAAATTACCAGATAAAAACTGCTAAGAAGCAGCCAGTAACACTGAAGGAATCCACTTTCTCCTGGTGCATCACAAGCGGGTAGCCCTAACCTGCTCTCGGTGTCAGAGCAGAGATAAACTCGCATACAAAGAGGCCTGGGAAATCTTCTCGTTCCCATATATCAGAAAAGATTCAGTAAAATTTTCTCCATGAGCTAATAAACAAAAGATAACAGGTATATGGTCCATGGTACTTGGTACATGGAGAGATCACTGGTGAGATGACTTCTCAATCAGAACCTTGCAAATGCCTGCTCGACCACTGCCCTGTCCTCCTGCCCTATCCATCTGTGCTGTGTATATTTTTCATTTTCTCATAGGCCATCATAGTTCCCTGGTATCCAGACTCCACCATAAAGGTAACTCAAAGGAGCAGGAAGGTGACCAATTTCTCCCTAAGATAGTTCAGAAGTGATACGCGCCGTTAAGAACTCATCACAGCCCAAAGCAGTCAAAACACACTCAGTGTAAGAAGATACTGCCTTCATCCTCTGTTTGTCCAGCATGACCATTCAGCCAGACAGAGCTGACTCACAAAAGACTCTTTTTTTGGTCAAAAACATGTGAAAACAACCACATGGAAAGACTGGGTTACATTAAGAAGTTCTGTGACTTTGTCGGATACAACCCTCTTGTTTTTAGTTCTAAGTACTTGCAGTTGTGGCTCATCTTTATTGAGAAACAAAACATAGCAACAAAAAAGCTTCCTAGCAAAGATTTCTGGTCCCTCCTGCATAATTTTAAATGTTTCCTGACTGCCAAGACCACCATTGCTGCTTTGGAACTAATTTATTTTTAAGAAACTACATACAGAATCTCTGAGGATAAGTTTAAATTGCGTTCCTGCTGTCACATTTCCCAAGATACACACATATCCGTGTCTTTGGTGCACACATACAGGTTAAAATCTTCCTACGAGGATAAAATGCAGTCAACTTAAGTCACTAACATTCTATTCTGTTTGCTTGTTTGAATAAGACACCAGAAAAGCCGGGATACTGAGCTCTAAGACAGGAACATAGATACCTATATAGCACATTTTCACCTTTGGAAAGATATATAAAAGGCTTTTCACATAATATTAATAACTACCATCACACTCATTTCACCATTGCTGCAATTCATTCATTCTTTTCCCTAAATAATAATGCATCTGTAGCTATCTGCAAATCGTTCAGAAATGATATGGATTATTACTTGTGTATAAAACGAGAAGTGTCCATTTTGGCTCTCCTGGGGCCTTAATCTGCACCAGCAAGCTTAATCAGTGTCTTAATATTGATTTTAACGGAGAGAAGATCAGCCAGTAACCCAGCTGTTAATGGTGCAAACACTGTCTCCTATGAAGGACCAATTTTCTCATTTTTTTGACAAGTCTGTAATGCAGCAGTGCTTTTCAGCAACCTCAAAATATTTACAAAGAATATCAGCTTTCTGAAGAAGCATCCAGCTTTGCACTAGAAAATGGACCTTGCTCTCACCAAGTCCCCAACTTTTGGTTGTTTCCTGGTGATCCCCAGTGCCAAGTCTCTGGGACTGGGTCCTGGCCAGCGTTGCACCAGGAGCCAGCACTGCCAGCCCTGGGTGCTGGCCACTAACTCCCCTAAGCCAGCACAGCTGTATTGCTGAAAGGAAAGTTTTATTCGAAGCAAAGGAAGCCTTTTCCTTCTTCGACTTTTAATCTTTCGGGAAGAAGTTATGGTTTTCCACTGGAATTAGCCTCACAACTAACCAGCCCATATAGAAAGGAAATTTCCTCTGTTTCACAAAAAACACCACTTTTTTTTTGAAATCTCATTTTCTGAGGCTGTCGCTTCAAAGCTGTAGCTCAGTTTGTTAGATGAGATACTTATTACCTCACACAAAATATAACCTCTCTGTTCTCTGTACATAATATCAGTCTTTTTCTTTATTTCTATTGATTTTTTATTTTATTATTCCTATTGTTAACCAAGTCATAACCAGACATTTAGGTAGCTCTGATTATATGCTGTGTATAATTTCTGGAACTCTTTTTATCTGTGTTTGAGTAAACCAGAAATGATCAGTGCTTCATAGTCAAAAATAAGATGCAAATGGAATAATTTGTTTTATGAGGTTAAAAAGCTTGCTATTAAACAGTTGCTTTCTCTAATGAGAATATTGTGGAGTTGAGTGTAATGTTATTGCTAATATATGGATGACAGGAAAGATGTTCCCAGAGCCTATGTTTCTTCTGTGTCTTTTTTTGCTTAATGGACCATACTTTCCTTCTTCCATCGGTTCTAAGCAGCCCATTTTTTTCCCCAGAATATTCATAGAATACGAAATGCAGCATGTCCTGTCCTGAATCCTTCTCCATTGATGTAGTGAGGTTTCTGCCATTCACCCCTTGACCTTAACTTGTCACGGAAAGCATATATGGGGTAACACAAACCTACAAGCCTGAGCCTGAAGACTTGTTATCCACATGCAACTGGCCTTGCATCCCCAAATAGCCCTAAGTGAGGAAATGGGATATATATGCTGAAATGTCAAAATTTCATTCTTGGGACAGAAATAATAGATAAGGACACACACACACAAAAAGTAGTTATTCTTTTAAAACACAACAGAGCATTCCATGAGCCAGAGATAAGGGGCCAGATCCTTAGATCCTTATGTGCTACAGCCTGGCAAAGTCCCTGGACTCAGTAGAGCTCCTCAGCCTAGAGCCAGCCAAGGACGTGGTACATTACACCCAGCAAATGAACTCACGATGCACTACGGATATATTTTTACAGCATTATTATTCAGCTGATGTTTATAAAGTATTATGACCACGAAAAGCTTGCTGTTCTTCTTATTTATACTTATTATGTTTAGCGCATACAATTTGTTCAGTGCCGTAAGGAAAAAGCAAAATAAAATCTCAAATAATAAAAGTAATTCCCAGCCCACAGGGCTTGCAGCCTGAAAAACAAGCATGAGGAAGAGGGAACATGCTGTGAAAGCAGAAGGGAATGCAGGTAGCATTTGTGTTACTATTTGCCCACAACTTAAAACATCCCAGGGAGAACAAGTTTTCCAGGTGGAATTCCAGTAAGGGGAAGGTGGCAGCTATGGGCCAACACCAGGAAATGTGGCCTGGAGTTAGCTGTTCAGGAGATGGGAGATAAATGGAGGGTTGTTGGGTTTGGGGCTATTTCTTTAAGATGGAAGTTTTAGTGTTTTGTATTGTCCATAAAATATGTGAATTCCACCCTATTAAGAGAATGGTCTGAGTGACTTCCCTCCCCAAAAACTGATTGCTTAGTGTTATCTGAAAATAAACATTTTGATATTCCATATCGACTGAAGAATTCACTTCTCCAGTGAATACCACCGAGCAGCACCAGGAAAAAAAAGAAAGTTTTGACTTACACAAGTCTAAAATGTAGTTTCTAAAAACTAGACAACCTGGGATCGAGAAGTTACAAAAGGTTCATTTATAAGAGTGCTGGATGTCTAGCCACTTTTTGTTAATAGCAACTTCCAAACAAAACTCTCATTGACTTCAAATGGAGTAGGAACAGACCCAAAGATAGCAAATGAACTAGTAATTCAATATGTGGTCTGTAAAACACACTGGGCCACCTTACACTGTGGCATTTGATATTCATCTCAACTTGGAAACTATACAACTATACATTTTTACAGAACCATCCAACCTCTTCGAAACTGATGCTAACTCAAAATACCCAGAAATATCAGATGAGTACCACTTAAACCAATTATATACCTGACTTCTGTTACCTACCCAAACACTGGTTTATTTGTAGCTAACAAACGGATCATGCTCAAAATTATTCTTTTGTTCAGTACAGCACAGTGAGTAAGTGCTTTAATAAACCTGGTAATTGTTTTTAATGAATGTGAAAAAACCTACATGTGTATCTCCGAGTAAGCCTGGAAGGAGACCCTTTGCTAAAAGAAATGGTCCTCTGCAGGGCTATTTATGTGCCTAAACCTAAGCACGGGGTCCAGAACTGGGATGAATTTGGATCTACCTTTGTCAAATAAGGCAAATAGCAACAGGAATGCCTGTAATGCAGAAATAGTCCTGGCACTCCAAATAAGTCCTCTGCTCTGCTTACTTGCTGCTTTCCATCACATCTAATGTGTTTTCAGCAGTACAAAACGGATATAAAACACAACTAACTGAGAATTTTCCATCTCTTTCCTCTGCTGTGAATAAACACATGATTACACAGCAGCGGAGAATCCATAACCATGAGTGTGAATAAGCAGCACTGTACACATGGTGTACAGATAAGTGTATGGAGAAAGCAGAAGAGGAGGTGGGACTGCGCCTCAAGGATGCTAGCGCTGCACTAACGAAGCCTTCCCTAAGTGGGGCTGATCACTCCAAAATGTTCCAGAAAAAGCTTCCCGCACGGGCACAAGTTCTGTTTATGCCACAGATCTGTGTGTTTTGTTAGATCTGCTATTTGAGTTTGCACTCAGCTTTCACTATGTGAATTATAGTCGTTTTCTGGGTAGCAGAAGTGTTACTGGCATCAGGACAACCTAGAAAAACTACTGCTAGAAGAAAACTGCTTACAGTGTTCTCCCGTTGCTGTTTACTAGCTAAACATTGTCTTATGTTCACAATATATTATCACATTTTCTATGCTACAGCAGAGTAAAAGACATGACACGTATTAATTGGAGAGCAAATTCATTAACAGCATAAAAGTAACAATCAATGAGAATTGATTAGCATGCTACTGTTCATCTGGAAATCCCTTTTCATACCCTTTTGATTTTCCAAGAACATAACGAATAAAAAACAAATAGCACTTTAGAACAGCACATTAATATTTAATTGCACTTTTAAGCAAAACATTCACTAAACGCTGCAAAAAGTGGATTTTCCGTCGTAAGTTAAGTGTGCAAATTGTCATTATGACTACATTCAAAAGAATAAAGGACAACATTCATTCCTGCTGCACAGAAAATTAAGTCTCCTAAGTGCTGCTCTTTGCTATGAAGTACTTCCCATCTATATGGTTGATTTTAGTTTCCTTTTTGGGAACAACTGTACTTATCGGAGAGAATACTGTGGAGCCTTTTGAGCTGAAAATTATCATCCTGGCGTTGTTTGGGCTAGTTTAGCGCGTTATCCCAATCGGAGTTCTTGGGAATTAGCGTAACGTGTGTGTTCTCCGGCAGGGAGCCGGGAGGGAGAGGGGCCGAACACACACGCGGCCTGTGGCCAGCGCGGAGCCTGGCTGTCCTGATAGCCGCTGCTCAGGCAGTTTTCATAGCTTTTTTTTCTTTTTTTAACACTGCTTTAGCAATTTTTCTAAAACAATTGTTCTAAAAGGTCTAAAGAGCTGCTTCGTGACAAACTCACGGCCTGTGAGCCGAGACTCACCAAGCCAAGGCCATGCTAGGCCTGCAAGAACACAAATACAGAGCACAAAGTGCTTAGCTAACCCTGGCCCCACAGATGAGCTTCAGCTACGGCCTGAGTCTGCCTAGCTAAGGCATCGCTTGGGCATCTGTGGGTGCAGCTTGTCCAAAGGGGTGAGTTTAGCAAGGAATGGAGGCCTACAACTGCGCAATGACCATTAAGGCGCTATCTGAAGCATTTGTGTTGAATATATCTCAGGAACAAAAAAAAAAAGGCAGCATCAACACTGGAAAACTATACAAAATCTATAAACGTCGCAATACAACTTGTAACACAAATGCAAAGATTTTAAACAAGGGATTTAGCTGGAAAAAGAACAATGTCTCTTTGGACCTGTCCATGAGTTTGGTACCTACCACAGTCATTTCAAAGTAGCCCCAGAAAAGCTAAAAAAGATGCTATAAAGGTGACAGAAAGGTGCCATTAAAAACCCAGTAAACCCAATTGTGCTGGGTTTTTAAATCCGATATTTTCTTACATACAGGATCTACCTTGTAGAACAAACTAAGGAACATCACACTTTTCAGAGGAACAAAAAATTCCTCCAAAGTTTGTCTTCATTCAGGGAGAAAGAGAAAACAGGCAAATGCATGGGAGTATTATTTATCCGACTCTTGTTTAGAAGAAAATACAGGCAATTCAATTTTAAACCTGTGCATATGGACTGAAAACTTACAATCAGGCCAGAGATAAACATTATGGCTGGGATATAAACTGAATATTGGTATTTATAATTGAAACGAGGACATAACCTTAACTCGTGTCACAGGCAGCGCCACTGTAATTAAAAACTTTTATAGGGCAGTAACTAATTCCGCATTATACGCGCTCCTTAAAGTTCCCACAGCCATATAAAAGTTTTATTAGACAGGATGATGCTATCGAGGCGCACATTTGCAGGCAGGGGCATTGGCAAGCAGGGGCATCGTGCCCTGATGGGAGAGCTGCTCCCGCCCCTGGAGGGTCTTTCCTAGGGAGCAGCCCATGGACGGGACACACTTGTCCGACGTGTTTTGCTACACCTGCCACCAAGAAGTCCCAACTGTTGGACGCGCACCCTGCAGACGGGAGCTATAGATCACTTAACACGTCCAGTTTTATGTACGGGTGTATGTATCGCTATAGGTGGATGCATTTCTCCCGCGGGGAAAGGGCGCCCGACGGTGCGTCCCGAGGGCTGCCCCGCCGCTGCCGCGGGCGCCTCCCGTCGGGGCAGGGGCGCCCCCCGCCGCACACCCCGCGCTCCAGGGGGGGCCCTGCGGCCGGGGGCGGGGGGGACACGCGGCAATTCCCTCCTCGAGCCGCTCATGGCATTTCTAGAAAGTGTTTCGGGGCGGGCAGCGATGTGGGGCGCGGGGAGGTCAAGGGCACGGAGGGGGCTGCGTGGGTGCCCGCGGCGGGGGGCGCGGCGGGGCAGGAGGCCGCTGCGCTCGCAGCAGCCCCCCCTGCCCCCCGGCCCCCACCGTGCCGAGGGCGGCGCAGAAGCTGCCCGTCGCGCTGCGCCCCAGCAGGGAGTAGTTGGGCGCCGAGCGCCGCCCCACGACGCGCGGGCCCAGCATGGGCGGCAGCGCGTAGGCAGCTGGGCCTGCGGGGGCACGGGGGGCGGCAGCGCGGCCCTGCGGTGTCCTGGTGCCCCCCTGGGTGTCCTGGAGCCCCCCCCCAGTGCCCTGGAGCCCCCCTGGGTGTCCTAGTGTTCCACTCGGTGCCCTGGAGCCCCCCCGGGTGTCCTGGAGTCCCCTGGGTGCCCTGGAGTCCCCTGGGTGCCCTGGTGCCCCCCTGCGTGTCCTAGTGCCCCCTGGGTACCCTGGAGCCCCCTGGGTGCCCTGGTGCCCCCCCGGGTGCCCTAGTGCT
>JAUBOD010000140.1:5664876-5678314 GCA_032353885.1 Nothura maculosa
CCCAGCCCTTGCACTCCCTTATTGCCACCCCCCGTTGCAGCCCCCTCCCAAATTATCGCACTCGCGCCCCACATAAGCGCAGACCCCTAAGTGCTGCACAGCCCCCTAGCTATTGCACCCCCCCAGTTATCCCACCTGCCCCCCACCGCCGGCTACCGCGCACACCCGCCGTGCGCGCACACCCCCCAGGTGCCGCATCCCCATCGCACTGGGCGCACCGCGGCGGGGGGACGCGGGGGGACAGGGCAGCACTCACCAGAGCGAGTCCAGGTCCCATTCCTGCAGGAGAGCCAGGTCGAAGCTGTCCATGGTGAGCGCTGTCAGCGCGGCCGCGCTGCAACCGCGCGGCGCCCGGCGCGCATCTTAATTGCACGGCGCGCAGCAGGGCGAGGGCGCGCAGCCTCCGCCGGCCCCGCTCCGCGCCCCCCTCCCGCGCCCCTCTCACCTTCCCCCTCGCCTTCCCCCCGGAAAATCAACCATTAAAAGGGCATCAATGGGATAAATGAAGGTGCGGCTGGCGCGCTCCCTCGCTCGCTCGCTCGCTCGGCGCCGCTCCGCGCCCGCCCCGCGCTCCCTCCTCCCCCGTGCGCGCCCGCCCCGCGCACGCTGCGCCCGCGCGGCGCCCGCGCACGCCGGGACGCGCACCCGCCGCAACCTGCGCTGCTTTTGTGCGCCAGACGCTTTTTCCCTTTTTTTTTTAATTTCTTTTTGTCCTCCCTCCCCTTGACTCTCTCTCCTGCCCCTTCCCTCTCCCTCCTGCCCCTTCCTTCTCCTTCCTGCCCCTTCCCTGCTCCCCTGTGGCCCTGGTGTGCCGATGCTCACTACCTGCCCCATGGCGGGTGCCCCATGGCATGTCAGCCAGGGAGCCTGGGCTGCACTGGCACCCTGGCCCACGCCACCAGGATAGTCGGAGGTCTAGGGTCAAACTAGGGGGAAATCGTGATGTTCAGGACAGGAGTGGGACCCAGGACCAGGGTGCTGGGCCTGCAGCGGGCGGGCGATGACACAGGCCCAGGCCGGGCTTGGAGAAAGTGGCCGTTGAGGCGGCACGGTCGGGCTCGTGCCGTGTCGCACAGATGCCTCCTCGGACACATTCCCTCGTGCAGATTCCAGCCCCTACGGGCCCTTGTGTGCGGATCTGCACCACAGCCCTGGACCTGGAGAGCCCAGGTGTGCATGAGTGCTTTAAAAATCACCCATTTGTGGTTACAAATAAGAGTGATGATGGTCAGCGCCTTCCACCCAAAGCAAGTAATGCCCCTCACTGTGGGTATGGGAGTAAGAGCCCTGGGCTGCGCGGTGTGTTCGAAGCGCTGTCCGTGCTGCGCTGCTGGCCAGATGGGGCAGCCTCTCCTGATCTGCAGCTGCTGCATCACATGGAGAGGTTACAGCGCATTAAATACTGCCCAGAACATCGGGCTTTTTAGCAGAGCAGTGACTAGCTGCCAGGGAAGTGCTATGTCATCCCCGAAGGGTGAAAAAATCTGCAAAACTGAGGATGACAAGAGGGGTTATTCTCTGTGCTGGTGCCTATCCCGGTAGCCACGGGGCCATCCTGCACTTGGGGGCTGCCTCTCTCGGAGACAGCCCTGCAGCACAGACAGACACCACAGGACAGGTCTGGCAGCCCCTACATGTGCGTGCAGCTCTCCTGGGCGCTGCGAAACCCCCGAGCTGCTCCGGAGCCGCTTCTGCTGCCTTGCACAGCCAAGGTGGTGCTGCCTCCTACTGCCAGAAGCACCCGGACCCGCTGGATGTGGCGCGTCTGCAGGCCGAGGTGCTGACCCAAGGCGGCTTCTGCTGCCTCCGTCTCCTCTGGGCTGCCCAGGGCTCCCTTCGAGGTCCCAAAGCGGGAAGGCTCCGCTGTGCAGCTGGAGCAAGTGAGGATGAAAGTGGAAAAGAAAATTTATATCTATATCTATAGAGAGAGCAGTTCAGATGCCACACTTGGTCCAGCATTAAGGGACACACAAAGGCACTTGAAAACGTTTTTTTTCTCTTCATGGAGATAAAGCTTAGCATGGCAGAAAATTGACCCTGCAAAGCAGGTAGCCTTCTCAACAAAATATGTTACTTATGTGAGAAGGGAGGATGGCAGCATATTTATACTGACCTTTTAAAGCTGCTGCCTGTGCTACATCACTCTTCTTATTTTAAGAGAGATTTTGCAACCTAGATTTTGCTGGCAGCGTGGACCTGATTCCCTTCCCGAGTCCCAGCTCGCACAGTGATTTGCAGCAGTGCTTAAATCACCCTCCAAGTGATCTGTAAGGCAGGAGAGGATTAGGCTATCTTTATAGAGCCAATCGATAGAGGTGGGACCCCTTTGCAGCGGTGGCGGAGCTGGCTGTAGGTCATGCTTGCGCTGAGGTGCTAACAAGTGGCACCACGCAAACGCACGAAGACTTGGGAGGGAAATTCTGTAGGTGAAATTCGTCATCCCAACTGAGATCAATAGAGGGAAAGTAAACAAACGGCATGAACAGCAGTGGGTGAATTAGATTTCAGACAGTCATACCTAATGAGAGCAACCTAGGTGGTATGTTTTATGTTTTTAATATGTTTTAATACACAGGAATGTGCTTTTTACATTTTTCTGCATGTATATTATTTTTCCTGCATTCTTTCCTTCCCCATCATGGCCATGACTCTCTTCTCATGTAAAGCAGCATACACCGAAACTAATTGTACTGAAATTAATGTCAATTGAAAATCTCAACCCTCTCGTTCAGCTACCAAGTGCCAGATTTTCTCTCTCTCTTTCTATGTCCTTGATGGCATTTTTCAAACTCTTGTCTGTGAGGTCCAAACTCCAAGGCCCACTTTGGTCCATGGTTTTTCTTTCTGTGCCTTTGTTATGGTTTTGCTGTGGCCAGAGCACCCCACATGCTTGAGAGTCATGCTTCATTCGAACCCTTCCTGCTTGCCAGCCCTCCTCAAAAGTTGGCTTTTTTCCTTAAAACTGCTGCACACATGGTATGATTGTAATGGTGATGCACAACAAATTAATGGGGACTAGTTTAAAGGAGTTCACACACGGTCCAAAGGAGCAAACGCCTTTGATGCCTCCTGTTGTAACCCATGGCCTTGCTGCATCGCCACCTCCCTCCATCATCCCTTGATGTGCTCTGTGCCAGCATGACTTTCAACTCGTGTGGGAAGTGAAACCTACCTCTTCAGAAAAGAGTGGAATTATGTAAATAAAAATATGCTATGTGCTATCTAATCCTGCCCATTGCACACATTTCCTTTTTTTTTTTAACGATTCATGTAGACGTTGCTTGCCTCCTCATGGTGCACTCTCCTCTGCTAACAGCTCTTCATTGAGAATAAACACGAAGCTGCGCCCAGTCAGGCAGGCTTTCTAAGAAGAGCTGGGGGCCAATGAACAATATGTAATTCAAACCCATTACATAAAGGATGTATGCAGCGAGAAAGCTGAACATCATCTTAAAAGTTGACATTTCCCACTTCTCACCCTCTCTGCCTTGAATGTGGCATATCAACTGCCTGAGGAAGAGTATAGATAATTTTAATGCAACATAAAATAAGGGGGAGGTGAGAAATACTATATTCTTAGTCAACATCCTATGTGAAAATTCTCTCCCTAGAACCTGCCTTTAAAAGAGTTACCCAGTGAGAAATGAATTCGTAAGAGCAGAGCCTTCTGCTTTCAAAGAACAAGGTGTTTTGGGGTACTGAGAGATACAGAAATGGGCATGTTTTAAATAGGGTCTGGCATGGGAAATTCCAAGGCACCAGTCTAGAGTGTTAGGATTGGCATTACCTTCCACCAGACCAGCCAGTGCAGAGGTGGTGGAACAGAGTCCAACCCCAAAGCCTTTCATGTTTTGACTGTACGCATGTGGCACGTTCCATGATAAGGCCAGACAGGTCCAACCTGTGCTTTTGAAGGCAAAGAGGCTGTTGCAGGTCTTCAGTAAATCCATGCCTGTCCAAACAGCGCAGGCCAGCAATAGTCCTTCTAGAGGATGGAGTATGAAAAACCTTTCTTTTCATGACCTTGCAGAACATAGGGCAAGGCAGAAGCACCAGATCATCCTGCCTGGCCACTCACATGTTGCAATCCATTCACTTTCACAGTTCCTTCTGTAGTGACCTCAGCAAGTCTGATTCTTACAGTCTGAGCAGCTGCAGAACCCAGACTTTAGTGCTCTTAACATAATAAAATGTATATTCATAAGGAGTTTTACTTTCTAAATTGCTTCATTTTTCTCCTCAATCTGTATCCCCAGCTTCATAATGGTCCATTAAATAACAGCTAAGTTGTGTCATGATGGCAGTCGTTGCTTCAGCAGAGTAAAATGATCAGAGCTGAATTTCTCCGTCTGCTTAAACTCACCATTGGCATTGCCATTCCTTTTAACAAAAGTTGCATTTATGCCTGTTGATGAACATTTGCCCAACCTTGAATCTGAATCAGGATGCGCTGGTCATCTGCAGCTCCATGCTCCTATATAATCCTTTCTCATCCTGCTATCAACTGCATTAGCTAGATGGTTCTTCTTCAGTCACTACAGAGATGCCAAAAATATTGTGAATGATTTCTCTCCTGCAAATATCATCACAGTCTATTTATATGCTGCAGCTTCTGAGATTTGATAAGGCTGGAGTATAATATGGCATGGATACAGATGCTGTCAAAGTTAAGCTAACACAACATATTTCTTCGCTCTCCTACTTAACATGCATAGTACACAAATGGTTGCAAACTATCACTCTTTTAAAGAAGCAGAATATATAGATTTAATTTTTAATGATTAAGCTTGGTAATTAATCCAAATTATTAGTTAACAATTGCTAAAGCAGAGAAGTGTAATGAATTCCATGGAAAATGAAAATATTTATTATTTTAATATGCTGCATGGCTGGAAGTCTAAGTCAAGCTTTAGTCTACTGGCCACATATTGCTTGCTCTTTACTCACATGTGGGACTCCCACTGAGGTAAGTAGATGACTGTGCCCCTGAATGAGGAAACATAAATGGCTTTTTCCAAGTATTGGTGACAATATCTATCATGTCAGCTGCAGAAGATATGATCCATTTTAAATTATGAGCCAGGGCTGCAGAAATTATGTCAATTACAGACAGATTTTTTCTCCCTTTTTTTTCCCTTTCTTGTTGCTTTTCCCCACACAAAAGATTTTGAGACCCATATGTGATGTGAAAGTTCCTTTGTAGACACAAATCATGGTTAAAAAAGTGTTTTCATCACAGAGCATAAGTACCTTGAGGGCCACTTCATACTCAGGGGAGTGCAAGGTGCAGGTTTTACCCAGCAAAGGAAAGAAGTGAAGTCAACATTTTGAGCGAGTTTTCCTGCTTTCACAGGATGCACAGAACCCTTTTGTGCATTGTGCATTTGTGTTTTGTGGGAAACACAACCCCTCTGAAATATACACTGACCTATCTCCAAAACATGAGCCAAGACACCTCTTTTTGGGAGGTAGGTTCTTCTTCTCCTGCTACAGGTCATCACTTCTCCTTCTCAATTGGCGATGGTTTGCTAGGAGCAAAGAGATTCCCCGGCATTGTTCCCTGTGCATATTGGAGCTGCCCTGAGTGAGGACCGTCAGAAGGGGATATCTGATAGTGAGGAGCAGTATCTGCCTGGATGACAAAATGACTTTCCAAATTCAATAGAAGCTTAAAAAATAAAACAAAAAAGGTTTAGGATGGGATCCTTTCATAAATTGCTAATGTTTCAGGAGACAAGGCCGTGGCTTTCCATAGGACTAAGGCAGCCCATCATTGCTGGGTTGAAATATTTCCTCTGCCTGCTTGGTCTTTCAGGGGACTGTTTTGTTTCATGAGGGAAAGAAGAGGGCCCTTTGCAAAGTGCTAAGGTGTTTAATGCAATATTTGGGGACTTCATAGTGGGGTTTTGCGTGCAAAAGATTGTGTATTCAACTTAAAGGGCACAGACCTCTCAGAAATTCTAAGGATCTTTTGAAAAGAGGTTAAATATGTTTAAAATTTATGACTGTGCACCCATGCAAATTGGAAAAGGAAATTAAACTATATCTGCAGAAAAGGAAAAATAAATCTACTTACATATGATGTAATTTAGAAAGTCAACTGTACCTTTAAAAGATGTCTGGACGAAAGGATAAGGTAACGCTGAGGAAGGCTTAACATTTGGGCTTAAAAGCCACATGGGGCCATAGGGAAAAAAGGTTTGCCGTATACATGTATACTCATTATGGATAGTTTCGAGTAGACTGAAAAGTGTAGCTAGCTGGCTTTGAGCTGAGATAGATATACAAACAGAGAATAACTAGAATAAGGGCTTTTTTTTCAGACTCTTCAGTATTTTTTGTTTAGCTAGATCTACGCTCCATATAACTAATTCGAAAACCTACACACTGATATTTTTTTTCTTGTCTGTTTAATATTTGTGAATCTGTCATTTCCTCTGCTGTGCAAAATAAACCTTTAGTCAAAATAGCTGGAGTGCGAACAAAGGCAAAAAATGATAGTGGAGAGATGTAAAGCAGAAGGAAACAATTTGTGCAGGCATTTCAGATAGAAGTAAAGCACTGTCAGACTTACATGCATGACTGACAATATTTTCCTTATACCTGATGCTGGAATTTGATGGTGGCCAGTAAGTCTACCCAGCTTTTAAGGGATGGTGAAAGGTTTCACGTCACTGAGACTTGCAGCAAACAGCAGTTGTCCTAGCACTGGGAGGTCAGCAGAGCATTGCTAAGATCAGTGGAAAACTCCTTCCCTGAGACACAGAGAACCATCAAAATGAAGCGTGATACTAATGCATGGACCAGCCAATGAAGACTTGTGTGTCATGTAATTTACTGGTGATGCATAAATAAATAAATTATCCAATAATAAAAAAAATGTTAAATTGGTGTTTGAATACCAGCTCAGGATGGAATGTTGCAATCCATGTGCCACATTAAAGGAGGCGGTGATCTCAGCTAAAGTCCTAGTGCGTGAGTATTCACCAAATGGTTTGTAACAACTGGGTCCCTGGGTGGCAATTTCACTGGAGAGGCCAAGAAGTGAAAGGACATGGAATTAATATTGCTCTGCTATGCTGATCCTTTTCCGAAGGTAAGAGAGGACTTGGCTTTATAATGCTGACGCTGCAGTCCCTTAATGAGCACTAAATTCACTTAGCAAAATTCTAACTTCTTCAGATTTCTGATGTAACTCAATGAGTCAGCTTTACCTTGGAGCTTTCTGTGTTTTGTTGGTCTACACCAAGAACCTAAGAATTCATAAATCCAGCATTTCTTTTTATTCACTGTACCTATTAATTCCTTAGTATATTTACCCTTTTATTAAGAGCTTCCACTTGGTTAAGACTTGTTCAAGTATAAGCTCAACAGGAAGCATTTTCCTTTATACTGTAATAACTCTATATTGTTGCCTAGAGGGTGACAGAAAGTAACGTAAGATTCATAAAAATATAACTGTCTGAGCCAAGTAGATAGAATTATGGTAAGCATTAACCAAAGCGTATTTCTCTGTCCTATAGGGTGAAATCAGAACATCTTAATGTTTTCTTTGCTGGGTCACATAATTCTAAAAAGAACACCCAGAGAAATAAGAAACTGCTCCTGTTTGATGGTTACATTCTGTACCAGGCTTTTGAACAGGTTGCTAAATAAAATTACTTTATTTCATTATGTGTCATTTTACATTTTATCCATGCACCACCCCATAGAGACCATTTGGCATAAGATGCCTTTTTTTTTTCCAAGCTATAAACAAGTTGAATTTTAAATGCATTTAAACTATAATTCCGGATACATCTAGAAGCCCATTTGCAAGTTTGGCCATTAAATCAGTCCTTAGCCTTAGGAAAATAAAAAGAGAAATGCATGTCTGATCCTCACTCATTCTTTACTAGGAGTATATTTAGAGATATAGATTAAAAAAAAAATCCGAAATATACCCTGGTAGATAAATTTTAACTCTATTGGAACCAGCATGATGGTTCCTGAATCCATTTTATCCCACCCTTTTAAATTGCATAGGGAAATGTAGATATACTGACTCGATTCAGAACCAAGATGGATGAAATTGCCTGTATGTCTCTCCCTCTCCTATATGGATAGTGGGATCACAAGTGTCTTGCTGACATGGCTCGATAGCAATGCATTGGATGGGCTTGCCTGTCCCTAGAGGCTCGTCACTGGTGAGGAAACTGCCCTTGCTGGGAGGAGCTGTGGGCAAGAATGGAGACACATGGGAATAAGATGCTCGAGGCCAGTCCTCCCAAGCACCACAAAGAAGCAAGAGTAGAGCAGCACCAAGATAAATGCCATGGCCAAAGTCAGAAAGGTGATACTTGTTAACAGTTAGGAGTGTTAAAAAAAAAAAGAATCAAGCAAACAAACAAAAAGACCCTCATACCTGAGAGACTGAAAGAGTAAAGGATGAGATGATCTATTATAGTATTATCATTATTTTATTTCGATAATTAGTTTTTTATACGGACCTAAATATAGTTGTGTGTAATAGACAGGCTGGACTCTGAAAACTCTAGGCCATTTTTCACATCTCGAAGCTTGAGAATCTTGATGTTTCCTTTGTTCTGATTGTCTGGTAAGATTTTAGTATTGTTATTTCTGTATTTACTTTAATTCTTAAAAAGTCGAAAGGTGGAGATATGTTGACAGACTGGCAAAGGAAGCTATTATTAATTAAAATTTTTAAAGTCTAAGATTAAAATAGTGTTCCCGCATATAAATCTGCTTAAATGAGTTGGACCCACCACTATGTCAAACCACTGCATAAATTAGAAAATGTAGCAGGCATAGCAGACATACAGGCTGGGGAATGGATGGTGCTAACAATTTACGTAGTGCAGATTCTGTTCCCTTGTGCCTTATGTGTGCATGCAGCTTGGATGCCAGTGAGTTATTGTCCACCCCTGGTATAAATTAAATTCTTTCTCGTAAAAGGGACTAGTTCAAAGTCCATGAAAAATCATTGCAAATTTCCCAATCTGCTTTAGTGCGAGTTGGACCGGGCCCAGAAAGAAACTGCGTATGGAAATTTGAGAGGCAGCGGTTATCTCTGTTATTTGCTGCTAGTGCTGGAAGGAAATATTGCAAAATGCCACACAGCCTGCTGTTCATTCTGCCCAGCTACCGCCTGCATTGACAGCCAGCATGCCTCTGAGCAAATGCAGCTCCGTAGGAAAAGTCAAGCAAAGAGGAAAAAAAGGCTGCAGAAGTAAACAACAGCTTCCTGAATTTTCATTTTGATTTGGTGGTACTTCTGTGGAATATCAGGGAACTGGAGGAATTTTGTGTTCCCAGGTAAACAGTGATATGGGTCACTGTAGTTCCTGCTTGGTAAAGGCCACATGCCTTCAGATCACATCCGTGATATGGAGCAGGGAGGTCGGCCTCGCTTCCCTTGGGAGGGCTCTGCCTGAAAACCCCCCTGTTCTTCAGAAACGATCCATAACTTCTCTGTGCTGTCCTCTTCTGGCCTACAAACCATTGCTGATGCTGCAATGAGGGCGGCCGTTCTC
Organism: Nothura maculosa; assembly: GCA_032353885.1. NCBI lineage: Eukaryota > Metazoa > Chordata > Aves > Tinamiformes > Tinamidae > Nothura > Nothura maculosa. The sequence goes on from JAUBOD010000140.1 coordinate 5,674,410, forward strand.
CTGCCCTCATAAGTGGTCATCACACTTAAGTGTAATGTACCAATATCATTCCTTGCCATGAGAGGGGAAATTCAGAGGGGTTATATGCAGAAATACAGGATCATGGCCACTTCATCCACTCGTATTTACTCCTGCACAGCCAGAAAGTTAGATGCTGAAAACTGGAGGCAACACACAGCCCTCCAAAGCCTGTAGATTCAGGCTGCAGAGACCCGAGCCACACAGGACTACTGCAGTGGCAGCTCCTGAAATAGCGGGTGGCAAAGAGAAAGCTATCCTTGTTCCTCATGTGACATCCTTCATCACTAATATCTCCAGTGGAGATGACCTGCATCCCTAAGTGAACTGTAGGACAACCTACAGAATAAGCTATTCTTTTATTTTTAAGGAAAAATTCTAATGAGAGGCCAGGAATAGTGTTGTCCACTGTCCTGACAGTACCTGGCAGAGTGGCGTGCAAGAGCTTTGCCTAATGTTGCAGAAAGGTCCTTTCTAGTGCCCAGCACTCTGCAGGATGCCCAGAGAAGATTAAAAAGACAGCAGTCAGGATCCAGCACCTCAAAACACACAAGGATTGGAGGTTTCCAACACACCTGCCAGGTGATGTGATGGGACCTCCTACAGCCTGTCCAGGACTGGCCATCCTGTTCCGTTCAAGGGAATATATTCACATGTTTATTTATTTGATGGCAGAGGAGGAAGAGGATTTGCCCCAAACGCCTTCTTATTTATGTTCTCTATGAAGCAACCTACAGCTGTTTTATTATGCCTAATTTGTCATCCTTAGAGGATGCCTCTTATCATGTGCAAATTCCTTTTAAATTATTATATTGACACAGAAATAATAGATGCTTGATTTACATTGTAATCTTCAGTGAGAGGGATGTTTGTATTTTTGAAAGTGTTATGATTTCAGTTGCTTCTCAGTGGGGTTTTTTAGCTTGTGATTTCCCATTGAAACGCATGGAAAGGAAGGGGAGTTCAAGCATTCATTAGGGACACCTCAGGATGAGAATCCAAATCCGAGTCCCTTACCAGGACACCACAGCCATCAGCACAGGCAGCAGCCCATTAAAAAGCTCTTAAGTAAATAATGGCTGCGATGATGATATAGTGGGAAAAGGAGCAAATTTTCAATTCACCAGGGTTAATAGTGATACGCTCTATTTTCTAAACAAAGATTACTACCCATTCTCTGGAGCACACATACACTTAATACACAACCACAACATTAAAGCTGAGATAAGGAGACAGATAAAATTCACAGCAGGAAGCCCCATACAATGCAGCATTTATAGGTCTGCTTCCACCACGCTGCTTAACTGAGTGCTGTGGTACCCGGCTTATTCAAAGCAATCAGTCCACCTCAAGTGGGTAAGGTGACCTCAGCCTACTTAACACTGCCCAGCTCTGATTCTGAAGAAGTTATCATCTTTCTTGCACCAAACCGAGCTAATGGCTGCCTTGTAAAAGCACCTTTTCTTTTTTTTTTTTTAGCTCTCTCAATTGTTGGATACTAGTGTGGCAATATTTAAAGTGTTTCTTTTCCCCTGTGAGACTGTGTGAATTTGGAAATAAAGAGCGTGTGTGCTGTGCAATGCTGTGTGCTGGTGAGGTCAATACTTGAAGCGGGGACCGGTATTCTTCTTTATGACATTAAATGCCATGCTATACACCAGACCTTTTTGTCTCCTTAGTAAGGGAGAAAATGACTCAGGGAGGGGAAATTAATTCGGGAATACCGTCTTTGTACTGTGAGACAAAAATCTTTTGCTTGGTGGTAAACACATCTTCCTTATGCAGATGTAAATAACAATACTAAAGTGCAAGGGCCAGAATCGAGCCCCAAAGTGATTTAAAATCCAATGAAAGGGCAGATGACTAAATTTGAGAAAGACTCATCTGACCAAACATTTGCCTTGCTGTGATGTGAGAAGAGCCCAGGACATCCAGGGCAGGGAATGTCTCTATTTCTCCAATGCAAAACTGGCATCAGATTCATTTGCTCTATAAAAAAGCTCTTTGCATTTTCTCTGTAGTTATTTAATGTCCCCGCTTTATAGGCCAGCCTTTAGAATTATGCCCCAAATGATTTTACTGGCTATCTGACTGTCATTCTATTTAACACAGTCTGTGGTTTGCTAGTTGATGATAGCTTAAGCGGAATTTAATTGGTAACATATTGTCAGTTGAATTAAGAGCCATATGATACAGATTTAAACCTTGGTAATTTTTGCATAAAGAACAATCTGTCAACAAATCACAGCAAGAAAAACAGCCATAAATCAAATTGTCAGGTTTATTAGTAATTGCAGAAGTTTTGTTGTCTTGTTTGACTAGAGTGTATCTCTAGTAGCTGTTAGAGAATGTTTCTGTAGATGCAGGTGTTTTGCAGATATGCAGATTTTATGCTTCCCGAACGCATGCATGCACATAAACATATGCATATATGTGACACCTGCTGCTGCCAACATAATGATCTAGACAGCTTCTCCACTCCTGTCTTCCTAAATAGATCAAACCACGGCACCACAGATAGATGTGCTATACAGTCATAGCCACATGCATTTGATCTTGTAAAGCTGAGGTTGTTTTCAGAGAAGGAGGATGCACTTTCACCATACCTTTGAATTTATGGTGACTGGATTTGCTTTATTAAGCTTCCCTTCATCGAGCCAAAGACATTTTCTCCAAAGATTCATGTTAAAAATTTCCTGACAAGAAACTGGAACTTTGACTCAGTCCTTTCCCTTTTTTTTTCTTTCCTGAAATCTTGAAACCTATTTTTCTCCCTGACAGTAATTACTCCTGCAAAGTGTTTCCCTTAGCACGTCCCGTTTTGCTAGTCATTGAGCTGGTCTCATGCAATAAAACAGTCATAGCTAGCCTTATGCTGCAGGCCAGAAGAAACACCCCCAAAAAAGGCAGCCTCACCCTCTTTTTTCTGAATGGTCAAGGATACACAAACCCAGACAAGCCACAGCAGCTGAATGAGCAGATATCTAGTGGGCATCATTACGAAAAAGATGGGCAATCAGAAAAAAAAAGCACCCAATGAATATTTTATTTAAAAGGCCATCTTATATATTGTGATTACCCTTGGGTGACAGCAACTACCAGAGCATGTCTATCATTCATGATAAAAATTGCAGGATGATCTGCACCACTGTTCCCGAGCATGATGTAAGGTATAGTGGCTGTTACAGCAACATAATGTTCATATGCGGTAACAAATACTCTATATAGAGACATGCACATAATTAAAACGATGCTCGCTGCCTTGCTAGCACCATTTGCCAAAGAATAAGTTGCATGCAAGTGGATTTGCATACAAATGAGATACTGTCAGAACAATAATGGGACTTTGATAAGACCACATACTCATGTCATTAAGTCACTTCAGTAGCTAAGGAATATGTAGTTAGCATTAAATGAGGATCAAAGTTGATCATTTCCCTTCCCCCCCAAATTAAAACAAAAGCTAACAATGCACATCCACTTCAAAATTCTAAGGTAATTTTTAAATTGAAAAGGTATCACTCTTAGTGCCATCCTTAAAAAGTTTGTGATGAACTACTGAAATACAAGTTACTTTTTTATGGCAGAAATTAAACCTATTTATTGTATATACAATTGCCAGCAAGTTTCCATGTCACCTGTTTGCACAGCAAATGCAGCTGTAGTACAGTGTATGCTTTTTTTACATAAATAGATCTTGTAAAAGAAAACATTGACATTCACGTTTATATTTGGTTGCATCCTGAAGTGTCATTTAAATCCCTTTAGGCTAAATACAGACTGAAATCTTGTGGTGAATTGGAGCCTCAGTACAGCCTATGTATGTTGTACTTTATGCTGTACTTGGAGACCTCTTGGAAATGTCTGGACTTTGGACTTGATCCAGC
>JAUBOD010000140.1:5717932-5735411 GCA_032353885.1 Nothura maculosa
TAACTAGAGAATTGAAGTTTCTCATCCAAGAATCCACGACATGAAAGACAGATTACATGACCTCTAGCTTATCCTGTCTTCACCACCCTTCTCACTGTTGCATTTCCATCTCCCATCCCAGTTGTATTATTTCTGAGGGGGTTTATAGCTCATGGGAACAACATCATGGAGGAGCCAGGCCATGGATGCAGGCCAGTGTGAAGCAAACACCCCTCTCTGATCACCCAAATTGGCCTGGAGAGCAGCTCTATGCTCCCATACCCTCCCACCACCTCCCAAGAGGTTCTGGCCATGGAGGCTAGAGGCCCCAGGTCTTTGAAGGCGAGATGGACAGGCAGCATGAAGTACCCACAGGACCACAACAGAAGTCTTCACCTTGCATAGCTTGGTCTCAGCCCTGTGCCCTAGCACACACTAACCCCTAGGCTGCACCTGAGCTTTGCTGGCATGATAGAAGTCATATTAGTGCCCAAGCATGTACCCTCATACTGTTAAATTAACTCAGAGTCTTAATGGACCTTACAGTGGTCTCCCCGACCTGCATTCGGAGAGTATGGAAAACTCAATGCCTTTTCATAAAGCACTTGCACATTTTCCTGTGTTCTTGCCTCAGCTTCTTCAGTGGTTGTCCAGGCTCAGCTGGGGTGGTTTTAGCTCTCAGAGGTGTGTGGTGCTCGCTTCCCTGTCCACATAGATTACAAGGTTACAAGTGCAAGGTCCAGCTGTGTGCAAGCTGCCCAGAGCAGGAGAGGTAGAAACTGTGGAATCACATGCAGTGGAAACTTCCCTTGGTCTCAGAGACAGGAAAGTATTTTAAAGACCAACTTCCCTGCAGCTTCACTTCTTGCTCTCAGCAAACCATCCAGCATTGCACATATCTCCACTTTACACATTGGGGATGGGCACAGGGCGGCATCCAGGTGGGTCTGGAAGACCTCCAGAGAAGGAGACTCCACAGTTTCCCTGGGAAGTCTATTCCAGGGCTCTGCTACCTAAACAGAAAGAAGCTCTTCTTCATACGGAGATGAAACTTCCTGTATTTTAATTTGTACCCATTATCACTCATCACTGGCTCCAGATGTCCCTGCTTGAGCATGGGAGTTGGACTAGATGATCTCTAGAGGTCCCTTCCAACCCCAACCATTCTTGGATTCTGGGAAACTCTTAAGATACGTTCACAAACTGCACCATCTAACACTGACTCTTGAATGACACAACACATTTGCATGGAAATCAAACCGTTCATTTCTGAGAGCAGCACGTCAGTAATTTGCTTCTGTTCAGACTGGGCTGCTACTCTGACTGAATTCACCAGTGGTCACGCAGGTGATCAGGAAGGGCAAGCTTTACCTACAGAAACAACTTATCTCAGAGATACAAAATAGCATTATATACCACAAAAGGCCTTAAGAAAACTTCTGGGTGAGAAGAAAAGCAACTTCCTTAGCAGTGGGGCTGGAAGGGAGGTGCAATGAGAGTGAAGACAAGAGGGGTTTGCCTCTGGGGTACATCCATGTTGCAGCTGGGAACTTGGACACAATATGAAGATGGGAAGTGCTTCACTGCTCAACTTGTGATTTGTGGTATCACACATTTTTGCAACTGCATTAAATAAAATTTCTGTTAGAAATGCTTGCACTGACAGCAATTCCAAACTTCCTCCTTCAAAACCAATCACAAGGTGATAAGGCTGTTGAAACAACTTAGAATGAATGGAGTTAGCTCAGCATTACACACTTGTAAATTCAATCTGTTTTATTCCAAATATCACATAAATTAAATACATTTCCCATGAATATTGCAAATATACATGAAATGAACATTGCAATTTTTAAAAAAAGTTTTGGCTTTGCTTATGCAACAAGAAGTGCCAAATGTGGTTAGAACATGAACTTCTCCTGTATTTACTAGATAAAAAAGGTGCAGATTAATAATTTATATTTATACATATGTACACACTCCATTTCATAACTAGCTTTAAAACAGTAAAAAATGGTTTCAAGTTTATCTACATTAAACATACTCGTTTAAATCTGGTCAGAAGCCCCAGACAAGAGTTGATACAATCATTTCACAACTGCAAAATTAAGGCGCTACCAAAATACCAGTTCCACTAGTGTAAAATGTAATAGAATAGAGAGTGTACAGCTTTCTATTTATCAATTTAAAAGTGGACTGGAGAACAAGGAAAAAAGGAGCTGTAAGAAACATGACAAGATCAACAGGTTAGAAGTACAAAGAGATCTCGATGACTATCAAATGAACATATTAAAATACAGTAGATAAAAGGCCTCAGTGGCAAACAATTAGTATGCTTCTGAAAGACAAAAAAAGGTTAAAATATATATAATTTTGTAGTTTGAAGCTTTACAGGTGAACAACAGGTGTAGAGGTAGAGGGATTTTTTTTTTAGGGCCTCTTTATGATGTATAAAGAAGGGCCACATTCACCACAGTGAAGAGACTCATCATAGATCCCAGCATCCTTGCTTGGGCAGCAAGCAAGAAGAGCATAATGAGTTAGAAAGGCAACGGATCCTGTCTTATCTCTTGCAGGAGCCCAGCTCCATGCTTCCACGTGGGCCCTGGAGCCAAGGCCCACAAAAGCACAGAGAGAAATGACACAGCTAGCTTCTCCAATGAGGTACTACTGGATGCTGCAGAGATTACACGGCAGAGATATTTTGGTAGCAATGAACCTGGTACTCTCCCTTGGAAAGCAAGTACCACGGGGTAGTGGTGATGGTTTTTCTTAAAGCTTTTCTCTTTGATCAGCATTCAATGTTTTGGAAGAAACGTCAGCTTTGGGCTGCTGGTTCGTTATTCGCATCCACGCACAGACACATCCTAAGGTTGTGTAATTTACCCAAAACATCAGTCACTGACATATTCAAAAACCGTTTTAAAACTTGGCTAAAAAAAATCCCTCTACAGTTCAGCTTTCTCTTCAATAAGTATCATTCCATTAACTACACAGGCCTTCATGAAGATAACAATGTCACTTTCCATGTAAAATGTCTCTTTACACATTACAGAACCGCAACAAAGAACTACTATTGTTCTGCAGGGTTTCCTCCTAGAAGTACCTCAACAGTAGATACCTTGAAAAATCACTTTCGCAAAGAAAAATATTCACATTAGTTACTGAGGCAAAGCCAAGAAGACACTAACTAGCACCTTGATTTTTTTTTTTCTCCTTAAATGCACTCCTATATGTAAAAGTAAGCACAGGTAAGACCAGGGACCAGCAATATACAAATACCATCAGCGTCCCTTTGCAGCCAAACTACTAATACTCAGAACTACACCAGACACATGAAGGAAGGGCAAAACGAGAAGCTAGAAGAAACAGGTAGCATGGAAAGAGACGGAAAGATTGGGAAGTTGAACAGATTGGATTGCAAGATCAAATACAGTCCATTTTCTGGTCTGAGAATTAGTTTGCTAAACCATCCTTTGGTAGCTGAGTTGATAGTGAGCTAAAGGACAACTGATTTCTGATATTTCCTCCCCCAGCTATAGAACAATCTTCTAAAAATTCCTCTTTGCTTCAATGACTTTCTTTCCATCATCTACAAATCCTGGAGAAAATGCATTCAGCTTCTATTTTCAGTATTTTGGTGATGGCAGCAGACTTGCAGAAGGCTACTGTAAGAGGTTATTACATCATTTGTTGTAAATTATGCACTTCACGTTTCAGAGAATATACTTACAAATGATTTACATAGAAAAGGCGTGTTCAAGGTAGAGGCAGTTACAGTACATTCAGGGTATGTTACAGAAACCATTTGTGGTAGCCATTTGCTGAAAGGAAAAAAACGCAGTATTTTTGCTTCCCAGACCACACAGGTTATAACTACAATACCCAAAGAGAACAGGTAATATCTTAATTGCTGCATTTTAATGCAGTCTTCTTCCAGAACTCATGTGCAAATTGAAAACAAGAACAAAATACATCTTCATTGACAAATACGGACAAATGAAAGACGAAAAAGAAGAAACCAGGCACTTTGACCATTTAGGTAAACAGCCATTTCATCTCACCAGACTTCTGCACATGAACAAATCTTCAAATTGGTCTTATGCTTGTAGCACACAGAGATTCAAGTCAACTTTTTTTTTTCCTGTTGGTAGTATCAATTCTACTTGTAGGAAACTATGCCAATCGAATTGGTAACACTGTTAGTTATTTCATTGGCAATTCAAAGAAAAGTTGATCATTTGACTGACAAGCAACCAATTGAACAGCTATCAGATAAAAACAAAATACATATAAAAAATGAAAAAACACAAACAACGGTTAACACCTGACATAAGCTTGCATTGAGACTTGCCTTTTAGTGTTCGGTTTGTGCCTCCACTCACGGTGTTGTTAGGACTAACTTCCATCACATACAGCAACTGGTACTAAACTACAATACTTTCGGCTTGAAACAGGTTCTAGAGGTCATTCCAAAGTAGCACGGGCTCGGCAGGGCGCTGCAGACAAGATGGGAAGTAGCAGCTTTCCCAGGTTTTATCCTAGGAAGTTCCTCTTGCAGAGCACGGTCACAGAAAACTGCAGTGTGCTTTCCCACTACTTGGAATGAAATCACTTCACAGCAGTGTTTATCATACTTTAGGGAGCTGGTTTGATTTGAACTAGTGATAAGACCAGCTTGGATTACTTTGGTTTTTTTTTCTCTAAACCAAAGTACACCTCTTCAAAGGTTTTGTACATACTCAATCCGTTATAACACATAAATCACAACACAAGGGATTACCTAAGGCTACTAAATAGGATACTTATTCAGTAGCTATTATTCAGATAAACATCTTCAGATGTCTTGACCACAAACAGCTTGTTTTTTTTTCCCCTCACAGACAGATTTTTCTTGAAATAGAGAGATGTGGGTGTATGACAGACTGCCTACCGGTTCAATAACAGAGCGTACTGTTCTGTATAGTCCTCATGCATTCTTCCACTGGGGAAGCATCACTCCTCTTCTATTGACGAGCTTCCAGAAAGTCTAAGAAACACCTCTTCAGTCCACTGTTCAGATTGCTCTTCCTACTAAGCAGATATCCAATTCGCATGCAGGCTGGCGATGCTTTATTAGGACTTGACTCTCTTGCAGGCTAGAAACATCAACTCTATCATAGCACTTTGAAGCAATGATCCACACCTACCAGCTACGTTCTAATGGTGGCAAAGCTTTGTAGAGGCTCAGATTTCACCAGGACAACAGGATAGAATGCAAAGACTGGTGAATACCCAGAATAACAAACCGATGCAATGGATGGATGCTGGACACAGTCAGAAAGGACTGTTCATTTTTGAAAGATTCTTTAAAAAACAAAGAAGAAAAAAAAACCTCCTCCCATCCCCAAACAACCTACGATGAGATGTTGTCAGTGCCCGCTCACAACTGAAGTCCATGTTATCTGGGTCTTTTGCGAGTCACAAATATCAGCACGCGCCTGATGGCAATAAGACGATCTTTAAGGGAAGTCATCGCCAGTATAGCCAGCTGAGCTCTGTTTTCCAGTGGCAACACTGCCAAGAGCCACCAGTACCAGGCAGGACCACTGGGGTTGCTCTGAAAAGGGATGGAGAGACATGTAATAATGTATTCACCGACACCATCCCATGAAGGGCGTCACCTTCCTGCCCCCCTACTACTTCTGTTTGCTAAGAACGCTACCAGAAAACAGTTCAAGTAGCAACTCAACATTTAATTTCAGCTGTTCTTGCCCACTTGCCCCATTAAGGTTGATCTCTTCAAATGCTGACTAATGTATGGTAACTGTTTACCACACCTCATCTTAAGAGACTAGACCAGGGTAAAGTGAGAAGAGCTTGAGATGTATTAAAATACAACAAAAATCTCTGTCAGGAAACAGTCTTGTGTATAAACTTCATATATAGAACAAAGATGCATACGTGGGAATTTTTTACCTGTGGCTCTGGTTCTTTTCCTGGCATGGACCCAAAATGATTGAGAATTTGCACTTTCATGTTGTCTTTCAGAGAAGTAAACCAGGCAACAGCTTGATCATAAACCGAATCATGAAGGCGGACGAGTTCTTCATATTCTGGTCCTTCAACCTTGTTTTTAAGAGAAGGGAGGGTGAACAAAAACAGTTTGATACCACAGAGTTCATGAGCTATCCAGAAGCAAGTGAAGCACAATAAAGCAGCGACAGCTGCTGTTCCAATGTTCTTATCTAAGCAAATTGTGCTCAAGTCTCATATTTCAAACCTGTGATGGTGGATTCTTTTTACCCTCCCCTATAAGCAATGTTCTGAAATGACATTTCTTAGAAAAGTTATTGCTTCATTAAAATCCATTCCCAAATGCTGGCACAACTGAAGGACCTGCTTTCTCATCTCAGGACATCGTATTCATTCCTTTGAACCCACAAAATGAAGTCCCTGTCACAAAAGAAGCCCTCAACATTGTTATATCTTGTAAAATAAAAGCAACTCTACAGCTACCAAGCCAAATGATGGGAATTCTACTGCACTGAGAAATCAGCATGTTTTAAAGGAGTGTTAAGGCCATGGTAGAACAGCCAGGGAGAAGGTGGAAGAAGGCAGGTGTCTGAGCAGGCAGCAAGCAGGGGAAAGTGGATGATTTCTCAATATTATTATGAACAGCTGTAAAAAAAGGCCCTCCCTGAGCCAAAAAACCCCGTGTTTTAGTTGCACAGACCTGACTATTTAATCACTAGAGGAAAGAAAAAAAATCATAAGCAAAGAAAACCCTAGGAAAAAAAAAGAACATTGCAAATCATTATTTTTTTTAACTGTACACACCAATAGTGGGATTCATCTGTGCTGCTCAGGCACTTCTGAGCTAGCTGCTCTGGATGCCCTTCACAGTTGAGGAGAAACAGCTCTAGAGGGCAATTAATCTCATCTTAAGGTAGGTATGTAAGACAGAGCAGATAAATAGGCAGCTGTGGACTGAGATTTCTCATCGTCAAACATAAAGGGAAAGGAAGGTGATGAACTTAAGACTGCAGCCTCTCAAGTGAGACAGAGTAAATCTCACTCTAATTACAAAGAGCTGGGTCTCTGGCACCATCTACAAAACCTGCCTTGACATCTACGTGCCACCATCCTTCACTGGGGATTTAAGCAGGGCAGATGATACTGGTGAGCAGATTAAATACAGGTGTTGGTGGGGGAGGCACTTCCATAGGATCTGCCCTACCTGCCCCGACAAACACCCGCACTGCCCTGCACGAGCTGAAGAGCCCTCTGTGCTCTCCCACTCTCCTGCTGCTTCTGGAAATGCACTGAGGAGTCACGGGAGCAGAACGGAGAGTCACCACTTGGCACAAGACCCCTGCTGAGCTCAGTGTTAAGAGGCACCCACACTTTACAGATGTGTTCTGAAGACGATCTGAGAAGTTGTGATTAAGTACAGCCAAAACCTCATGTTTGCTCCACAAAACCATCACAAACACTTCACCTGCAGGAGATTTTCTAGGAGGACTTCCTTTAAAAGCTACTCCCAGCCCTATTCTTATCCTCCTCTTCTTAGCCAGCTTTGACGGATGCTGTTGGAGGCACAGCAACCATATGTCACTGAGATCTCTTTAAGAATGAAAACACCCATTTATTTGAGGAGCTGTGCTGTAAACCAGAGTTGCAGAGTTACATGAAGCTTGTGAAAGCCAGAAACAGGTATTCTATATTCCATGAAAGAAGAGACTAGTGAGTTCTCCACTAATACAGACATGTTCTTAGAAGGGTTGCAAGTCTGTATCTGTTTTGAGATATTATTTTGACCTCATCTACACATCATGTTAGATCACATCATCCAAGGCTCAGAAGCTTCTCTGAGATTCCCAGTGGGACTGCAACACTTCAGGTAGGGATAATTATAGAGATAGAAATGAAGAAAGGGAAGTAAATAGGAGGCAGACTAAGTAAGTTCACAGTTTCCAAAATAGAGCAAGGGTTTTTATAATGATACTACTTTAAAAATAATGCACAGCTAACTTGAAATGCAACAAGGAAAGGGCATTTAAGTGAATCCAGCAATACATGGGTATGAATAACTTTGCACCATAGATCACCTTTTTATCTTCAAGATATTCGATGTTTGCTGTGTTATATCCATCTCGCTGGCCATGGCTTAAGACCCTAAAACGACGGACACCAACTGTATCAACAACTGAGCGTCCATCAGGAAAAAACTTTACGTCCCTGATCTCTAATATACAGCCATGATCTGCAAATCTGAAATGACAGAAGGGCATAAAATTGGAAGTCATCAGCAAGTGTTTATACACATCAGGACAAATACTGGGCCTAAATCACCACTTTTTTAATTTGAGAGAGGTTCCTGGCTTTGGTGACAATACAGTTCTGTCTATCCACACAAGCCACACAACCCCCACCCTTCCTGCCCTTCTGCAAGGGCCCGGGGCAGCAGTACTGACAGCTTGCCAATACTAGGGGAAGGTGGAGAAGGGACAAGGAACTACATGGGACGTGTTTGGAAGGTGGAGAAGGGACAGGGAACATGGGACAAGTTCACCTGGAAAACTACATGGGCTGAGATACCATAAGAAACTGAGGAACAACTGCAGGGATGAAGGGCTAGACCACTCCAAGGCTACCCTGCTGCTGAGGTGTGCCCTGAGGTGTAACCAGAGGAATAGAGGCTCTAGAAGGAAAAGGCATTTTGAAAGCAGGATTCTCCTGGCATTTATATTGTCCAAGTTTTCAAACTGTCAGTGAAACCACACTTCTTTATATCTGTTTTACTTAAATAAGTCACTGCTTTTCATCATGTTCTGGAAACAAGACAGAAAGGCTTAATTTAAATTCTCAGCTGTGCTCTAGCCTGTGTTTGTGCTTTAGTTGCTTCATTAAAAAGGTTGATCACCCCACGATAGGCTGAGCTGCAAGCTTTGCACCTCGGCTTACTGTGTCTTGCTAACCAGAAGCATGTGCTGTATCTAATCTCATCTCAAGATAACAAATCCCTGCTGGGTCTGACAAATGCTACATCGGGGAAATACTTGTTTTACCAGGGCTTGGCAGTGTGTTGCAGCACAGTAATGAAAAAACAGCAGCCCTGCAGAGGAATGACTCCTGTTGCTACTCTACCAGAAATCATGGTTTTAAGTGCAAAAAGTAAAATGTGACCCCTGTGAATAACTGCTCTCTCCTTTTCATCACAACAAACATACGCTGAGGAACAGCAAGAAGAACACAGCAGCATAAAGCTACGTGCTGTGTGTTCCACCAGCGGGATTGAGAGGAATAAGTTTATTACAGTGAAATTAGACTAAGTGCTATTTAAACAGCTACATTAAGCCTATTAGGGGCATTCATAGTTTAAAAATTAGTCCAAAAATAAAGGTGATGAGTAATTTCTGTCGTTCTGTGGAAGTTATTTTTGAGTAGAAATTGACTTCAACCAGAAAGAGAAAAAAAACCTAAAATTGGGCATAAAATATACTTACGTGTGCTAAAAGGTTACAATCCCCCACCTCAGTTTAAATTTAAAACAGTGAACTAAAGCAGAGGAAGGTAATGCACTGAACACCTTATCACCATGTTTTTCAAAGAAGGCATCAATCTCTGCCTCTCATCTCTCCCCATTACAGATTGATGTAATGAGGCAAAACAAGTTTCCCTACTTGTTCTATTCCCAGGTGATTTTGCAATTTTAAATCAACAAGAGAATCTCTTTCCTTACATAAGAAGCTGCAACAGCCTACCAGGTGCTTACAGATCCTCATCTGCAAATCACTGCATTTCAGTGGCTTAGGTAGAAGATGCCATATTTAAAAACATTTTAATAGCTGAAAGGAGACAGGGCATACAAAAATCTAACCCTTCCAGATGCATTTTGAAATATCTTCTGTGATGTTATCAAAAAAGTCAGTTATTGTTTTCTCCATATGATCAGCAGTCTGCCATGCGCACAGCATTGACAGCACCCTGGGGACACAAGGAACAGCCGGAGGCGACTGGAAGCTGCTGTGTCTCCTGTGCTCCTATTGCCACAATTTTCCTCTGATATGTGAGAAAAAAAATAATAAACTGGGCAAATCAACAAGGACAGGCAGCCAAAGCCTGATACGACTCGCCCTTCCTCTCAGTTTCAGGCATCCCCTCCAAGGCAGCTGCTGCTGAGGACTAATGTGTCCTCAAAACTTCCCACACTTGTAGTCTACAGTTTGCATTACTCCAACATATCTTCTGAAGGTGGCAACTATCTATCACATCTCAAAAAATAGACTTCTCTTAAGATCCTCCCCCCCGCCCAAGCTTCTGCCTATCCTCTTCACCTCAAAAAACTGTTACATTATCTACAAAAGATAAAAACTGAAGGCAGACTTTGAGCTACTGATCAGTATTTGGTCTCCACACAGGGAGCTGTTATCTGGAAAAACACCAGTGTCAGAAGCCACAAAAATGAATTTCATATACATAGACAAACCCACTCACTACAGAAAGAGAACACAGCAGGAAAGAAAAACATCAAAATCAGCATTCTACAGCAAAACAGCCTTCTCAGCCAAGGATATATTTTCTCTCATTCAAATCATACAGTCTATGTAGGGAAAACTATGAAAGGCTTGATTTTTTTCTCTTCCAAATAGAGCAGAAGAGCAACTTCAAACTGACTTTCACTAAAAAAAGCAGGCTGAAAAGCTATTCAAGCACATACACAACTCAGTGCTATTTGGAGCCTGCAGTAGGAGGATGAAGAGTATTCTTGCTATTCAATCAACAGAGGAGCAATAAAAATGAAGGGTTTTGCGTCAAAAGGAATGCTCGATATTCTAAGCTAAAAATCCACCAGCTTCTGCACTGATTCATACAGCACTGGCAGGATCCACAGTGATTCGGGGAGACAAATACACAGCGCAGGACATTTTTAGCTCATCTCCTTACCCTTTCAATTCATCAGCTAAGCACATGCCAAACTGCTTGGTACCAGTTTCCATGCATCTTCTGATCATCAGACGATAACGAGGTTCAAAGACATGAAGAGGGCAAGGGATGGTAGGGAAGGCCATGGTACATACGAAGATGGGAACATCTTTATTCAAACTGCAAAACAATTGTTAAAAATGGTTCAGCTTTCTTCTGTGTATCGCTGTACTCAGCATAAATCAGCCCTTTTATGCTGCACTGACTCCAGTGGTTTCCTTAGACTCAGCCTTTGTAAACACATACCTGGTTGTGGTTTATCATTTTTAAAGGACAAAAATACCTCAGGACTCTTCATGTTAATAAAGTCCTCTAATCCACTTTCACAGTGAAAGAGCTAGAGAGTAATAAGTGATTTCCTAAGTGCATGCACATAGATACATACAGCTTAGATACAGATGACAGGATTTCAGCAATTTTTTAACAGTAATTTAATATCTAAGAACTTGCTGTATTTAAAGCAAGACAGTGGAGGATTTCAAAGTTCAGTAAAACTATTTAATTTAAAAAAAGCCAGTTAATCCTCATATTTTTCTTTTAATTGCATGTTTTATTTTTCACTTTGACTGAGCTCTACAGTAAGAGCCATAGAGCCCTGACACAGCAATGAACCTCTGCCCTTCTGCTGACACGAAGTGAAATCCATTCATCCATTTTTGTGACAACGGTTGGTACTAAAAAATGCTTACTTGGATAATTCCTTCATTTCTTCCTCATGAACTTTCTTCCTTTCAGACAACTCCTCTGGCAAGTAGCGGGTTATCAGCTCTTCTGTAAGGACGGTCTTTTTGTAAGTTCTGCTTGCCAGAAACTGCAAAGAAGAGTCAATTCTGAAGCCTGGTAATGAGAAGTCGTCTAGTATCTCTTCCTCCCAACCCATTCCCTTTGGTAACACAACACAGCACATTAGCCCACGAGTGTCCTCTTCCTTCTTGGCGTTCAGGCATCAAAACTCCCACTTAAGGATATGCAATTTATTCAAATATCCATTAATTGTAATCCAATGTCTTTCAGTTGGCAGAGGTTGTGCTAACACCAGGGCAAAGCCACTCCTCTTTGGCAAATATATATGTTCCTTGTATAAATACAAAGCTGGAATGCTTCTGCTGCCCAGGAAGTACTCAACGTATGGGACATTACATATACTGGAGCACAAGTTTCAATTGAGGCCTTGTTCACAGCCAGCAGAGATCCACAACAGGCATTAGGAACACGACTATGTCGACTGCTCCTCAAGCTGAATCTCAAGTTACAGCAGAATTCTAAATTACCTAAAGCACCAGCAGATTCCTCCTTTTGATTGGACTGACAGGATGTATTCTGGAATAAAACAGGTCTGCATATAGAATCACAGAAGGGTTCAGGTTGGAAAGGACCTCTGGAGATCATCTAGTCCAACCCCCTGCTCAAGCACAAACACCCAGAGCACGGGGCACAGGGTCCCATCCAGGCAGGTTGGGAAGATCTCCAGAGAAAGAGACTCCACAGCCTCCCTTGGCAGCCTATTCCAGGGCTCTATCACCCTCACAGGAAAGAAGTTCTTCAAGCTTGAAGCTATGGGCAATACTGTATTGCTCTGCCACAGGTGGAGCATAAAAACATACTTGCTTTCTATAGAACACTACTCAATGCTTTTTTTTTTTTAACTGAGGCAAGGATATACTTACTTCTGACAGCTTTTCTTTGCAGAGAGGACAGTGGGGGTTATGGTCAAGGCAACGCTCGAGGCATTTGAGGCAAAAGGTATGTCCACAGGGAGTGGTAACAGGTTCATAGAACAACCTGAACAAGAAAATACAGAGTTAAAAACACTGAGTGACTAAACCTAGACACCATCTCTCATAAAAACCATGGCAACATTTCTATCTAGGATTTAAAAAGAGGTAACCAGGAAGATAAGGTGTAACGAAAAAACTACCCGGTTTGTAAAGAGTCATTAGATACTGGTTTCAGGAAAAAAAATCCCTTAGACATTTTGCAGACTGTCTTCCTTCCTAAACTTTTTGTCAGAAGATAAAAAAAGCTTTCAGATCCTCATGCCAGACCAGTCTACTCATACCTCATGCAGAGGGAACACTCGAAGTCGGAAGCATCCACAAGAGCTGTTGGGATCTCACTCGAAGCAACGGCAGTGTTTTCAGGTAAAACATCTGCATCTAAGTAAGCAGTTAAGAAGAGAGTTATAAAAAGAATGGCTAAGTTTGACTGCAATTTCAAATGCTGTTTAGGCTCTTTTTCTATGAAGAAACAAATTTCTCTTATGTGCCACAAGCTTTGTTGAACAAAAAAAAAACCAAAAAAAAAAACAGTTTCCACCTCATTTTTAGGCTTTCTGGCAGGAGAGCTTTTTGGAGAGCAGAGGAAGAAGTCCATGGCCAGAGAAAGCATTTTACAAATGAATACCCATGATTTTCTTCGCTAAAAATGGCTGTTGTTTTTTTAAGACTTAGTTTTTAAAATGCTCTGCTATTGCTTTCCCACCACCATCACCACTCCCACATCAGCCAGGCCAGATGTTTTTGAGTATGTTAAGTCCAGAATTTAATTTGTTTACACATATTTAAAGTATTTCAGCACTGTTTGTTATAGATTTTCTCAGTAGGAGTACTTTTTCTCACAAGCACAAAAAGGGCTTACACTCTTCTAGACTAGCCTGCTGTGGAAATCCTGTGTTTCAGACAGCTTAAACTTTTAAGGAGCCAAACTAGCTAATACTAATTTTACTAGCTCAGCACTCTGTAAACACCAAAAACACACACCACACACACCTCAAATTTTGCCCATACTGTTTTTTTTTGAGGGTGCTACGTGCTGCAGTAGTTAACACACTTATGAGTCAGGGCTTCAATCTTCACAGCAATGTTTAAGCTCAAGAGCTACCAGCTTTAAAATTCTGCAACTTCTTTTCTGGTCTGTGAGTTTATTCTCCAGTGAGGGTTATAACAACATCATGCCTACTGCCTCTGTGTCCTTTTTTTCATCCAGATTCACTGACTGTTAAAAGAAATGTTCAACTTTTGTGTAAAGTTAAAGGACTAGGATGTTTTGTTAGAGGGCAACTTACGCTCAACATCTGGTTTATCTCAAGCACAGACAGGAGAGGGGAGAGGGCAACAGTGTTGTGTGGCCTACAAAGAAGAGTTATCTTTAACCTATATCTCGCATGCTGGCCTTTAGTAACAGCAGGAACCTAACTGTTTTGTTCCACAAACAGTAACGTGGCATCCGGATCTAGCACAGACCAGAAATTAATGGTTATGGGTAAAACGCGATCTCTGGCCTCTACTGCAAAGATAGAGGAGGGTCAGATTTCACAATCTATTTACTGAGTTTGCAGCTCATAGGCAAGTATAGAGTTTTTCCCTTCACAGCAACGAGATAAGAAACCAACCACAGATAGACAATTTATGTAGACCGCAGATGAACAGGAGCACTTTGAGACCTGTAACATTTCAAGGCAGAAATTTGTCTCTCTTTTTTTATTCCTTTTTATTTTTTAAGGTTAAAAATGCACACTAAAATAATGGTATTTAAAAAGCCTCCTTTAACCAATTACTTCACTACTCATGCAATATACTGCCTTCAGCACTTCTTTTCCCAGAGCACTAAAACTACTTTGTTAGAACCTTGAGAATTGTAAGCAATTGTAAGCACAGCTCTCAAGTGACAGAATGGGTGGGCTTATTAGCTTTCAAAAGGCTTCTTTGTTTGCTTGGCAAAATTCACGTAAAATTGCATGTGACTGTTTCTGATGCCAATTAAAGATTAGTTTCCCAGTTTATTGTATCTTTCCTTCATATAGAAAGTCGAAGTACGTATGGTTCTATCTCCGAGGCCTGTAAAATGACTATGTCACCAGCAATACAAAGACTAAACTGTTAGTGGATTATATATTAGAAATGCTCCTTTAGAGAAAGGAAATACAATGTTCACTGAATGAGATTGTTCTGGAATAATGCAAACAGTATTCGTACGTAAATGGCTTTGACATCCTTTAAATCTGCACAGTCCGAGAAGACAGAAATGCCTAATTGAGTAAGGCTGTTGCAGCAGGCACAGACACACTAGACAAGAAAATATTACTTCAGTCCATCAATCCCTACAAGAAATGTTTCATTTGCATGTATAAAAAGGGAGAAGAAAACAAGTAGTTTATCATTTTTAAGTAACTGCTAAATAAGTGACCTTTCTAAACCAGAGCACAAACCTTTTTTAGGAATCTTATTAGGGACATCCGAGCTGTGTAAATCCCTCATGTCACTGGACAGCTTTCTTTTTAAGCCAGCCCCGGGTAAACTGGAGAGAATAGTTCCCAAGGACTTCTTGTTGTCTTCAAAATAGAGTACATGTGAAACAGAAGAATCAGTGCTTCTAAATACATCAGATTCTTGGGACGGGCTTTTTGTTAACCTGAGCACAGTATCCTAGAAAAAAATAAGGACACAGGGCATGAGACAATTTTGCCTTTTTTTTCCCTCCGTTGTACACATCAGCAATACCTTAATGTTGCTATAATATGTTTAGAAAGTGGAAAAAGGCCAACATCAAATAGAGGCACTCTCAAGTTACATGAAACGGACAGGGATGTTTCTCCCGTCTACAGATCCCTCCTTTGAAAATTCTTTTCCCATCATACAAAGATCCAGAGTGCATAAAGTGCAGAGAAAGGAAAAAAGCACACTTAATGAATCCCCACATCCATTTGTTTTCTGTAGTTTCATTCTCCCATTTTTAAGAAATACACCCCATCAAGACATCCAGCAATAACTTGAGAAAGCAGGCTTACCACCAAGTGCCTACTGAGATCAGATAGACCCCTGTGTTACTTTTGGTACTTGCATTTCAGTGCTTTTTACCTTACCTTTGAGGACCCAGCAATAGAACTATCTTCAGCAGCTGACTGTGTGTTTATGCTACTCAAAAATGCAGGTTTCAATCTTGTATAGGATGTTCGACTAGAGAAAGGTGCTGTTAGACTATCATGCACATTTTCAAAGGCTGGGAAAAACATCTCACACATTATCTAGACAATTAAGAGAGGAAAAAAAAGAAGAAAAAGAATTAAGATAGGATCTTTATGTTTGTATGAATACAGGCAGTACAAACTTAGAAGCTTCCAAATGCCAAGATGCTTGCAACTGCATTCCCCATTGCTCACAACAAACTTACATGGCATTGCTCACAATTGTAGAGACATCCCAGTTATCTTCTCTCTAGGAACAGATTATCAGCTTCCCACCCCAAAAGCCTTGGCTCTCCATGAGCAGGCTGACAGCCCATTGCCTCTTTCTCCTGCTTCCATCCCTCCCCTTTCTGAGGCTCAGATCTCTACTTCCAAAAGAATTTAGATCAATTCCTACCAAAACTGATTAAGGCAGACGCATTTCAGTTCTCATTAACTGCATCCAGCAAGCTATTTCTCTACCCTCAAGCACATTTCATTCAAAACTAAAGTCGTGTAGAGCCTGTTCCCCTTCTCAACTCCCCACCATGCACCTCCACAAATTTCCCTTTCTTTTTCAAAAATCTGATCATAGAGACCTAAGATGGAATCTATTTATGGCAGGTTAGCAGTAAGTGCGTCCCTTACGGCAAGTTAGGTTTCAGAGTCCAATGGAGGCAGCAACTCCTTCACCTCCATGACAAGGCAGCACATAACTCACCTCTCCCCTTTCCCCACTTTCTGCAAAAAAAGATTTTCTATAATTAGCAGTCTTAAGCCTACTTAATCCAGGCATGTTCAAATCCATCTGATACACTGGCAAAGGAATCTACAAATTGTAGGGGACAAATTTACGGTTTTGTAGTGAAATCTACAAATATACAGTCCTTGTGATTCATATCAGAATCAAATGCATGAGGCATTTGATATTTAATATTAGTATGGCATCATACTAATAAAGGTTCAGATAATCTATTGAATCAAACTACCATTTGTTAACATCTATTACCTGAGATGACAAGAATTTCATTTATTTGCAGGAATAAGAGCAACGTGATGGCTACGAAGCAGCCAATAAACAACATTCTTTACCTTTTGGGCTTCCTTCTTCATTGCGCTCCATTCAGGATTTAAGGCAACACAGTAGAGAAACTCCTTCAATGCTTCCTCAGTCCTTTCCAATCCAGAAAGAGCTTTTGCCTTCACACAATGGCCCTGTTCATATAAAGAGAATAAACAATTTTAGAGGTATTTCTGAAGTAAGACACCTGTGAAAAGACTTCTTGAAGTCTACTCCATTTGGCAGGTGCAAAATAGCCAGAATTGTAGATGAAAGTTTTGCTTTTTGTTGTCATTGCTGACCACAGGTAACCAGCTCTACCATATCACAGCATTATAGAATCATAGAATGCTTAAGGTTGGAAGGGACCTCTAGAGATCATCCAGTCCAACCCGCTGCACATGCAGGGTCACCTAGAGCACATGGCACAGGGCTGTGTCCAAATGGATTTTGAAGACCTCCAAAGAAGGAGACTCCACAACCTCTCTGGGCAGCCTGTTCCAGGGCTCTGTCACCCTCACTGTCAAGAA
>JAUBOD010000140.1:5794499-5808804 GCA_032353885.1 Nothura maculosa
CACTCGGCAGCAGCCGCATCAGCTGCCACTGCCGCCGCTGCAGCCCTCTGGCCAGCTCCTCCTTCGCCAGCTGCAGCCAAAACCCCACATCTTTTTTCTCTTGCTGCTCTCTTCCCAATTCCTCAACCATCTGTGCCTGCGCCTGCTGCTGTCCTCTCTCCTCTTCCTTTGCTATTTGCTGCTGATGCTGCTGTTGCTGCTGCTGATGCTGCTGTTGCTGCTGCTGCTGCAGCTGCACTTGATGCTGCTGTTGCTGCAGCTCCTCTTCCTCCTGCTGCTGCGCTTCCCTCCCCTGCCGCTGCTGTCCGTGCATCATGTCCTCCTTCTGCTGTTCCTTCTGCTGCCTTCGCAATCCCTGCTGCTGCTGCTGCTGCTGCATCCCTTCCTGCTCCTGCTGCTGCTGCTGAGTCATCGTCGTCTGCTGCTGTTTCTGCTGCTGCTGCTGCAGCACTGTTAGCTGCTGCTGCTGCTGCTGTGCTGTTATTGTTTTCGTCTTCGGCCGGCCGGCTTGCTGCTGCTGCTGCTGCAGCTGCAGCACCTGCTGCTGCAGCAGCGAGAGGGCAGTGGCAAGAGGGCTGCTGCCGGGGACCAGCCGCAGCTTCTGCTCTTCGGATGTCTCTATCTTCGTGGTGCTGCTGCTTGCTGCTGCTCTTCCTCTCCCGGTAGCTGCTGCTGCTTCTTCTTCTGCATACGGCGGGCATTCATGTCCCTCAGCGTTTCTCTTCGCCTTCTGCTGCTGCGCCCCACACTGCTCCGCTTCGCCCTCACTGACCTGCTGCTCTTCTGCCACCTGCTGCAGCTGCTGCTGCTGCTGCCGCTGCTGCTGCTGCATTCCCCGCCCGGCGGCGGCGGCGGCGGCGCCTCCCCGCCCCCGCTCGGCCCTGGCCGCCTCGCCTGCGCCGCCGACAGCGACGGCGACGGCGACGACGAGGAGGAGGAGGAGCAGCAGGAGCGCGCGGGAGGGGAAGGGCCGGGGCTCCCGGCTGTGCGGGCGGCGCTGCAGCCGGAGGGCAGGCGAGCGAGGCACCGGGGCCGTATTCCCTGCGGGATTCCGCTCCTCAAAATAGCCCCAGCAAGTCCCTCCGCTCCTGCTGCAAAAGAGAAAACAAGCAAACAATAAAGGCGCCGGTCGTGTCCAAACCGGGTTTTCGTGATGCGTGTCTCTCAGCCGGCAGGTTTTAGGCGACTCTTTTCTTTTTCCAGGGCGTATCCCAGTGCATAGCGGTCGGGGAGGAAAACGATGCTCCAGGCGGCGAGTTCCAGGCTCGGCCCATAGGGGCACCTGGAGCGGGGACACCTTTGGGACACAGCAGCACTGCAGTGCTGGGGCATGTATACATACATACATACATATACACACACACAATATCTATAAGGTCTTGCCCTTGAAGCTTGTCAACTCCCTTGCTTGTCCACTAAGGGAGAATCTTTTTCCTGCGCTGGATCCCTGTAGCACCTAGGAGGAGCACCTCGCTGCTTGCTGCAGGATCAGAGCCAACTGGTCGAGACGGGACAAAAAAACACGGGAGAGACTGAACTGAACTGGAGCAGAGACTTCTGTGTGTCTGTATGTATCCTGTCTCCAGATAATAAAAGAAAAAGTATCCAATGGCAGCAGTGGCAGTAGTATTTAAAAGGCTTTCACAACTGGAAAAAAAATCCCCCATAAATTTCAATATCCAAATGCAAATCAGAAGTGATACAAGTCCAAGAGGAAACATTCCTCCCTGCTGGAGGAGAGTTTTGTTCCTGTAATCATCTGCACCTCTCTGGGCTGACCACCGTAACACGCACTGTACCAAAACCCAACCAAGAAAACCAAGGGGAAGCTGTTTGACTTTGAAGCGACTTTGGAAGTTGCTTCTTCCTTTAGGCTTGTGAGGGACAACTACGACCGCAGTCATGTGCAGTTTTAATAAGCAGCTTCCAGCTGTGGAACCAATTTCTGCCAGATTAACAGGCATGGCCCAAATATTTTAACCTTTCTAGTGTGTTGTTACTGACATGGATAGTAATTAAGCCAGTGTAAAAAGAGCCGATTTTCTGAGCTAAGCATGGTTAATAAGCTTTGTTTTCAGTAATTGGGCCTGAAAGTGTCTGCTGAAATTGAAGAATGTGTTGCATAGGCAAATTTAAAATTGGATTATACAACTGCTAGTTCAGGCCAGCAGGACTCTTGCTACAGCCTTCGTGTGCATGGCAGTGCCTTAAATAGGAAGCAAAATAAACATTTGAGTTTGGGTTCTTTCTCATATAGAGGGGTTTTTTTGTACTTCCCAAACAATATAGAAGAAATGCATCTTGGCAAAAATGGCAAAAATGGCAAAAAAAATCACCCTGCTTTCTCTGAGAAGCTCTGGCGAGACTGAAGGGTAGTTCCTCAGAGATACATCACTGAAAGCAGTGCAAGGGAGGCACCCAGATTCCTCCTGGGACATAGGCCTGAACTGGAAAATTTGATTTTAGAGGAGTTCTAATATTCACACCATTCAAAGGGTTCTAGTAGCTTCTGTGTGTCTTTTTTGCAGGTTTGGCTTTTCTGCTAGAAAAGCCCTAATGGCAAAAGATGAACATCTGTTGATCTTTGGGGCACAATGCAAAGGCCATATATTGGATCAGATTGATGAGCAGAAGACATCAAAGAAGCCACTGCACTCCGGGCTTTCTTGTATCATACTTTATGGAGCGTGCTTAAGAAGCGACTGTACTTTCCTTGTGTCTTTTGCCAATTAAGAGACATTTTAAAAGTTGGGGAAGGAGTGAAGGTAGAGAGAGCAACACTAAAAGGCCTCCAAGGCTGTCGATACCTTTGATACCAACACCTGCAGAGCACTTGTACTCACCACCCACTGGAGGGAAGGAGCTGTGGTTTCAGACAGGTAGGACAAGGGGAGCTGTGGCACTGGACAGCTGGGCTGTAAGAAACAGGCACATTCAAGCATTTTAAGAAATTATTATCTGTCACTGGCAGGCTCCCTTGACTACCCTGCCACTATGGGCTAATTCTAAACAGCATTTAATCCATTTAGCTAAAAAAACATTTGAGTATTTAATTAACATCTATCTGGACTTTATAAGTGATCATTCATACCACAGTTTGCTTTTAAACACATCCAGCCTAATCATACTGTTGATCCTGGATACATCCATGCTTTTTTTTCCCTTTCAAGGCCGTCATCCTATTCATGAGAAGCATAGACTTGCCCATGTTGGTAAACACAGTGCTTAATTTTTGCTTTACACTCCTATTTTAGGTTTTATTTTGAAGGCAATTGCTGGTAATAGTCTTGCTGGATTAGCCCTTCTAGACATGCTTTGCCTGCTTAAGAACTGACGTCATGGCTATTTATCTGTCCAACATCAAGGAACTCAGGAACAATAAATATTATTTAAATCATCAAGACAGGCTGAGGGACAGTCTGAAACAATTAGGAAATACAGAATCCGTAGAGATGCAGGATTCAATAATTCCTGCAAAAAGTTATGTTTCCTTATTTCCTGCATCATTTTTAGCAGTGTTGTTTAAGCAAGGAGTCACCTGTAAGATATATGTCTAACCCTGTTAAGATTTTGACAGTGCAGGACTTGAGAGGTATGCAGGAAAGACTAAAGTAGTTACGCGTGTGTGAAGGGAAGGAGCTAAGTGCCCGTATCAGTAGCAAAACAGACTGGCTCTAGTGGGGGTAAGATCAGATCCACAGGCAGCAAATGAAACTTGCTTTCACTTTTTGTTTTGGAGCAAAAACAGAAGTAGATCTTGCGATCAGTGCCTTGAAATGGTTAAATCTTTGTGTGTCATTACCCCATTAGATTTCCTTCCAAAGTATGAAACAAAATATTTAGTTCAGGCTGAGCTAAGGAGGCCCTCAGCTGAACCATTTAGTTTACCTTAAATTCCTAAGGCTTTTAGTCTGAGCTGATAGTTTGCAAGAGAAAACAGCTTTGTGGGGTTTATTAACACCACTGAGCAGAGTGTGTTGCCAGGACTGGGCTAGAGTAGAATAAGAACTACATTTAATTATCAAATCAATGTCAATTAAAATTGAACTCCATAATTCAAAATTAATTATCTAGGTCATCAAGTGAGTGCAGTCAACAAGCAAATTATCATGTCAGTGTAGCAAGATAAGTCAGTTCTTCAAAAATTTTCAGAAATAATAATTGAGTTTTAAGACACAATTATATTTTTTTTCTCCAAAGTAGGGAAATTAGGAGAATTGATCGAATGAATTAATTTTCAGAACAAATTAGTTTACTTCAAAGTAACCTGATATGGTCTTTTAAGCCTCTCATCTCCCCACAACCCAAATCACAGAGCTGAATTTATCAAATCTTGCTTCAGTTAACAGGAAGCTGAGGCTTAACTCCAACAGCAGGGTCCACAACCCCCCTAATCATTTGCACCTCAGTCATGATGACACCGAAGCTATGGCACTGACCCCCTCTAACACCACTTGCTGTTAATGCAAGTTGCCCAAGCTAATACCAGTCCTAGTGCTGTGGTAGTGACAGCAAGGTTTGAGAGAGTGGTTATCTTAAGTTTGATCAGTCACCGCAGTAGAAAACTGACTACACTGGCACACATGGAAGCACCTGAAGGAGTATTGAGGGACCATTGGGTTACAGAAGTGTGAGAGGAAAGAAAAGAGAGAGGAGTGAGAGGCACAGGCACAGAACTAGAGTCCCATTTGCTACCTTAATGAATGCTTTTAAGAGCAGAGTGGTTTTTACTAAGTAGAACACGGAGTATTTTAAATAAAGTATAACTTGCTGTATGGGACTGGCTCTAGGGAAGCAGATCTACTAGAAGGAGTCTGAACATTTCTTTCCCGTATCCCAGTATCCCACTCAGTAGTTAGGAACAGCACCATTTTCATGAATAAAAGAAAAAAGATGCCCATGCTAGAAACTCCAAAGATGTAAGTCTAGGAGAGTCATCCTAAAATGAAAAGCATCTCTTTGCGGTTCAGGCTTAAAAAAGGACATCTGTCAGGATCAAGACTTTACATCATGGCTCCTTTTTGCATTCACTGCTCTCCCGACTGGTTTGCACTCTTGTCTTGTAGAGTCTTTCTCAAGGAGGATCTGCCAGTGACAGATCCATGTGCTGCACTTGGATGTGTGTTCCTCTAGGCAGGTTGGTCACTAAGGGCTAGGCAATATTTGTGAGGAGTCTAAGTCTTGTAAAATTAGGCCAGTGAGGTCTGATTTTTGAGCTACTTATACCTAATTTTTCTCAATGGAAATTAGAAACCTGCATTTCTTTGCTGAATCTGGGACCTAGCCCAGAGTTTTCTTGATTCTTCATTAAAAAAAAAAAGGCTATATATTTTCAGGCGATTATTCTGCCTGCCTTCTCTATCATGAACTATTAATGATATTACCGTGTACATGCTTGAACTCACCATGCATATTATCATGCTAAAAAATTAAAAGGAAAGAAAAAGAGGGAAGGAGGAAATGTGGAACCTGTCCCAGTCAACATGTAGACAGAAATGGAAGCAGGAGGAAGAGTTATGGTGGGAAAGTTGATTTGTTTCAAAGGAAGTGTCCCATAGACTTGCACTGTAGAGGATCCCATCATGATCCCTCTGATCACAAACAAGATCTTCTACATTACCTTTATCTTGATTTCTTCTTGCAAATTTGGACTTTCTTCACCTGAATATGTTTCTCAAGATGCTGATGCGCACCGTCTCACACTCAAACAACAAAATCTTTTTTTCACAGAGATGACAAAGCATTTAATATTGTCTATTTAAAAGCTCCATTTTAAAAATGATTATGTTTTAATCTTCTATCACAGTCATCAAAGAAGGCCCTGATGATGTGAAGGGCTGGAAAAATACAGAAAATTTTATGACAGCTTTCAGCATCACCACAAGGAGAAGGTTTAAGGGCACAAGAAGATTCAGCAGTTAGTAAAAAGCTGTGACGTATTCTCAAGTATAAGAAATGGTCTTCAAACAGCTGCTCCATACATTCAACTTAACCTAGCAGTAGTTTGTATGTTTGGAACTGCTTGACCATCAACCATTCATCACACCATACGTTAGGACAAGACGTGGCAGATCAGCTGTGGAAAGGATCATGGCTTCTCCCTAGAAATCTTTCATCTAAAAAGAGGGAGAAGGATTTTACATTTTCTTGCTATAAATTCAAGACAAGTGAAAGACAGTTGGGCATGAGATGAAATCTGTGTTCACAGATGCTCTCTCACGGGGTAATCTACGATACTTAATTACAAAACAAATACTTAAACAAAGAAGTCATGGTCATCATTACCAATATTATTTGATAAATAACAATATCCAAAGTGTCAGTTTTAATGTTATACTTTAAACAGAGAAAAAAATATTATTGTTTTACATATTAGACTAAGCTTTATCCTTGAACATCTCTGTAGTGTTAAAATATCAGGATATATTTTTTTCAGAAGATGTTGCTCTAAATTACAAAATATACAATTACACTCAAAATGAGAAAATTTGTTAAAAATAATCAAAGAAAGCAATGACATAATTTTCAAATGTGAGCTAGGTATTATTACAAGTGATTTTTTTTTGTGGTCCAGGATACCATTGCAGAACATAAGTCCTACCAACACAGCAAACACTCTCTTCTCAGTTCCTACTCGGGTCCTTTATAAAGATTATGGACAGCTCAGATCAGCTAAATTAAACATCCCTTTTTTTTTGCTAATTAACATTTTAAAAAATCTTATTGAATACATTATTTTTTGACTGTTCAGAGTCAAACTTTCCCCCTTCTTGGGCCATAATCTCATTCTGTTCCTAAGACAGTAGGCCCAATCTCATCTTCAAGTCCTACTCACAAGAATCTTATAGAATCTCAACTATTTATCTTTTAGCGTAAGGCACCACAACCTTCCTTGCATCTGGAAGCATTACACTTCTTAGGCAATTTACCTGCCAACTCTTTCTTTATTTTAAGATCCCCAGAAAAGAAAGATGCTGCCACAGAACTGCACACTTTATATTCTTCCTAGATATTCTGTCCCTTTTTGAGATCACTTAACTAGTGGATTTTTGCTATTTTGAAAAAAAAAAAAAAATCAAAACGCCACCAGAGCAGTTAATGCATGTTGTTTTACAACTTCTTTATTTTCTAATTTACATGCAGCTTTCTTGAGCACTTATTTCATTAAGGAAACCACATCACTGAACAGTGATTCCTCAATCCAGTTAGTCAAAGAGGGCAAGTTACTTTATTCTCTTCGGCAGTAATAGCAAACAACGTATTTGGCATTGTCTTGTCGGATAACTTATGGTGGTAAATTGTGCCAAGCACTTATGTTGTCTAAATGTGGTACTCTTACAGAAGTTACTGGGTCAAATCATTTTCTGCTGTTATCTCTATGAAGTTGATAGGATTAGAATATGGGAAATTTATTTTGGTGGTAAACGTTTTTTTTGATTGTTTTGCTGTCATGTTGTATTCAGTAAGAGGTTAGTGTTAAACCAGGGTTAGTTTTGTCTAGTTTACTCCACTACCCTGACCCCAAAAGGCAAAAAATCTGTAATCCTTTTCTTTCCTTGGGATTTCACAGCTGGATAGCTGTAGTGCATCATTTATTTCACTCATGATGAAAAAAAAGCTGCTTTAAAAAGTTTGTATTTTTTAATGGTAGGTTATGTATCATGAAGCTGTACTATAGTCTTAATTGGCGTATTTTATGCTGTAGTCATATATCTAAATATATTTCATCAGAGATGAACAGCTCTCCTCAACTTGCTACTGAATACTGCCTTCGTTAGACAGGATATTACTAGAGAGAATATATTTAATTTTATAAATAGAAAGAAAATTCAAGATACATAGGGTTAATTTTTGTCTCAAGGCTATCAGCACATGTAAATAAACACCATATGATCTCTTGTTTTATATAATTTCATGTGAGTTGCAAACCTCTAGCCATCTAGAAACCTAGAGATTAACCATGATAAACTAGTCAGTGTCCAGCTGCCATTGCTCAGTATCTTTTCATATTAACAAGCAATAAGATCCAGTCTTGATGTGTCATCTCTGCTAAAACCTCTCCCCAGGGAGATGTACGTAGGAGAAGGTGGATGACATAATCACTGCTGCTAACACCTGCTTGTTTTTTGTATTTTGGCTTATTCTATTTCTTCTGAAATTTGATCTTTGGGGGTAATAACTGTAAGTATTCCGCTTGTTTTCAGGTGTGGTTGCTTTTGTGACAAATCTCACTGCAGAGGAAGAAAAATGGAGACTGTCTTCTCCAATTATACGGTGACAAGAACATGAGAGAGCTTCCACCTCTGTCTCTATATGGTAGTAGGGCAAAGAGAAAAGGATATTGAGCTTGATCTAATATGAAGAACATAATGTTCCTCTGTCTAGGCAGAACCTGCTTTTCTCTGAGGATATTTGCTCTGAGAGACCTGGTTTACCACAGTGCTCCTTGTCAACATTTCCTTTGAGTGATGCTTATTCTGTCTCATGCCCTCCACTTCTTGTTGGCTATGGACTAATTCTTTAGTTTTGAGACACCAGAAAGTGAAATGGGTGCTGTTTAGGATGGCCAGAGTGCATTCTCTAGATGCACTGCTTTGAGTTTTCCATTGGGTGTGCTATTGCCTGCTTTGAGGTACACAGAGTCATAGCTGCCAAAGGAGAAAACTACTGAGTTTACAAGGTTTAAACCAAATCAGGGCTGACATGGTTATAAAGAACATATAGATAACCAGCAATCATTGAAAAATATATTCAGAATCAGTAATCCAACAGATAAATCACAGCCCTAGACAGTTGCAAAATACAAGTAACTCTTACTAGCTTCTGAACACCCTTCCCCAAAGTTTCTTCCCAGATAATCTCCAAAGTTCTTATCATGCGTGATGGTGTTATCAGGCTATTTGGCTGAGAGGGGGCTGTAAGACCAATCCTACATGCAACATTTTGCTGGTAAGAAGTACTTATAGACGAATAAGTAAATGTAGATGGATGGTATAAGCTACAAAGTCTCTGTATTCCTGCCACCACACTCACCTTCTCTTTCATCTGACTTGTCTGCTGCTTACATCTTATCTGATGAACCCTTTGCTGACTCTAGATCCTTATTGGAGCCTTTGGTCCTAATTGAGTTCAGAGGAGGCTTGTTTGGGCATTCAGCTGCAAAACTAAGAGTCCGATAGTGTCAAAAACGTGTCTGGTTGTCCACACACAGGTCAGCAGGAGCAGAACACTTTAAAGCTATAAGCTGACAGCAAGGTGAGGCCAAAGCATATCCAGATTACAACCGTTTCAGCCAAAGAGCAAAGTAAAAGACATCTGATGTCTTACAGCTGTCAGCAGTCAGAAGACTATTTATAAAGATCATAGGAGGAAGAAAAAGTTAAAAAAATGAACAGAAGTTCAATTTAACATGTGAAGAAAGCAATTGGTTCATTTTTAATGCTGCTAAAAGTTGTTATAAATATCCCTACCGGAAACAGACTTGGAAAATTAATTGCTTTTATATGAAATGAGTCCAATTATTTAAGAAGGAAAATACAGATATCTTCAGGCCTAATTGTAAGTAACAGGATTTGAGTACTCAAGCATTTTGAGTGGCACTCAACTTGGAGAAGTAAATGCTCCTAAATATGGCTAAGGGAAGCACAACTGCAGGTTAACCTCCTTGCTCCTTGCTCAGTGATACACCCCTAACTTTGAGCTCCCAGGTATTTACATTCTTCATTTCAGAGACAGAGTGTTTCTTCAGGAAGAAGAAATCTTAATGACAAAATGGGTCAAATACTCTAGTTTCATGGTTTCTTCTCTTTGTCTGGTTGGGTTGGAGCAAGCTCTTTGAGGAAAGTCAGTAGGGTAGTAAAAATGACCTGGGATTGATTCTACCTGTAATTATCTTGTGGTGAGATAAGCACTTATTTTAAGATCATATGTTCTTGCAAGTATGTTCAAATATAGAAAATAATGAAGAGTTAAGTTTTATATCTTTGTCACAGATTTGAGACGTGGTATGGTGTATTATATGATTTTTTTTTATTCTAGTAATTGATATGAGGTATCAGTTACCATAAACTGTGGTATTGATGTTTATCCCTCTGTAAACACAGAGTTATACTTTACATATAACTGCATCCAGTAAAAATTAAAGCTACAGATATGGATCATGAACATCAACATTATAATTCATCTCTTAAAATCAGATATGTTCAGCATGTAAGTCTGTGTGAACCACCCTGATTTTTGGTTAGGAGACTGCCTTGAAATATCTGGTAAGGAGTTAGGAACAGAGTGTCCTGGACAAATGCTTGATCACAGCTTAGTCACAGAAAACAATTGATTTATCCCATGAATTGCCAAAGCAGGACAATGTATGGTTTCCCTGTGAAAATATCAAAAAAAGAAAAGAGAAAGTTCAAAATTGAAGATCTTTTCAAATGCTTTTGAGGAGGCCTTATAATAATCTCCCAGACTGATAAAGCGAATACAGCACAGTCACAGTATTCTGTATAGCATAACCTGGTAGGTGTAAATTTCTTCATTTCAAAAGACTTTCTACTGAGCAGACATAAAGTCAGCTTTATCAAGGAAATTATCCAAAGGAAAATAATCTTAGATTCCTGGTTTAGTGGAATAAGTCTTCCATTAGTTTGGTGTTTGAGACCATACCTTTGTATCTATAAAGGGCAGCAATCAAACCAAAAGCAACAACAACAACAACAAACTTATTTCACATTGTGACAATCAAAAGAAAAACCTATACTGGACTTATATTTTAGAAAAGTGTTTTTCTCCACTGTCTTTTTTAGCATCAGAGATCCAACGGGCACAGACGTGTGAATGCAAGGTTTGGACCTAAAGATCTTAGTGCTGAGTGGAGCACTTTGTTCCTATATAGGAACAAAAATGAAGCAGGAACTTTTACTGTTTAGGCTACCTGTCTGTACTAGGAACATAAATGCACAAAAACAACATTTAACACAGCCTGATGCTCAGCATAAATGGGCACTGTCAGGTTCAATACAATGTTAGGACTGGGAGATGCCTGCAAGCTTGAGCAGGTTTGCTTGATACCCTGCAACTTCTGCAGTATTTTTCATCTTTGCAGATGTATAGGTATAGAAAGCTGCCAAAGAAGGATAATGTTTTATGCCATGAGCTGCCAAGCTGTAGTATGTGGGAGATATAAAGAAACAGAAGTCTCCAGTTGAAATATGTTTGGGAATTCGACCTTCAACATTGCATGGATGCTGCCCCAGCTGTCTGCAATAACCTGTTGGCTTCACTGCAGAGCCCATTCACAAAGGTGAAGCCAAATTGTTGAAGTGAAATTGTCTTCTTATTCATCACTTATCCATCACAGTGTTATTTTAACCCAAAATCATGAGTGACAAAGTGTTACTGAGGCTGAATATACGCCAAGCCTCCTGACTCACCGTGAAAATTCTCTTGCCACCCTTGACCCTCTACCAAAGCTTCGCTTTTACCTTGTTTATGAGTAACTCTGGCACTGAAACTCTTGACCTGATTCTCTCTCTGCATGCAGGAAGTCCAGAAACTTAAAGCAGAGATTTCATTTGTACAATAGTAATGCGGCTCATTAGTCTCGCTTGGTGCTGATATATCTACCGAGAGAGCTGCCGCTCTGCTAACAACTGTGAAATGAAATCTGCAGTGGGAGAAGAAAGTTCTGAATTAAGGAGGAAGGATTTCTGATACTGAGCTATCGGAAATTTTACTTTTAAACACTTTCTCCTGCTCTTCCCTCTCCGTATGGTCACTGAGAAAATAGTATTTTCAGTTTGGTAATAAGTAGTACTGATTTTTTTTTTAGTGAAATTGATATGACTGATTTAATTTTTATCTCATCTTGAAGTATAAGCCTAACATGAAGCACATATTAAGTGAACAGGCTTCAGAGAACCAATGTGAGGCAGAATTTGCAGAGGGTGACCTCAGGGTGCTCACTGGACAGGAGGCAATAACTAGATGGTCTTGCATCTTTGATGAGGAAGAGGAAGGAAAGAGGCATAAAGTGAGGTATTTTACTTGAAAGAGGAATGTTTTATTCTCCTGACATGATCCTGTGTGATCCCCGTTCTCTGTGCAAACAATTCACACTTATAAACTTACCTATGTTTAAATGTTTTGTTGAAGTGAGATATAGTTTAACGGGCTGTTTATGACAGAAATGTGATACTAGCCACATAAAGACTTGTCTGAGCAAGAATAAAGCAGATTTTGCCTTCCTTCCCAAGCAGAAAACCATGTCCCATAACTCCAAATAATCACTAGCAAGGATGCACCTGCTCCACAGTAACTATTGCACTTCAGAAACTTAGCACATGCAAAATGAGCCATCTTGGGAACTAATTAATAGTATTCTACTTTAAAATGTAACAATTGATTTGTATTTAAACTATTAATATTTAAAATATCAGTATGTAACTGCTAACTGAGTAACTAAATTTAACTGAATTTAGAATGAATCTGTAAGATCACAGTGTAATGCCCCATTCTCACATGTATGTGATCATCTTTGCTTAAATAAGAATACAACAAGCAGGAAGGACCTGTTTCTTACTGCCTTCAAAAAAAAATATTATTCTTCTTCACTGAGAAAATTTTCCTTGCATGAACTTCCCTGGAAAAGAGTGTCACTTCAGAAAAGGGGTACGCAGGGTGCAGGATGTCCAAAATCCTGCATTATTATAAAGCAATCCTGCTTTAGTCATAGCCTGGGAGATGAGAAGTCATCCCTTCAAATCTCCTGCAAACTGCTTTAGCTCCCCAAAAGGGGTAAAGGTTCCACTGTCTGAGGGAGCAATCTCCTTAAATATTGCCCTGTCTTGAAGCTCCCATTTCCAGTCCCGAAGGGCTCCTGGCTGAGAGCTCTCGTGGCACCCAAATGGCTGCGATGAGGCCGGTGCAGCCGCCCTCGCAGGAAGAGGTGGGAAAAAAGGATGTACTAATGGCACCCAGGTGGCTGAGTCTGCTCCTGCCCATGAAGTGAGATGCAGGATGGATAGTGGAAAAAAGGATTTATTTCACATGGAGATCAATAGAGAAAGAACAGGTCAAGACAACCCAACAGGAGAATTCCCACCATTTTCAATTAGAAGGCAAACTTTATTTCCCAAGCTGTCATGAGAAATATTTTCGAAGGCATACTGATACCTACTAGAAAACAGAATTCTCTGTTAAATACCTATATATGTATATTACCTACATGTAATTTAGTCCCTTCAAATTTGCATGGCTTCTTCTGTCCTTCCTTTCTCACCTGTCATCTACAGAAACAGCTTCTTTGACAAGCCAAGGTCTCAAAGGAGTCTAGAAATGAGTAGCCACTGCACAGGTTCCACTGGAGAAGCCTGAATTCCCTGGGGCTGGAATATCCTGCAGCGGGACATGGGAGGGAGATATTGGAGCGGGATGTGGGGAGGGGACCCTCGAGAGGGACCAAGGAAGGGGAATCCTGGAGCAGGAAACGAGGAGGGGATCCTGGAGCACGACACAGGGATGGGGCATGGGAGCGGGACCTAGGGAGGAGACCCTGGAAGGGACACAGGGAGAGGAGCCCGGAGCAGGTCTCGGGGAGGGGATCCTGGAGCATCCCTGGGACTCAGGGATGGGGCACAGGAGTGGGACCTAGGGACGAGACTATGGAGGGGACATGGGGAGGGGACCCCAGAGTTGGACACAGGGAGGAGGCACGGGAGCGGGACCTAGGGAGGAGACCCTGGAAAGAACACGGGGAAAGGATCTTGGAGCGGGTCTTGGGGAGGAGATCCTGGAGCATCTCTGTGTCACAGGG
This sequence comes from Nothura maculosa, assembly GCA_032353885.1. Classification (NCBI taxonomy): domain Eukaryota; kingdom Metazoa; phylum Chordata; class Aves; order Tinamiformes; family Tinamidae; genus Nothura; species Nothura maculosa. The sequence continues at coordinate 5,808,310 of JAUBOD010000140.1, forward strand.
ATGGGGCACAGGAGCAGGATCTGGGAAGGCGACCCTGGAAGGGACACGGGGAGGGGACCCTGGAGCGGGTCTCGGAGAGAGGACCCCTGAGTGGGTCTCGGGGAGGGGATCCCGGACCAGGAACCAGGGATGGGACACGGGAGCGGGACCTAGGGAGGAGACCCTAGAGGGGACATGGGAAGGGGACCCGGGAGCGGGTCTCGGGGAGGAGATCCCGGACCAGTACCCAGGGATGGGACATGGGAGCGGGACTTAGGGAGGAGACCCTGGAAGGGACACGGAAAGGGCACCCCGGAGCGGGTCTCGGGGAGGGCACCCCGGCGCGGGTCTCGGCGGCCCCGGTGCCGGGCCCTCCCCGTCCGTGCCTATTGGCTCGGCCGCTCCCCGCCGCCGCCGCCGCGGCCCCATAAAGGCGCCACCGCCGCCGCCCCGCGCCGCCAGTGGCGGGAGCCGCCGTCGCCACCGCGCCGGGCCCCGCCATGTGGCCGCGGGCCG
>JAUBOD010000140.1:5808904-5834025 GCA_032353885.1 Nothura maculosa
TCCTGGCCGCCTGCTGCCTCTGCGCCCTGCCGCGCGCCTCAGGTGCGTCCCGCGCCCGCGGGGGACACGGCCCCGCGCGGGGACACGGGCGGCCTCGCAGCGCCGGGCGCCCCGTCGGGCCCCGCGCAGCTGCCCCTGTCCCGTCTCGCCCGCAGGGTTTCCCCAGCCGCTCTCCCGACGCCCGGACGGCGCCGACCTTCCCAAAAGTCAGGTACGGCTTTTCCCTGCCTCCTCCTTCTCCTTTGCCATCGGCCGTCCCGAAGGTAAGGCGGGCTTAAGGTGAGGGGCAAAGCCTGCCCGCTCCCACCTGGCCGAGCAAGCCGGGAATGAGAGGTGCCCGGGGAGGGCAGCGCCCTGGGATGGCCCCGGCGGAGTGGACGCGATGGTCCTGAGCCACTCTGCTGCCTGCAGAGCTGGGTGACACACAGAGGCACGGCCAGAGGTGCCCAACCATGTGGGCAATGGGGTGTGGGGCCAGCAGGAGGCAATAACCACCCCATCCCGAGCCCCCAGGCTAAAACTCACCAGGCAAGGTGTGAGAATCCCACTGCTAATGTCCCATCTTTACTTTTCAAGCAACTGGCGCTGTGCTTCAGTCAGTGGATGGAGCTGTCCAACCAGCCGCAGGTAAACGGCGGCGTGAAGGGTTCGAGTGGGTTGAGGGGCCTCTGCCAGCCCTGCCCGCTAGTCCTGCTCTCCTTGGTTTGGCTACGGCACATGTTCCTGGCCAGAGACATTGTATTTAAAATTGATCCCTTTTTCCTTCTTGCCTGCAAGTATCAGGGATTTTATTTCCAGTTCTTTGGAAGTGATAAAATCATCTTTGGGAAACACAGTGGGCTCGGATTCAAGTACATATATAGTGAATAGCTTCTGACGTGTTATTGATTTCAGCGTAGGGTTATAGAGGCTTATATGGGAGTACTGATTGCTTGAGATGATTATTGGTGGAAAAGAACGTAGATAAATGATTTCCGGAAAAATTTCTAAAACACTTAGCACAGGAAAATGTACTTTAAATGTAAGTCTGATTAAAGTCTCTTTATAGCACAAGAATGTATTGAAAACATTTGAAATGTTATATCCGTTTTCCTTGTAGGATTTTTTGTTATTCATCTCATAACAGGGAGTCTTATTCTGCTCTCAGTTCTTTCAAATTGTGTTGAGGTTGGAATCAAGCCTGTTTTCTGTAGAACTGTGTACATTACACCCCATCAGTAAATGTGCATTAAAGAGCTGTTTAATTTTTCAGATTTCCAGTACTGTTTTGGATCTTTGCTATTCCATATTTAACAGCATGCATACAAATGAGGTAAGGTGTAATTGCTTCTTTTACCTAAAAGCGTTCCCTCCTTTAACCTAGAAAGCAGGGCCAAAACCAATTTCCTAATATTTGTCTCCAAATGATATAAAATCTAATAACATAACATTATAGAATATAGATTAGATTAAAGTATAATCTGATATCATTATGGTTTAGGAAGCGTAGGACAGTAACCAGGAAGTATATGAGACTATTTATTCTCATTAGTAGTTTAAATGTAATTGCTAGCTCTACTAAATTACACATCAGATTACTGTTTTCATGCAGTTTTTATTTCACCAATTTAGGGCTCAAGAAGCAATGCATCCACTTAAGACTGGGCTCCATATTTTAACCTAACCTTTACTTTTGACTAATACAGGGTTAAATAGGCTGACAAAATACACAATATTGGCTCAACAGGATACAAAAGACGTACTGAACATGAAAGTTGCTTTACTGTACTTTTAGTACTCAGTTTGTGCTTAGGTTCAGAGCTCCTGAATCAGAACCAGAAGTTTAAGTCTACCAAGGTACTGAAGACTCTTCCTACCAAATCAGGCACATTAGGAACTGGCCAAATGTCATTTTGCTTTACAAAACTTGCCTATTATCACCAGTTAATCAAGAACCTTTCCAATAAAATGCACAGTGTTTTTCTTAGGTCTGACTATCCTCAATCAAAAAGGCAAATGCCATTGCAGAGCTTTTGAATCCCCTATTCTTTCAAAAGGACAATGTCTTATTATTCAAGACAATAACAGAATATCTTGAAATGTATTTCATTATCTCTTCTTGACAATGTCTTTAGCTTGTTTCAATTCCAAACATATTTTCCTAAAATAGCCAGAAAAAAATACTGGCACTTATGCAAAAAATCATAGCATTTCAGTCTCAAATATCTAGTAAGCATTTTGAGTTCAGTACTGACCCCTCTGCCTCTACATCTAAGCTAATTAAGGAACACCCCAAATCATCCATAGTTCTGCACAGAACCTTTTTCCTGCTTAGTAGTGCCACGACTAACTTTGACAAAACTTCACCTTGTGCCATGAGTCCTCAGGATAGGTAGCTGCATCCCATGTAGTGCCTTTATGAGACTAATATCTGCTGGATAGTCACTTATGGCAGGATTTCCAGGTGTTGTTTGATTAAATGATAGATCAGATTTAAATATTGGATGTGTTAAAAGCTATGTAAAATGTGTTATTTTTTATCCTAGTTGCTCTGATCTGTTATAACACAAAGTTGTATTTCTTCAACCCACAAGGAACATTAGGGAAACCTTGCAAATACAAGTCTATATATAGTGCTGCCAATGAAACAGTTATGATTTACTACAGATTTCAGTTGCACCTGAACTTTTTACCTGGTTCTATATTTGTGGGTTTTTTCTTTTGTCTTTTTTTTTTTAATTTTGATTGAAAGAGTTACAGATTAAAGAAGATAGTGTTTTAATGGAGAGAATGATGCCTTAGCAACATGAAAGTTGAAGTCAGACAAAATTTTGACATCAATAGGACTTGAGCATCATCTGTACAGCTCCTTAATCTTTTGAGAAAACTAAATAGAACATTGGAGTTCAATTTCTCATCTTGTGGATGGTGTTTTCAGAGGAATCAAAAGGAACTGTCAAAATGCAGCTCCATTGCAATCACGTCATACTCCAGATGCTGACTCCCTTTCTTTGTTAATATTCCTTTTCTCCAGCTTCCCATCCACATCCTTTGCTCATGTTCTCTGCTCTGCCTTCACATCCTTGCTCATTACATGTGCCATTTCCTCAAGGCCACCCCAGGTAACAAAGCCCATTTGCTGGTGTATCTACCCAGCTCATCTTGAGAAGGTTTCTCTCCCTGAGTAGGCAAATGAGCAGTTCCCTGGAGAACAGCACATTGCAAGGACAGAGCTCAGGAGTGGTGGTCATGACTGGGTTTAAAAACAAGGGCAATTTGAAAAGCTACAAAATATTTTAACAAGAGAAGAGCCATCAGTATAATTTGGGCCTCATGGATGATACTTCTGTGGTCTTCTCAGCCAAGCTCTGCTTTGTCCTGCAGAGCACAATTGTGCTGTGTTTTATGGCGATGAAAGCAAGTGCAGTAATGAGCTAAGGCTCTTAAAGTAACCCTACTTAAGACTTTAATAAGTCTATAAACAGAGTCATTTGCTGCTGCTGTTGACAAAACTGTCTGTAATATGTACACTTTTCTCTTTTCTTGCATGGGTTGGAGCAACTTAAGCAGTGGTAGAGGTTTACTGTAAGCAACCAAAGAAATGACAGCGTCTTGATTAACGTATGCTGTCACCTTGCAGGAATCACAGATCGCTGCAGCAGAGTTTACAAAGAAGGTATGTAAATGCAATGCCAAGCAAGAGGCAGTGGGCAGGGGAGTATGGTCCTTCCCCTGTCTATTTTGCTGCTTTATTTTAGTCAGCCCATTTTTTTGGAAATGGTTGAGAACTGCACTGCCCCTGCTTCTGCAAAGCAACCCACTGTGTATGAAGCTTCCTTTTACACATTTTCTAAAGTCTGGGAATCATGAATTATGGCAGTTTAATGTATTTGCTGTAGACAGAAAGCATAGTTCTTGACAGTCCCTTTGGGGTATTGATTTTTAATCAGCATTGCAGATGAATGGGCACTGAGGACTAGCAACCTCTCACTGTATGCACGGAGCCAAAAAAGGCCATGAATTATTACTATGCTTATGGAATGACATTGGACCTTGTCAACAGATGTATGGAATTGAGATTACAATATTTTGTTAATAGCTTTTCTTTTATTTTACAGGATGGTCATGGGACTCTGGGACGACCCTTTTTCCTTTTCAGGGTATCTGAATATTTTCCTTTTAAAATTCCAAATAACGTAGTATATTATATAACTATATATAGGTAACTTTACCTTCACAGGCTCCTGCTGCCATGTTTTCAGCAGATAGAAAATATCCCTTTTCTTTTGAAATCTTTGGGAATCATTGCTTATGAAGCTGTGGTTCAAATAAAAGAAATGAGATCTTAGTTATCAATAGATTAACATTTTTTATTTAGATAGATAACTCTGCAAATGTTTTGTTCTGAGCAGAACTACTGAAATATAGGAAATAATATGCATCTTGCATCTCTGAGACTGCCCATATGCACAGGTACCAAATTCACCAGGCAAAAATATGCACGAGCTGAGCGTTAACATGGTCTAAAAGGTCCAGGCAGTAAACCATGGTGCACTCTATAGCACAATGAAAACCCAAAGCAAAATTATGGACATCATCTTTCACTGAATGTTCACCCATTGCCTAAATACAGCATACTCTAATGCAATGGGTGAACATTCAGTGAAAGATGAGGTTGATAATTTTGCTTTCTTTGCCTGTGTAGATGCAGTATGTTATTAAAATCCAACGAATTTGTATTACCATCTTCAACACATCAGAAAAAAAAAAAGGAGATCCTAACAAACGACCGGTGTCACTACTCATCTATCTAATACATTCTAGTTCAATTTCAAACATGTCTGGACGACTACTTTCAGTCATGGCATTTGTGTACTCTGTTTTAAACATTTACCTAGTACCTGATGAAGTGGGACCACGACACTTAATGAGAATAACTAAAGTCAGATTGTTTGGTGTTAAGTCAGAAGCTTTGTGAAGATCCCCCAAATTCAAAGGCAAAACTCACACTGTATGGATCTCCCTGGTATTTGACTTGCTGCCATTTGCAGGCAATGTTGTTACACTCTTGTTATGTGCACTGTCTGTGTGACACGAGATGTATTTTGGTGTGCTTACGAATCTGATGTGTAATACCTCTCTATGACCATCTAATTAAAATTTTCAGCCTCGAAATGGAAGAACTATTGAAGACAGTGGTAAGTAGGCCCTCCAACACTCCCCACTAATAATAATAATAAATAATAATAATAAATCATTTTTCTGACTGCAATCTCAGAATTGCTTTGATGTGCAACTGGAAGGGTTAACTTTTGGGGACAGAACTGGTAGCAAAGAAACTTTGCATGGAAAACTTTTTAAAGAACACATTTGCTGTACATTCAACATTAAGGCATTTTAGAAGGACAGGAACCAGAGACTGGAAGAATAATGTGCAGCAGCATCACTACGTGTGTGCCATGGGCATCCAGCATTTCCCACTGTCAAATGAAGAGTCTCCTTCTTTGGAGATCTTTAAAACCCGCCTGGATGCAGCCCTGGGCCATGTGCTCTAGGTGACCCTGCGTGGCAGGGAGGTTGGACTAGATGACCTCTGGGGTCCCTTCCAACCGTAAGCATTCTATGATTCTATGTGCAACCAGATGGATGTTTGATTTGAGCCAGGAGAGCCCTTATTGTGTCTTAGGTCCCCATGTGTACAGCAACTGTTTCATAGCTAATGTGGGAGGTAATAGAGTAATGCATGGGGTGGTATACACAGAATAGATGGACTAAGAAGTTTCTAGTGCTTCTAGTGAGATAGAGAGGACAGAGGTGGAGAGAGGAGAGCTATCTGAGGAGGAAGGATTCACATATGAGTATAAATAACAGATCTGGATACCTTACCCAAATTTTCAAGATTTCACCTATTTTAATCTTCTGGAGCTAGGTTTCAGACCATTTCTATGAATATTGCATAGCATCCAGAGCCACAGCTTAACATAGTCTGTTATTTAATTTGTTTCAGAATATCATGAAGTATGAAGTTCGTGGGTCCATGTACCAGGCTGATGACTTTATACAAAGAAAAGAAACTTCCTGTTTAGATTGTCTATTATGTGACTCAGTTGTCTGGAATTGACTGTTCCATATAATAAATTTGCAATCATTAATTCTTTTTGTTGTGTTTTTTTTGTTGTTGTTGTTGTAGCTGGTACTGGAATTCATTGGGTTGTAATATGCCATTGTCTAGTTCCAAATATGTTCAGAAAGTAAATCATTCAAATGATTTTAAGAAACTTTTTAATACTTCTAGTTATTCATTTTCCTTTTTACAATTTCCTCTTTAGTAAGAAATGATCATGTTGATAAGCCTGCCCTTTTCACAAGATAATATCTTTTTCTACGCTTTTAGGATATACCTCTCAAAAAGTGTGATAAGATACTAAGGTTATTGTGGATATTTAAATGAATTAATTTTCATTTTGAATAATTAGTTTGAATATAAAAAAGAGTTAAGTATGATGGATCCAAAGATCTTTGAAGGAGGTGGATCGATACAGTTACTTACTGGCACTATTTGATGAAATGAAGTATGCTTTCAGTCTTGCCTTACTGAATGTCATAAAGCAGAAATGATCTGCATGTCCGCACCTTTTCCTGAACTGAATTTAGGACTGTGGTGCAGTCATTGGTGTTTGCACCCTAGGGAGTGAGGTGATTTGTTTTCAATAGGTGGAGACATTTATGGAAAGAAAATACAAGGTATTAAATAGTTACTTTCTTAGGAAAAGAAGGGCTTTTATTATGATAAAAACCCAGATCTGGCATAGTAACTGGCGGATGCACACCTGGTTGTGATGGCCAAGTCTTTCTTGGTTCCCCACCTTCCTCCTTGTTTGCTCAGTCCTCCACCTTGGCTGGGCTTATCTCAGCTACGCTGGCATTGCCCTGCATGAACCAGACATGGGGACTTGTTTATCTCTAAAAAAACAACCCTGAAGAATAAAAAATGTACATTTGTGTGTGTGTTTTTAACTGAGCAAGTTTCAGATTTGGACTTTATTAAGTAAAGGAGTTTGGCCAATAGAGAGAAGGAAGTGATTAGTCGTCTGGCTTTTGTTAGCATATGTTTAGAGCACTGTGCCCAGGTTTGGACCCCTCCCAGAGCCTGAAAGAGAGATTAGCTAAAGCAAGCTCAGGAGAGAGGCTCCGAGGCTTGACCACTGAGGAGAAGCTGGGGGAGCTGACCTTGCTCAGCCTTGGGAAGGGGCAGTTTCAGCAACACCAATGAGGAGAAATCAGGGAGACAGACCCAGGCTCCTCTCAAGCAGGGTGTGGTAGGAAGGTGAGAGACAGTGGGCAGAGCTTGAAACAAGAGAATTTCAAACTGGATGTAAGGAGAAACTTTTCTGCTCAGAGGACAGGCCAGAAATGCAGGAGGCTGCCCTGAGAAGCTGTTCAGTCTCCATCCTTGTAGGTGTTCAAGATCCAGCTAGACTAAGTCCTAAACAACCTACTCTCAATTGTTGCTTGGAACTGGACTAGAGACCTCCAGAGGTTCCACCCTCACATAGCATAGATATGGTCTTGTGCTAGTGATGCAACAGGCTAAATATCATGTCTGGATTCTGATGACTTGAGGATCTGGAGAGGAGGGAATGTCTAGCCCTGAACAAGGAGAAGCAGGTCTGCTCCAAGCACCAGGCCCTAAACTCAAGTCAGGCTTGATAATATCATGCAACTGTGCCACAGCCTTGCCAGCCATGGTGCTAGCATTGCTGAGAGGGCAACTAATGATGATATGGTGCAGAGATGACAGCCAGGAACAGGTAGGCATGCTGCGTGTCAGGGAACAGCATGAGTGGAGCTGCTCCACAAGCTTCCAGGCAGAAAGGGCAGGTGTGAGGGTCCCAAGGAAGCTGCTCAGGACTCAGTGATTGAGTGCCATTGATCATTGTACTGTTAAAAATCAGTGGAAATCTACCAAAAGGAGGGCTGAATTCTCCATTGCTTGAAGTATTTGAAGAAGGGTGTCCTTCTGGAAGATATAGCTAAGCTAAACACAAGTTACGGAGGTACACATGATAATGCAAATAAATACAAGATAATGATACAGAAGGGACTTCTGGCCTGTGTCACACCATCAAGTTTTGCTCAGTTCTGCATGAGAATTGTGCTGTGGACAACTCCTGCTGGGCTCCCATAGTGGACAGTGGCTCTATACACCCACCACGGGTTTCAAGAACAGCATCTAGAGATTCCTCAAAATCTGTTAAATAAAACTGATAAACATATGTTAACTATTACATGAAGAAATAACTTACTTTCTTCCGCTATATTTCTGTAGTAATTACAGTTTGTCTGGAAAATGAGAGCCTGTTCACTGCTATTTGGAAACCTTTCTTCCTTGGAGTAACAATCAAAACCAGAAATGCCACCTGCAAGATAGGAGAGATTAATAATATTGAAATGTAAAGGTCATGCTCAGCCTGAATCTCTTTCTGAACATCCTACTTCAAAGTAGGTAGCACGAATCTAGCAGGAGGCCCCACAAATGTGACAGCAACAATTAGAAGCACGGGAAAAAAATCTGTGAGAAAACGGGTTGACAGTTCTGCTCCCAGTGCCAGCAAGGGGAGAGGCAAATAAAAAGGGACACGGCAGGGTATACGAAGTAATCAATGTGCTTCTAAGAGTAAATCTAAAGCTTACCCATTCACTTGTAATCAAAAGGAGCAATAAGAGAGATTCAATTACACCAAGAGGCAATATATTTAAACCACAAAGGAGAATTTGTTTTTATAAGACCTAATCAACTCAGGGAACTTGTTGCCAGAGCTTGGAGCATGCACTTAGAGACAGCTCCTCCAGCTCAAGGGAAGCAAACATACTGAGGAGCACAGAGCCTTCCCTAGGTTCCCAGGAGCACACCTAAATCTACAGGCAGCAACAAGCTGGGAGGGGATTGCAAGCATGGGAGGACAGAGTCAATGTGCAGAAGGGTCTAGGCAAAGGAAAAGAACATGTACAGATCCCTAAGCATGGGGATAAGGCGGTATACATATTGAGGAATATCAAGTGCAGCTTCAGAGAAAATCAGATGGTTAATTGTAGACAGCCAAACAAGGAGACAGCATTGGGGAAAGCAGAGGAATAAAAAGATGTATAGATTATGACATGGGAGGGAGGCTTCATACTCTATTCATTGTAGGGAAGACTTAACGTGCAGAGTAGCTTTGGAGAGCAAAGATGGGGACCTGCAGGAGAAAGCCCTGCAAAGAGGAAAGGCAGAAGTTCAGGAAAGGTGGCAGGCTGAGTGAACTGGAGTTAGTTAGCAAGGCAAAGAAAAGTTTGAAGGGAGGAATGATAAAATCCTTGTACTTTAAAGGCAAAAAAGAGGAGGAACAATGGCCGTGGAGGATACTGCCTGGAAGCAGTAAGCTTAAAATGAAGAAAGATTCACATCGTATTCAACACTAAAAAGAAAGAGGCACTGATTTCTAGGCAGAGTTACCTTTTCTTGGTGATAAAATTCTCAAGAAGGACTGAAACCTGACCTGGACAGGTCAGGTCAATTGACCTGGACAGGTCAATTACAAATGTCTCAGTCTGAAATATGTACAAGCAGCATTTTCCTCTTCAATGTCACTATTATGGTGACATCATATTTTATTTGTAGTTATGTTTCATTTACAGAAATAATAATGGCAGCGTTTTCTTTAATGTCTAGTGTACTTTAGTTAGAAGTTGCTCTGGCTACTTCTGGAGAAGTGGAAGCTTTGGTCTTAAAGGGCTTAAGCACTTACACTTTGCCTAGTTTTATCTTATACTATTAAGAACTGTGGCATGTGGTACCTCACCCTTAGTGAGGGTATATATATCCAGAACTATATGGAAACTCTGGGAAGGTTGGTGTCTTCTGGAATGCTTTTATATGATGAGATAAAATACTCCATCATGGAAAGGAAGCATATGGATTACAGAAAAAAAATAAGAAAAGCTGTTTTTTTGGTGTGTGAACTTAAACTGCACACGGAGTCCTTTGATAACACAACAAAAGGGCTCAGGACACAACCAAAGGCCTGTGAGATAACGCTTATACACTCATGACATGAAATACCATATAGGAAGTAAAGATGCAGCAGCTGGATGCTTTTTTCATTTCCATAATCCTCAGCAGGTGATGTGACAGAAGTAGCTGCAGCAATTTAAATCTACCTTCTATAAATTTAAAGCCATTTGCTTGACATAGCCAACTCAGCAGAAGTTATGCAACTTCTTGACAGGTTGGCCAAAAGCTGTTAGTATCTCCTTCCAGCTTTACAACTGCACATGAGGCTGCAGAGTGAACTCCTGCTACAACATAGCAAGACAATGTTGTCTCCTTGGATGGATGGGACCTTGTAATAAAATAGTGAGTGCAGGGGCTCTTCTGGCAATTGAGATGGATGCTCATGTGGAGTCCACTGCAAGCAACATATGTATTGCAATTACAGCTTCACTCCTCATCTCACTAAACAGGGCAAAATCATATATTTGACATAGCAGGACCACTTAGAATGCATAAACCAATCCATACATCTATCACTTTGATATCTATCAGTCATTAGATATAAGTGGTGTGACAACTACTTCATTGACAGCTAGAAGCAGCCCCCAAATCTGGTTCTGCAGTCATTTCTGTATCTACTTTTTACACAATAAAGAAGCAAAAATATAGCTGATTTCATAACTGGTTGTGAGTCATCATCTAAAAATTTGACATTTCTCTAGGGGGAAAGAACTTCATACATCAAATACCATCTACTACCCTCAAACCTGCTGAGAAATCAAGAGTGAATGTCTGAATGAGAACAAACTGTAAACTTGAAAGAAAAAGTTTTGAACGTGTTTACCACAAAGCTTCTGTGCTCAGCGGTTTCTATACAGCCATTCACATATTGCTTGATGAAATACTGCATGCAAGGAAGGCAAGCACATGCCCAACTAAATGTTGCTGGAGTACAGCTGCCAAAATTCACATCAGCAGAATATAACAAAACTAAATATAAATTAGGATTCTTTTTAAAGGCAAAAATACAGCACAAAGGATCAACACGTATGTATGAGTCACCAGAAAAGCAAAGAAACGTGGAAACGTATTCAGTGTAGGATCCAGGTTCATGTTTCTTCTCACAACTCCTGAGTAAAAGGACTTTCCCGAACCACATGCCCTACTGTATAAACTAGACATGAGACTGAACTAGAGACTATGATCTGCTATGTAAATAAACATATACACAAATAAAAAGTTTGGTCTTCATTTTACAACTCTATCTTATATCATATTTTCTCCTCAAGTTCTACAGCTGCTTGGCTATGGAATACATGTATTCAGTAATCACTAAGATAACCAAAAGTCATTCCTTTGTGCCTGCTGCTGCACCAAAATAGGGCATGAATTTGTCTTCCAAGAGAATGGGATGCAATATTGGGACGGATCAGAAGAGGGCAATGCTAATATCAAATCAGTGATTATAAAACTGGAGGCATTCCCACACCTACTCTGCTCTCCGTGTGCATTAACAACACATTACTGCCATACAGCGGCCACTGGTGTACTCTGCTTGTTTCGCTCCTAACTCAAGTAATGAATGAGTTAAGACTTCCTGTATCTTTTATACTTGTCTGGACAAAGCTACCTGAGGCCAAAACATGGGATATTTCCTTTCTGTAAAGGGAATGGAGTGATGCAGAAGGGCAAGCTTATGAACACACAAATCTCAGCACAGAGCAAACTGCAGGTGCTCTACAAAACTGATACATCCATCACCAAGATCAACCTGCTCAACAGGCAAAAGCGAAGAGCTTTTCCAGGTATCTATTCATTTCCATGTTCTCCACCTGCCCACAACTTCACTGAATTGTGTAGTGCCACACACAGACATTTTCTAAGGGGTGTTATTGAAAACATCCTTTTTCCTTGACAGACAATTGCACCACACCACAATTGAGTTAGGAAAGTAATGCTACATCGAGATAAACGTGTTCTGCAGCACTGGTAACAAGAGAGCTGCCAGAGGAACTGTGTTTGGAAATTTTTCATTGCTTTGCTTTACAACTAAGTCACGTACCAGCCCCAGTTAGTATGTGCCTCAGCTAGATGATGAGCTGAAGTCGATAGTGTGGGCTAGCAAAGGACCAGGGACTTGCAAAGTTACTGCCCAATTAATGTCTTATTTGAAAAAATGAAACAGGCATGTGCATGCTCAGCAGGACCGGTGACATTTTCCTTCAGATTTGTGCTTCAAGAAAGATCTCCTGTATTCTGTTAAGGAATGACAGCTTTCCTTATCATTTCATTAACATAATGCCATGCCGTGCATCTCCTTCAGGCTGGGCACTCATCGGGTCCCTTTCTTTTACACACTACATATTTCCATGAAACTGGAAGGAAGCGTAACATGGCTTCATCACTCCATCCTATTTACCTAGATATGGTCAGCAGATTCAGAAGTTAATAGAACAGGACATAAGCAAGCAACAGTATGATGCCAGGACCATTATTTTCCTAAGAGGAAGGCCAAAACCTGAAAGGAGTGAGGCAGATGAGTAGTCAGTGCACAGAATTGGAAACTGGGTGTCTGGGTGCTGGTTTTGGCCCTCCTAATTGATATCCATAATTGATATCCATTGCTGAACAGTGGTTTACACAGAACATCCTTTACTAAAATGGCACCTTTCACTTGGCTTGACTTCCCCTTTGTGAAAGCAAGGCATGGTTACTTACCAGTCTCAGAGGTCTGCTATGATACTGCTATGATATAAATAGTTCATTTCTATTCAGGAACAAATTTGAAATCTAAAGATTGACTATTAAATAACTTGATAAAACAAAACAAAACACAGTCCTCCCAAGGAAGCCAAAAGTCAATAGTCTGGATATGTGTCTGAATGCTTTTCTAATCACTATGTCTAGAATAAAGAATGATAGTGTTGTTATGTGCTAGTAATATTGTCCAAGAAGCTTCTCTTATGTTTAAGTGAGCAAATTAACTCTTAAATTTAAATTTACATTTTAATTAGAGAGTCTTTTCATTTTCTAAAATACATCATCATTTATCAGTGTGATTACCCTGCTCCAGTAAATGTTTAAGTAGTCTTCAAGGCATATTCAAATGCTTTGCAAAACCAGACACATATGCTCTGGTTCTGCAGACATATGCCCTGTTCAGATTAATACCACTTGTAATGGAAAAACTTTGTTGTATCCCCAGGTGTCTGAAAAGCTATCATTTCTCTGCTGATGTGTTATGAGGCAGCAATGAAGGATCATAACTATATTCATTTGCTCTTCAGTAGCAGACATTATATCTGTTGGTAGCCGCTACCAGGACTGGTACTAAACTTAATGAGCTGCATTAACTTTTAACAAGTACAGTGGAAAAAATGAATACATCTGGAAAAGACATCACTGGTCCTGTGGAGTAGGTAATGGCACATGCAGCTATAGATGCACAGCCCAAATAGACAGTGCCCTGACACCCATCTTGCTTGATAACTTTTGTAAGAGAAACCAAAGAACATCAGCCAGTAATCCCTGCCACAAAGGAAATTATTCTTGTTTTATTTTATTCAATCATCAAATACTACTTCACACAAAAAATCTTACTTTCATTTCTCACGAATGTTCATGACCCATTCCTTCATCATCTGCACCTCTGTCTCTATTTTTATGCCATTATTGCCATCTCCTTTCTCCCGTTTTCCTCCATCAAATTTCTCAGAACACCTTCTTTTACTTTAATCCTTCCACGCCAGATTGATAAACAGGAAGCTCCAAGGAACGTTTACAGAATTTATTACTGAATCTTGTTCCAGTGAGTGGCTACATATAGCTACTACCCAAAGAAGTCAGTCAGGTGCCAAGTGAATGAGCACATGAGTAACAACAAATTTGATAGAAGAGACAAGAAAAAGAAAACCAAACATGACATGAGATGTTAAAACCTGAGGAGGGATGGCGTGTATGACAGATGCTTAATGTTTCCTCAACAGATGCATGGGCTGTATTTGAGTTCACTTACAGCAGCATGCACTTTTCTCCCTGAATTCAGCTAGTAAAGTATTATTTAAACCGAATCAAGTTACTGCAGGATGTTTAAATGAATAGAGGACCTCATTTAGAAAAAAATGGTCTCTCCTAGCTCAAGCAGTTGAACTAGGAATTAGTGAAACTAGTTCAACTAGTGAGCACTGCATTTTGTGCATGTCTGAAAGACTCTTCAATAGCTGATTTCAAAAAAAAAAAAAAAAGGCAGCATTTTTACTATTCAACACAGTCCGTCACTGCTTGCTTATACCATTGATTCCAGCTTAGACAGTGCCCTGGATACAGTACATACTGCAAGGAGAAAAATGAGATTTTCCTCTGATCTAGATGAATAACATCTATTTCCAGATTCCTAATTTGCACTTCTCATGCCTCCATTATACACTGTGGAAAGTAGGCCTATTACTCTGCCATTTTTTTCCATTACATGGCACACTATCTAGAAGTAGAGCCACGAGCTGAGGTCACATCAGTGTTGGACCTGAAAGAGAAGATTGTCAGCATCCCTGCTAACTTATCTAACAGTTGACTAAAAGTCAGGCTCCCTTTTACATTGCAGTGCTGGGTTCTGTACAGTCCCTTCAGCTATTGCAAGTTCTCTGCTGCCTGTATAGATCTTGGATAAGGCTCCTTCATGAAAGGGCAGCCCTCAGGCTCCAGCTCCTGGTCCAGCTCCGTGGGCTGTTTCCTTGGATTAGCGTACAGTCCCTCCTGGGACTGAGAAGGTGATAGCAGTGAGTCTAGAAGACTGAACCTTAGCAAGTCTTTGCCTGCTTCAGCAAACACCTAGTGGTACAGGTAGAAAGATGCCTAAGTTCTGGTGCTTAGGAAGAAAAGCGGTGTTCCCAAATCAAGAAACAGCTGAGCACATGTATATGCCTTCCTTGGCATGACCCTTCAGGGATGCCATCACTTGCAAGTCTATGCAGTGAATGCTGTTTTCATTATCTTATTTCCACAAACACATTTAAATTCCGTCTAGATTCTCACATAGCTAGTGACCAAATCCTGCATATCTTGTTTCCAAGGGAGATTAGACCACACAGATAACACAGGGTTTGCTCGTACCTTTTACTGATTCATTAGTCAATCATTTCTAAGAATATGACTGACTCCTCTCCCAAAGTGCCATTTGGTCACTGACATAATAAATGCTGAAGTAGTTGCTAACTGAGCTTAAGTGAACTTGTCTTTCCTGGGTAGAACAGTTAAGAAAATCCTGGCATGTACTACTGGTAAGAACATCCTCATAGATGCTATGCCCAGCACTAAATAAAAAGCAGCATAGTTTGATGAAACTGGAGAGAAAACAATTTTCACTGCAGTCCCAGAAACTGCTGCACTATTCAATCCCACACATTCTCATTATATAACCCTTTCTCGGGGAGTCTAATGAGCCGCTTGTATAAAAAAAGCAATTATTTCTCACATTTCTAACATGCAACAGTAACACCCTCAAAACATTCAATAAACATTAGCTATCTAATAAGTGATTTGCCCTCTGAAGTTATGGAAATATGCAAGTTATGACACCAGAGAGCTTAGGTATAGAGACCAGGAAAAAAACTATCAGTGATGTGGGAACAAGGAGCAAAATTTCATCCAGCTTCTAGTCTTTGCCTTTGCAAACTACAAGTCTCAGGTGTTATCAAGTTACTTGTTTTGGATATGCATTGTACATGCTGACAATGAACAGTGCTAATGAGATGCTGGAAGACCAGATATGCACATTACTGTGTTTTTAAATCAACAAGAGATTTTTATCTAAGGTAAGAAATATCCTTTTGAAGCACACTATGTTTTAAGCATGTAATATCTGAAAGACAGAAAATAAATTTCTGCTCCTGGCTGCTGTAAGATCTTGAGGAAGCTGCCCTGTCCACCTGGAAGTCACTGCTGCAACAGTTCTGTCTCATCTAAGCATGCGCTCCCTTCCTCTAATGTTTCAGATCCTTCCCCTCCACACTGCCTCTGGGCAGAGTAGCCCTGGGGAGCCTCTCCTGAAGGTGATGTCCCACCTAGACATCACCTATCCCCTAGTTAGCCCTTTGGGTTACCAGCCACCAAAATGTCCATCATGGGTGGGCAAACACGAACTACAGATCCTACAGCACTCACTCCAATAGACCACATCTTCCTGAACTTGCTGCTCTGCAGTCATATTTAAGTCCACATAAATTTTCTGGCAGATCTATATGATCTCAATAACCAATGCAGTACATCTTACCTGGCCGAGAGGCAGTACAGCACTACAGGAGCTGGCTGCTACTCTCTCCAAGCTGGTCTCAGGCCTGTGCTCATGGTAGGAGCATCCACTCAGGGCCTGCTTATCCCAGCACAGCTCATGCAATTCCCTGAGCTGGAGTAAAACCCTCATGCAAGCCGAGGCCAAGCTTTGCTTCCCCTGGGAGCAAACTCTCTCCTGCCATTCCCTTTTCAACAAGTTTTCTATAAGAGGGCTCAGTAAATCCCCTTGCCCACTTCAGCCATGGCACCATTTGGCATGTCAACTCCAGATATTTTTGATGTGGATAAACTCAGCCACCTGGCTCACAGCTGCCTCACAAGCAGCAGTGCTGATGCAGCAGTGTGACACAGCATGAAAGCTGCACAAGCTGAGGGGGTAGCAGGGGGTAGCTCAGGCCCTTGTGCTGTGAGGTGGCCAGTCCACAGGAGGCTGCAAGACATTTTCCAAGCTGACACTTCATGAGGTGTAACCATCAGCATCACAAGGAGCAGGGAACCTTTTTTACCCCGAAACATAGAAAAATTTTTATTTTCCTCCCCATCATTGATGTTGACTGAAACTACTGTAGAAAAATATCCAAAAGTGTCCTAAGGAGCCTGAGCTGCTGTTACTTTCCAAGACTCAGCATTAGGTTTATGATGCAGCTCAAATCTATTTCATTCCCTATATATATGGCCACAGCTGACATGTTTACAAAAATAGCGATAGCCAGTCTGAAAGCTGCCCTCTAAACAACACTCATCTACTATCCCTGCTCTAAATCACTTTTGTCCAGCACTCATAGCAGCTAGTGCTGGATTCCAGGATTTACCAGCAGGCTTGTCTATCTGCTTCCCTGCAGCCCTTCTGCTAGTAAGTGTTTGCAGCTTGTGGACATACATAAAGCTACAGTCTTGTGATTCCATATACACAACTTCTTGTCCTTCAGTTATATTGTCTAACCTGCCTGTATACAAAGATGAATCCAGTTCCCACAAGCCCAGAAAAAAAAAAAAAGGGGAAAAAGAAAAAAAAACAAGGAGCTGCACTAGAAAGAAGCACCACAAGACGTCTTAATAGATGACAGATACTGGAAACCAGAGGATCTCAAACATTTTCCTGATAGGATCTGGCTTGAGATGGTTCACTAAATAACCTTCCCTGCTGAACCTAGGCCTTCCTACTACATGTAGTATAGTTGAAATATACCTGTTACACAATATAATATTAATGTAATAGTAGAGTTAGTGATCTGTTTGCTGTACTGCAGAAGACTTTGACAGTCTCACCTTTGAGCTCAAAATTATACATTACTGAGCTCAACATCAGTGTCTGTCTCAAGCAGGACCTGCCATAAAACAGTGTTGCAATTTGGAGTACATGGATAGAAAACTTGGTAGTTTTCAGACATTCATGAAAGTAGGATCCAACAAATTTTGGATAGTTTTAGAAAGGAAACTTTCTTGTTTGCCTTCTTGATATCTAGTGTTGCTTGAGCAGGACCCTAATGAAACTAGTCCCAGCGAACCAAGATTCTCATTGTCATACATATAAAAGTTAAGCTGGGACTTAATAAGAAGTTTCTAGAATTTGTTTTTTTATACAAACAGGATGCAAACCTCATCAGTGTCAGAGCCTTAAACCACAAATTGTGCTTCACAAGCAGAGAAATGCATAAGGCTGTGCCAGCACCATTTGTGGTTCAATATGCCTTGAACGACCTTTGAACATCTTATAGTACAACTCTTATAGCACAAGAGCTCAATGCAAGATAAGATGATTCATCAGCTTTACCACCATTACAAGAAAGGCCAGTCTATGTTTCACAGATATATCTGCTAATACTGGATAGTGCACTTAAGGCCTCATCAGAGGCACAAATATCAGATGACGCAGTCACTTAAACATCTGTATCAAGAGGAACCAAGCTGTGTGCATACAAGTACACTTTTTTTTAAATAGACCAAGTTTCATTAGATAGCTTAACTTCTAAAAAAGAACTTCCATTTGAAGTACTAGTTATATAAAAAAACAGGAAGAAGATAAACATACATCTTGTGCACATCCATTTAATCACAAAATACCCTGTTGGGTCTCTGCTTTTAAAGGGTATATAGAAGGAAACCTCCCAAACAACTCTTTGGAAGCTTTCAGGCATGTACCTATGTAAATTTATACCAAAAAAAGGCAACAGACATGACAAACTGATCTGTGGAGAAAGCCGGTGTTGCTCCAGCACAGCATCAGTAGCCTGGCAGCGGCTAGAACTCCTGCGACTGGACACCTTCGCGCCGTGGCTTCAGCAACAGGGTCTTCTTCGGAAGAAGCTGAGGAAGAACATTGGGTATGACCCCTCCTTGGGCGATGGTCACACAAGAGAACAGCTTGTTCAACTCTTCGTCATTTCTCACAGCCAGCTGGATGTGCCGTGGCAGGATCCTGGCTTTCTTGTTCTCCCGGGCAGCGTTTCCCGCCAGCTCCAGGATCTCCGCGCTCAAGTATTCCAGCACCGCAGCCAGGAAGATGGCTGCACCAGGACCTATTCTCTCAGCATAGTTGCCTCTCTTCAGCATCCTGTAGACACGGCCCACTGGGAACTGCAGACCAGCCTTGGCTGATCTTGTTTTCTTCACTGCAAGG
This sequence comes from Nothura maculosa, assembly GCA_032353885.1. Classification (NCBI taxonomy): domain Eukaryota; kingdom Metazoa; phylum Chordata; class Aves; order Tinamiformes; family Tinamidae; genus Nothura; species Nothura maculosa. Next base: position 5,827,825 of record JAUBOD010000140.1, read on the forward strand.
AGCTGCGTTGTGTTTTTCTTCACTTCTTCAGACATTTTAACATCAACCTAGCACAAAAATATGAAGATATGAAAACAAGAATCATTGCTTTTAATGCCATAAGTTATAAAGGGACGAAAGGTTAAAAAATATAAAAGCGAGCAAGAGCATGGTGGGCTTAACCACTTTCTCCTCATTCTAAAGTTTTTTTTTTTTGTTTGTTTGTTTTTTTTTTTTTAAAATTCTCATAAGTCTTTTTTTCCCCTCCTTTATCAGAAAGGATAGCTCAGCTGTTGTTTCTCCTTTGACCAAAAGTAGTGAAGTAAGTTAGGCTTTTCCTCTAGGGAGGTCTGAGGAATTTTCAGTATAGTAATAGTAATCTATTAGCTCAGTAAGAGCAACATGACTGCTGCTTGGCAGATCCCCACAGTTTCTTGCTCTCAAATTCTACCTTTCTCCCTGAAGGTCTTCTGACCCTGTATCAAAGCAGGAGTCCTGGTAAAAGAGAAGATTTCGGGATACCTATGAGCATTTAGGGAACTTCCTGGAAAGCTTCATTGAACTTATCTCAAGTTCAACAACTCAAGTAAGCAACTAGGAAGTTAGGACCTTGAAAAAACATAGAGCTAGAAACTCATATCTTCCTCTGAATTAAAAGCAACAGAAATAAAGGTTCAATCTGCTGAAAGCCATTTCAAATGGTTTTGTATTCCAAAAGTGAGAGGACCTGCTGCTGCATGATAATAGTCCACCATCAGGAGCAAGGTTTACAGGAAGAGGTATCTGCTTTATGCTAGATACTTGAATTACTTGACTCAGCACACTGAGCATCAGACTGTCACAAACACAGCACTGTCCTTTTGCATGGTATTGCATCCATCTTAACCCATCTCTTCCATTTACTGCTGACATAGAGTCTTTGTTACTTAATAGAGGCAATTACTACTTAGTGTGTCTAACAAAGCAGATGGAAGAGGGAAATGGGAGAATTCTGCTGTTGCATAAAAAACTCTTAGTGCTAAAAAAAAGGAAATAAAGAAACCATCAAAAAACTCCACTAAACTTAAGAGATTCTTTACCTAGAATCAAGTAGGAATTAAATCAGACATAAGACTAAAAAAACCCCACATATATACATATAGAAAGAACAGCCTTATAATAGCACAAAACTAAATTTCTTCCTTACTCAAGAGGATAAGGAAACATACTTGACTTAAGAATAAACTTTTACCTTAACAAATAAAGCACTTAAACTCTTTTCTTACAATTCTGTTACCCAGATGTACTGTATTATTCACTTTATAAAACAGTGCCCTTTTTAAATTCATGCACAGTAGCAGCCATATTGTTACCTTAGTGCATTCAGTGCCACCTGAGTGACTGACGGTTCAACCACTCAAAATAGAAACCAATCAAGGTTACAATGATCTATCACTGTTTCCTGTAGAGCTGTTTAGCACCTCATTAACCAATCCCTAAAAACAGAAGGATATTAACTGCCATGAAGACATGCACTGACCCTGATTGACAGTTAATTTATTACAGCTCTAGGCTTGTCAAGTAAAAAGTGATCAGAGGAATCATTTCAAGGTCTAAAATGCATATATTGGCCTCAAAATTAGAAACATTTGTCCAATGCTGCTGCCTAACCTTAAATGCTAAATAACCTTCTCCCAAAAAGGTGATTGAGTAATTAGAAGACACAAGGGAACATTTGTTAAAGGAGTGCTCTGTTTTCTCTTCATTCTTCTTCCTCCAGTTTTTGCTTTCTGGAACTCAGTTACAGCTCTGGTACATCTTCCTCATCCACACTCACATTGGGGATTAAAGTGTCAGAGCTGGTTTTTAGTTACGACTGATGAGGGAACTGCACACCTGAATGGATGTAAGGAGAGAAAAAAAATTCCTTGCATATTCCCCAAGAATTCAAAGCAGTAACCTATAACCACCATGATTCTTTGTGCTGCCAACAGTGGCTGAACTGCTTTATGACTATGTTGCAGAGCCTGTGGAAGATCAGGATATCTCACATCAAGATCTCTGTCTTCTTTTACACATCCCCATCTTTCATATAGTTCATGTCCTTCTCAAAGCTACATCATGAACATTGTTTTTTAAAGGCACAAGATATATTCTCTAGAGCTGAGTATGTATTGATACCTGACATATGGGTACTGAAATGCTGAGTTTGTGCCCAAGAGAAACAATCACAGAGCTGCTGGGTTAGGAGACGTCTACTTTGTGTTACCATGTACCTAGAAAAGTTATTGTTTCAAATCACTAAGCTATCTGTTTAGCTTACAAATGGGTCAAGCTATAGATTAGGAAAAAAAGTGAAATGGTTTTCAACCAAAAAAAATGGATCTCTGGGCTTTGGGCTACACCAGTACCTCATCTCACGCCCTTTACCTCTAGTCATAAAATAGGGCCTCTCTATCTACTCTTCTAACATCTCTTATAATGCAGAGAAGATAGCCAAAAATATTCCCTATCTTTGCTTCAATGGTGGCCACATCTTGCAGACTCTGCTTCAATGGTCCAGCAAAAGTGGGTGAAAAAGCTAGACACAGCACACAGAGTAGCTAGGGATGCCTCAAGCACTACCTTTAGGACAGTTCATGGAATAGGCACTTCACTTGAGTCTGGTATGGTTACCTCAAGCCTTTAGGTCTTCACTTGAACCTAAAGAATTGTCAGTTCCAAGAGTGATTTCCTATTACTGTGATTAAATGGAAGAACTAACTTTATTTTCAGGTGCTTTTTCTTGTTTCTTTCCCTCTCCTGTACCTCCTTTAAGGCTTATTCTTCCATTTTCAGGTGTCCACATTCAACACAAGGTTGAAGCCCTTGTGGTTGGCATAACGCAATGGAAGAGATTTAGGCTTGTGTTGGAGCAGTATCCAAAGTTAACAGTTGACTGTTGATCTATGAGTAACGTGACTTTAAAGCACAGGGTTACTATCTCTAAGAGTTAGACTAATTATGAAGCATTGAACTAGTTGTGCTATAAATCTGTAATGGAAGAGATTACTTAAATGGCTACACACATTTGGTTGCCTTCACCTGCTGCAAAGCCATTGCTTCTAACACCTTTTCAAGGTAGATGAGTACTCAGCTTATATCTAGTCATCAAGGGAACTGGGTAGCAAAGAAAGGAGAATGATATTGCCTTCTAAGAACTTTATTAGAAACTTTAAAAAATAGCATTAAAAGTAGTGGGAAAATACTAGACAGAAGTAAATACACAGTTTGCAACACTGCTATTGAGTTCCATTATCAATAAGTGCACAAATCAGACCAGGAAAGAAAAAAGTCAAGTTTCAATTGCTGCCAAGTCACTCCTGGGAGGGAGCAGGTTCTTTTCGAGTTCTCCTGGGAAGGAGCTGGGAAAGGATATTCGGCATAACCCCTCCTTGGGCGATGGTCACACAAGAGAACAGCTTGTTCAACTCTTCGTCATTTCTCACAGCCAGCTGGATGTGCCGTGGCAGGATCCTGGCTTTCTTGTTCTCCCGGGCAGCGTTTCCCGCCAGCTCCAGGATCTCCGCGCTCAGGTATTCCAGCACCGCAGCCAGGAAGATGGCTGCACCAAGACCTATTCTCTCAGCATAGTTGCCTCTCTTCAGCAGCCTGTAGACACGGCCCACTGGGAACTGCAGACCAGCCTTGGCCGATTTTGTTTTCTTTGGCACAGCTCCAGGTCTGCCAGCCACAGCAGGTTTTTTTCCACGTCCAGACATCCTAATAATGAAAAAATAAAGGGACGAGAAGAGAAAGTAGAAATCTTAGTATGGGGAATTTAGACCACAAATAGTTGATAGCAAGACACCAGGAAATGAAGGTGACAGCAAGCTCAGTTACATTTTCTGGTTCTCTACATCACGAGAGAAGAAAAAAAGCAGCTTTTTTTCCTGCTAAAAAAAAGTTAAGAGCCTGCAGCAGCTTGTTAACAGCTAAATAGCCATGCTAAGATCTTAAGTACTATGTTTCTCAGTACATACTACCTTCCAGCAAATGGATGTAGGTGAAAAACCTGTGGTTTGATAACCTATCAGGACAGGCTTTTAAGAACAGAATAGTGGAACTCATAGACTATTCTTCTTGATGTCAGTAGGTATTTGAGACTGAAACACACTATTTTCTTAAGTACCAGTTTTTCAAAAACCATGGCTACCTGCTTTAAAGTAACTCAAGCCTAAGTTTGCTGCTTCTTTAAGAAGCAGTAGTTATGCTCTACGTTCTTTCATTATTCTTTTAAGAGCAACAATTAAAGAAATTCCTATAGCCCACAACATCTCATCCTTATAAGCCTCCAGGTGAATTTTGTAGGAAATTGAAGGCTATTAAGCCTAAGAATGTTCTCCAGGTGCTATGAAAATATCAGTTCTGCTCTGTACATAGAGAAGAACTGAATTGGGTAAAGTATTACAGTGCTAAGAATATAGCCTATGGTTTACTTACCAAGAACTCAACAGGGCAATCCATGTCTTTAAGTATGAAAGCTAAAGAACACTTACACTTAGAACAGAGGAATAGTCTTATTTAAATAATTTTCCAGATATGAGTAAGTAGAATAATTAACTTTCATCAGGTATTCACAATACACAAGATGACCATCTATCTTTGGGTTCATGAAAATATTTTTGCATAGCTTTATACAGGAAATGTAAAATTTAAGGGAATAAAAGAAGCAAGATTTAGCAGGAAAAGGAAACAAATAAGAAAGCTCTGAACTAAATAATCCAAGAAAACTACCTCCTAGCTTCTTAGCCTTCCTAGCTATCAAAAAAACCATCCTATTCTAATTACTTATTTCAGATATAGATATATTTCAGCTACTTTTAAAATAGCCTGAAGCTCAGATATTTCTCTGCATAATATAAATGAAAAAAAAACTTTACCTTCAAAAGGAAAAAAAAACCCCACTTATTTTAGCCTGGTCTGTGTTTTGTTACAGCATACACCTAAAAGCAAGCAATACACATGCACAGCTGCCTCCTGAACCTGGTGCAGACTTTTATTAGAGACTGTCTCCTCATTACAGGGCACCTGGCCATTGATGAGTCATTCCCACATGTGGCTCAGCTTGCTCCTAATGTTTGATTTGGTGAAAAGGAAGAGCTACATTATGATATTTAGGAGACAGGAGGTATGTTGTTGGGGCTTCCAGAAGCAACTATAGGTGTGTTTGAGACTCACTGCAACTTTAGCTCAGTGATTAATCTCTGCCTTGAGTAGTCATGTTCATGCACCGTGTTTATAAACAGTGCTCACGTATGCACCAAAAACAAAAGTGCTCATGTTTCTTCTGTGTTTGCTTTTCAGTGCTGAAAATAGGTCCCAGCCAACTCTGTGGAAAAGCTGAGGGTGTAAATAGTATATGAGACGAGCAGATCCTCCTGAGTGCCTGGCCTCTGACACAGCATCTGTATGGGGACCAACAGATCTGCATGCCAATCTGCATGCCAAGTACTAGCTCAAATTAGTGGATCAAATTCAGAAAATTTGACTAGTGGGTCAAATTCAGAAAGACTCTGGTATTTTAAGAAGACTTATGTAAGACTCCAAAATTATGACTCCAAAAAGATTATCTCAAATGCTGCTTCATGAGAGGCTACCTAGATCCTGCCACTTTTGTCTTTGTAAACTGAAGTTGTCACATCAGCTGCAAGCACAGCCTGGTTTCTCTGTGTGCCCAGATATCCTCCAGAATGAGGAGGGTCCTCACCAATCCATCTACAGCTATCCATTTATTCTGATTCTTACAGAGAAAAGGTGACTCTGCCTCCAAGGTAGAAATGGTGATTGTGCCTGCCCTTTGGTGATGTCCCATAGCACTTAGAACAGCTGCCTATATGGGAGAAGACTAAAATGTATGCTGTCATTGCAGACCTGAAAATTCTAATCTCAGTGAAAAGGATAGGATACTCACTCGAGAGACTGAATTGGGCCTGGTTAACTTGAAGAAGAAAAAGCTGAGAGGAGATATGATTAACATGTATAAGTTCATGAAAGGTGAATGCAGGGAGGAAGGGGCCAAGCTCTTCTCATTGGTGACCAGTGACAGGACAAGAGGCAATGGGTACAAGCTGAAACACGCACAGTTCCATCTCTGTGTGAGGAAGAACTTCCCTGTGAGGGTGCAAGAGCCCTGGCACAGGCTGCCCAGGGAGGCTGTGGAGTCTCCTTCTCTGGAGGTCTCCAAACCCACCTGGATGCCGC